>CM021100.1:133791157-134311414 GCA_007115665.2 Sequoiadendron giganteum
ACCAAGAATTAAATATAATGAGCTAATAGTTCAACATCCATAACTTGGAAGCTCTACTAAGAATTAAATATAATGAGCTAACAGTTCATCACCTTATAGTTCAAATGATAAAATAAATAATACAGATAATTAAACATCATCACATTACTGAAGTCTGAATTTGAGATTTTTAATTGATTTTCACATGAAGGAGTACATATTGGCATTGGAAATGCAAAATCTTGCCAATGCCCAAAGATAAGTCTGCACAGAGTTGAGTTGGAACTTGGAAACTCATACTATCAAAGATTGAAAATTAAAAATCAAGTCACTATATCACCTTTTCTATAAACTTCCACTCTCCAAGTGGTGGAATTGCCATTTGTTCTAACTGATGTTGTTTGACTTGAAGTTTTGTTAAAATTTCATGATTGTAATTGGAAGTGGAACCTGTCTTGAATTCTTCAGTCAATTTTTCATTCAAGGTTATCAATGTTTTGATGGAAACAAAATAGTTCACATCTGGGTTATGAGGAAACTGGTCCAAATCAATCTTTCTTACACCTTCCATCTTCTTTCAAAAACCATCCTTTCCAATGAATCATCCATTTGTGTCAAAATCCTCTAGAAAACTAAGCTATTTGAAGTTCCTTACCTTTTCATCCACCACCTTCATCTTTTCTACAACCAAATTCAAATATTCCTTTGTTACATGCATTCTCAAACACTTTTCAATGATAGATGACAACTTCATTGAGGTTTCAATCTGATTAGTAATCCCTTTTGATTTCAAATCATTGCCACCAGCTTTGTAGACTGTTTGTAGAACTTGATTTGTAGATTTATCTAATTTCTGTACATTTTTGTTGTCCACTAAATATTTGTTGAGCATCTTATAATGTTGTCTGATAACATCGATCAATTGAAACATGTCACACAAATGATCAAACCTCTACATTATTTCATCCCAGATCTTTTGTTTCATATGCCTCAGTGTATCTCTACAAAATGTAGATAACTTATTTTGAGAAGACTTAATTTCTCCTTTCACTTTTGTCAGCTATGTCTCCAATCTTTCATTTTTTTCTCTGTTTCTCCAGTTTTTGTTCCCACTATGCATTTCCATTCGTAATGCTTAGTCTTAATTTTTCTGAAGTGGATTTTTCCTCATCATATTTATTGTTGCTCTCATCTAGCCTTCACTTCAGGTCATTCACTTCTCTCTCATTTGGTTTATCCTCTTTGCTTGTTGATGTAGAGGCAGATTTTATTATTCTTTTTTCTAATTCATTTCTCTTATTATTTTTTTGCTTTCCTCTTTGCTTTCTCACTTGCTAGGTCTTCCTATAACTTTTCTATTTGGATCTGCAACCTTTTCTTCTCTCTATCTTTCTTTAGCAATAATGTGTACACCAATTCATTGTTCTTCTTTGATACATTAATTTTGTCAATATTTTTTAGGCCAAAAAAATCCAATTGAAAATTGTTTACCTAGTATTCAAATCGATCCATCTGATTTGTTGGTTTGTTTTGAACTATGGGAACAAAAATTATGTACTCCATGATTTCTTTATTTGTGTAAAATGTGGGTAATACCATGGTTGTTGCAGGCTCTAAAGTTACAATAGATGCACTCTCCACCAGTTGCTTCTTTTCTATTTTATTCAAGTTTGATTTATTCTTAAACTCTTCAGAAATCATGACCTAAGGAGGTAGGAACAATGGAATGCTTGAATGGCTAAGGAATAGGAGTACTTGCAATTGCTAATGATGCCACAATTGCACTAACTAGAATTGGGGGAGTGTGTGGAAATAAATAATTTGTGGTGGATCCACTGATAGTGTGACTTGGACCTGTCAAAATCATTTTCCTCTTTTGATTGCCTTGATCACCTGGTGTTTTTGTGGTATCTTGTCTTGTGTGTAATTTTTTTTTGTAGCACATATTGACTACTACTAGTACTACTACCCATACCATTGCCACCAATGGCACTCCAAGTTACACTAAGTTGTCCACCAAGGGCATGTCCTAGTTGTGATTGTATCTAACCATGAGAATGAGGATTAGAAGCTCTAACAAATTGAGTTTGACTTGTATTCCCTTGGTCTAATTTTTCACCTCCAAGCCCAAGGCTGTATTTATCAACTCATTTTCTATGCTCAACATCTAATAGAGCAGAATGAACCAATCAAAAAGATTAATCTAGTTGAAGTAAAGAAGAAAATGGAAAATATTTGAAGAAAGAAAGAAGAGACTAAGGATAAGGGAGAATCAGTACCATCCTCTAGTGCAAATTTTTCCTCCAATAAGTAAGCCTAGAGCTATGGATTAGGGGGAGATTTAATGAATATCTTATATCCCCCACCGAAAAAAAGGGTGTTGGGCTATAGTATTAAGATATGTCATAGAGAATGGAATGATAGATCTATTGAAGAAGATTTCAAAAGGAAATACATTAATACATGGATTTTTGGAGCTTGAGAAGTTGACTATGCATATAGTTTTTATGGTTGCTAGCTTTATGGTTTGAAACATTTATTGTAAAACTATGTCAAATCGAAGAGTTAAAAGCATATTTGCTAAGGAAAAATCATCTCATTAAAATAATTCAAAGGAGAATAGAGGATAAATATGTGAATTTAAAGAGTTCAAATCATCTCCAAGTTGTGGAGCATCAAAACCCTACTTTTTCAAGCAGAGTAAAAGGTATTTAGAAATATTTGCATACTCTAGTTTTTCTAGAATTATCATTTGTAAGCAATTTGAATTCAGTGGCGACATCAAAATTTATAGATATTTCATAGATACCACAACCTAAGTATAAAATATACCAGAGCCTTAGAAGATGATCCCTTAGGTGCATTTTTGCACATACCTTATGGGTTTCTACCAACTGAAGACATTAGGGAATACATTCATGGAAATATGTATGAACATTCCTCCAACAAATTATTGGATCTATGGGTAGATGAGTTAGTTGGGGATGATTACACTTTAAGGCCAAAATAAAAGTCTTAACGGAGAACAAATTAGATGTATGGCATTGGTTTTTGAATTTTAGTTATGAAGAGAGGTGCATTAGAATGGACCTAAGAAGAATTCATGACCAATTCATGTGTATTGATGGCCCACATATGATTACTTAGGAATTAATTAGAGAGATAATTAGTTTATGTTCCACCAGATAGGCTATATTTTGGGATTTCGACAAAAAACAAGGATGAAATGGAGAGAAAGGGTACTACAATAAACCCTATCAGAATCCTAATAGTTAGATATGTAGCTATGGTTATTGGACACAAGATTTATGGAGACAATTTTCTCTTTGCCACCAAATTTCATATGGCATAGGACATGGTTGAGAATAATGATGACTATGACCTTTGTGAGTTGCTCTAACAACAAATGATGGAAAAACTACATGAAATTAAGAAGAAGTATGTATTCAGGTATGGGTCATTGATGGTGTGTCTGATTTTCTAATTTTTGAAGTTCCTATGGTTGGAAAGGTCAATTGGTCAAGTGCAAAGTTTGTTGCACACCAGATAGGAGACTCTATGAGAAATTTTGGAGATATGAATGCTCAAGGTGATGCCCTTTTAGGCTTCTTTGCAATATTCTAAAGAAGAATGAATGATAGATAGAGAATTCCAAGAAGTTTTGTAAAGAGATACATAAATGGCATTAACTTTCTGGTCTCTATTGATTTTTGTATAATGGAAGTAGTTGAACCTAGAACCATTTGGGTTTAGGAACTAAGATATGAAGTGTCAAAGTTAGAAGCTATTGGCTATGCAAAAGTGCTACTGAACAATCCTAAAGACCCCAGTGGACCAAGGTATGGGAATTATAAAGAAAAGTCAATGGAAGTTCACCTAAAATTCAAGAAATCTCAAATAAGGAAAAATGTTGATGCTAAGGTAGACATATATTCTAAAGAGCTTAGCATCTCAAAAGAAAAGGTTAGGCTTTCCATAGAAAGAGCTAGAGCCAACATCTTGCTTCAATCCATATAAATATTTCTTCAATCTACCAAACATATCCAATTGATATGTTAACTAAAATCCTTCTTTTTGTTACATGTAGACTTCTTCTTCTAGCTCACCATTCAAAAATGTTGACTTGACATCCATTTGATAGACTTTGAAGTCTTTATAAAAGCTAATTCCAAGAACATCCTTATAGCTCCCATTCTTTCTACTAGGGCAAAATTCTCCTAAAAATCCATCCCTTCTACTTGTGAATATAATTTACACACAAGCGTTGATTTGTTTCTTACAACTTCTCTATTCTCATTCAACTTATTTTTGAATACCCATTTTGATCTAATGATATTTTTGTTTTTCAGTCTTTGGACCAATTCCCAAGTCTGATTCTTCTCAATTTGTAAAAATTCTTCTTTCATTGCTTCCTTCCAATTTTCATACTTACACACTCCACTTACTCTCTCCAACTCAATCTCAGAGAATAAACACATGTTTACTTCAACAACAACTTTGCTTATTAACACACCTTTTGTCTTGTCTCCAATAATCTAATTTTTTGAAGATTCCTCTGTACATATTTTGATGTCCTAGGGGACATAACCAGAGCACCTTCTTCTCTTTCATTTTGTTCATTCTACTTTTTCTACTCATCTTTATCTTGTTCTTCCATAATTTCTTCCATTCTTGCAAAATCATGTTCATTAGAAACATATCCATAAATATCAATAGAATTCTTCATTGTTTCATTAACCTTCACATTTGATCTTTCTACAATATTTCTCAGTATTTTATTAAAATATTTGTATGCCTTTATTTTGGTAGAGTATCCAAGAAATATTCCTTCATCACTTCTTGCATCAAATTGCCCAAATTTTCTTCATCTCTTTTGATATAGCATTTTTTTTTGAATACCTTGAAATATTTAACTATAGGAATTCTTCCTTCTCATAGCTCATAGGGAGTCTTTGTACTATTTTCTCTTTCTTGAACTCGATTGCATACATATATAGTAGTATGAATATATTCTTTCTAGTAAACTTCTGGTAATCCACCTTCGGTGATCATTGACCTAGCAACCTCTTGAACTATTCTATTTTTCCTTTCGATGACTCCATTCTGCTAAGGCATTCTTAGAGTAGATAACTGTCTCTTTATTCCATGCACTTCAAAAAAATATTGAACACATGGGAGGTGAATTATCCACCTCTATCAAATCTTAAGCATTTTATCTTCAAATTCACTTCATTTTCAATCATAGACTTGAATACATTGAATCTATATAATGCATATAATTTCTCTCTAAGAAATGTAACCCATGTATATCTATAATAATCATCAATTAAAAGCATAATGTACCTTTCACCAAGTAGACTTCAAGCTCTCACAGGACCACAAAGATATGTATAAACCAAATCCAGTAATCTAGTAGTAGATTGTTCTTTTGATTTGTAATGATTTCTTGTTTGCTTCTTAAATTGACATTTCCTGCAAATAGCATTGACTGGCTTTGTAATTATCAGTAAATATCTCATGGCCTGAACAACATTAATCCTTTCCAGGTTATCAAAATTCATGTGACACATTCTGCTATGCCATAATCAACTATCATTTATTTGAGTCATAAAGCATGGTCCATTAACACCCTTAAGTTGATAAATATTCCCTTCAAATTTATTTCCTATAGAAATCAATGTTTTAGATCCTTTCTGAATCTCACATTTCTCATAATTAAACACAAGATCATATCCTTTTATACACATCTGAAAAACTATCAATAGATTGTGCCTTAAACCCTTAAAATAGTAAACATCATCAATATGATGCTTGCCATCAAAACTTACTGAACCTATGCCACAACTTTTAGCACCAATATCATCTCCAAACATAACCAAACCTCCATCATATTCCTCAAGCTTTACAAACTTACTCTTATCACCAGTCATGTGATGTGAGCAACCACTATCAACTACCCAAAAATTATTTTCTTGTTTAGCATGTAGGGAAGAGATAATTGTACCTTTATTTTTCTCCTTCTCCTTATTTGGAGGACTTTCCTTTACCTATTTTTTTGAATTAGTAGATGTAGGTTCATCCTTAATCACCAAGAAAAAGCATTCATTATCATTTGGATCTTCATATTTTGAATCCTCATCTGAAATACTAGCATTATCATTAACATAGTAAGCTATGGTAATCTTCTTTCCTTTATTTTCTTTCTCATATCTTTGTTTATTCCTTTGGGCTCTTTTTGGACACTTTGTAGCATAGTGACCTATTTCTCTAGAACTAAAGCACTTAAAGGGTAACTTACCTTCATACTTACTAGAGCCTTTTCTCATTCTTCTTACAAATTTAGCTTTGATTTCATAAAAAAATTATTCATCTAGATCCTTAGTCTACTCAATAGCACTCACTGTAAGCATTAGGAAGAGTTCTGAGAATCTTCTTTACAATCCTAGTACCTCATCCAATATCTTTACCTAATCTTTGACATTTTCATCTTCAGACATATGTGTAAGACCAAAATGTGTTTCCAAATTATGTAATTTCACCTCTTTAACTCTTCCATCACCATTGTCTGCTCTTTCTAAATCATCGAAGACTTCCTTAGTTGTCTTGGATTTTTGAACCTTAATCAACTCAGAATGTACCAGACTATTCTTCAAGATGAACTTCTCCTTATTAATCATTTCATGTGCTCCAATTTATTCAATTATACTTAGACCATTAGCAGGAGGAGTGTAGGATTTATTTTAAGCTTTCTCCACATCATATCTACAATACTCCAGATCTTCATCCATCAATACTTTCTAGATACCATAATTAGTTCCATCAAACCTTGGATAATCAAAGATCATTTTTCTAGCTATCTCAAACCTTCCTCAAGCAGTTAAGCTCTCAAACCAATTATTGAATATGAAAATTGAGAGGGGAGGTGAATCTATTGTCATAGGTTATAACCTTCAATTCAATTATTGAAACTAATACATAAAGTGATTAAATGATTAATCATCAAATTATAATGTAGAAACTCAAATCCAATGCACAAACACAATAACACTAGATTTACATGGAAAACCCAATGAGGGAAAAACCATGATGAGGATTAACTCACACTATAGAGAATATCAAAACTGATTACAAAGAGGCTCACTACCTGAGATAAGGACTCACTATCCAATAGGGATAAAACCAAGAGGGCTCACTACCAAGGAGATACAAAGACAAAGAAGACTTGTTATAGAGATACAACAATCCCAATGCAACAAAGGATTCCACCACAGTCACTGATCAACTTGCATGAATGATAAAGTTTGCCTTATGCTCACTGCATCTAGAAACTCAACATTAAGCTTCACACTGATCTACCACACACATAACTCACACACTTTTAGAATAGAATAAAACTTACATCTTCTCTTTCACTTATCTTCCTTCTTTTCTTATGCACATTTTTCATTGCTAGCTCACCCTATATTTATACTATCTCCAACCTTGAAAAGATACAAATTCAGCCATCCAACTTGAAATTCAAATTAGGTCAGTGCCAAAACATCCTAAGGTGGAATTAGAATGATTTTGAACCAAACATGTGCTTCACCAAGACCAATAATATATACAACACGCTTCATCAACTTTGTAGATAGTGCTTAACACATGATTGGCCAAACTAGTGTTAAACACATAAAACAATTAAGCTCAAAACTTCTAGAAACCAAAAAAATATTCAATACAATCATAAAATCTTATCTCTAGAACTACAAGTAAAAATACTTCATCAAAGAGAAATATGGACCAACAAAATTTCTCCTGGACCTTAGCCAAAACATATAAAAACATAGATCACAGCTGGTGAACACAACTCAAACTTTACAAAGAACCAATAGCCAAGAATCTGGATATAGCAACCTTTAACAATCATGACTAGTATATCTTAACCACACAAAAAAATGAAAAATTACCAGATCAACATCATGAGAAACAATTGAATACCTATAATCTT
This sequence comes from Sequoiadendron giganteum, assembly GCA_007115665.2. Lineage (NCBI taxonomy): Eukaryota > Viridiplantae > Streptophyta > Pinopsida > Cupressales > Cupressaceae > Sequoiadendron > Sequoiadendron giganteum. Next base: position 133,799,127 of record CM021100.1, read on the forward strand.
CCTTTAATACAATTTTCTCAATATCCTCAACATATACAGCCAACAACAACTAGTAGATAACCAGCTGACCACTTGACATTAATGACAACACTTGCATTCCTTTTTCCATTATTGCAACACATCTCACCATGAAGGAATATTTGGTATTATAGATTTATGGGAGTGTTTATAGTTGTTAGTTGCATCTATTTTCTAAATGGTGTGTAGCTTGGAGGTTTGCATGTCGATTTGAGGATGATCAGTTAGTGAATTTTTATGTTAGGTCACTAGTAGTTCTGACCTAATATGTTCGAGGTTGTGCAAAGATTAAATAAGTATTGATCCATTATGTGGGATATATTATAGGTCCATACCTTTTTGATGCATTACAAGTTTTGAATTAAGTCATGAAGTGTGTATGTTTGATCTTGAGCCAAAAAGTTATTATTTTGAATGGTACATCTAATTAGGCTGGTCTAATTTGTGTTGTAGGTTCTTGTAAATGTAATGGGTATAAGTAGAAGATAATTTTTGGTTTTTATGATCGATGATTAAGCTAAGTGTACAAATTTCTAAGTAGAGAATAAGAATTTAGAGTAGAGAAGTGTTGGTGTAATTAAATGTTTTGTACCTTGTCCTAGGTCATAATTACACCTTAGTTAATTTTACTTAGGGACCACATAGGAGTTGTTGGAGAATTTCCACTTTTGGTGGACTTATCTTCTTATTACTTTATCACCTCCACCTTTCATGGACATATCATGTGATTAGGTTTCCACCTTTTGTGGTAGATCCACTATTTGTGGTGGTTATCACATTATCACCTTTCCACTTTAGGTGGAGTGATAACTTTTTATTGTTGTCTCATGTCATAATATTAGGACACTTGTCATAATCTTATGCACTCCTATGTTCTCTCCTTGGCTATATAACCAAGGGGTCTCTCATTGTAAAAACACGCAATTCCATTATCATTGACATTGAATACAGTTTATTCTTGTCATATTATTTTCTCTCTTCTTTGTGCTTTCTATTTGGTCCATAGATCTTGGCATCCATAGCCAATTCTAACATGGTATTAGAGCAGGTTGGGTGCCATTGGAGATTCTTTTTCTGAAGAGAGGTACCAGATTTGGGGAGGTTCCATTTTTGGCTCTTTATTGCAGGTTTATATCAGAGCTTGTTGGTACAAATCTGAGCTCACCATTGCATCTAGAAGGTTTGAGAAAGTCAATTTTTCCTTTTGTTTTGTCCAAATCGGACATATGAGGCCAAATCTATGAGGGTTTGAAGCTGCATTGTGGTTGCCAGATTCAGAAGGTAGCTGCATTTTTGGAGCATTTTGGGTCAAATCTGACCTTGCCATCGCGTCCAGAAGGGCCAAAAACCCTAAGATCGACTGTCCATTCGTCCATTTTGGAGCAATTCATTTGGTGAGGCAAATTTTTTTTGCTCGAAGAGTCGTACGACCCCCAAGTCGCCATCATTGCATGACGGTACGATTTATTTTCGAAAAATAAAAAAAATTGGAAATTTTTCAAATTTTTTTTTGTATGCAAAATTTAATTTTTTGGCGATTAAAATTTTATTGTCAAATTTTTTTGAAAAAAAAATAAAAAAATACAAAAGTTTTCTTGTAAGTCTACGGCTTGCATACTAGTATAGAAGTACCTATCCTTACCGCAGGTACTAGGCTACTCCGAGGGTGCCATGTGGCCTATCGACCGTGGTCCCTGCTACCCCATTCATCTGCTACTGGCAGTCAAAGCCTCAAAGAAAACTGACAATCGACCAATAAAAATTTCGGGCAGCTTCCTAGAAAAATCAGGCGAATATTCCATCAATTATGACATCGGCGACACAAAAGGGAATATTCCGATGCCATCAAATTCAGGCAGAGGGTGAGTTTTCCTTTGATGGGCAGGAGACCGTCAATTTTAAGTGCATAAATTGCCTACGCCAACGACACGTCATTGATGATGTCATCTTTTCTACAAAATTTGTTTTGGCCCTTCACCATTGAGCTTTTTGATTTTGTAGTTCAACTTTGGAGGCTCATAACTCAATCATTTTGGCTCCTTTTTTCGATAATTTTTTTTTATTTGGGCTAATTTTTCATGCTCTTCGTAGTGGTGCAATCATTTTTTGGTTTTGGCTTCTGGTTTTTCCAGCAATTGCAGATTCTCATAGGTGTTGCTGCTTCATCCTCATTTTGGGAACTATGGGAGCTCATAACTTGCTCCTAAGATAACATTTTTGAGTGTCATTTTTTTTTAAAGTACATAATTTTTTGTGTACTTCTCATTGGTATGATCAGATTGATCTCATTTTATACCAAAAATTGTACTTGAATCTGTGACCTGTTTTGGCATCTTCATGTACCAAGATCAAAGTCCACTTTGCTATTTTTGGCAGTGGTAATTGTAAATGCACTAAGTATAAAGTGCCAAATCAAATATTTCTTGGGGGGTATCTTGATTAAGTGAATTTGGGGGGGTTTCTTTTGTGTGATTGTGCCTATTTTGTGCTCTTGCATTCCATCATGGGTTCATCTAAAGTTCCACTCTTAACTGCACATAATTATGCTACATGGAAAGTACGTGCATGGAGTAAACTAATGGAAAAAGTTTTAATTTACTACATTGATGGAACCATAACTGCACCTGCAGATCCTAAGGCAGATCCAACTGCATATATGGATTGACTCACTAAAACTTCTATGGCATTGGGTACACTAAGAAAGTTCATTTTAGATGATCTCATTTTTCATGTTGATAAATGTACTACAGCCAATGAAGCTTGGGGTAAGCTTGCTACTTTGTATGGAAAGGTTGATAAGGTTAAGGGATACAAACTTGAAAATGATCTCTTAAGCCTTGATCCTAAGAATTTTGACACTATTCAAGATTATGTCACTAAATCAAATGAGCTAAGAGCACAACTATAAGATTGTGGTATTGAGAAAGACGATGATCAATTGGTCTTTAACTTGTTGGACAAGCTTCCAGTTGAGTATGTAGCCTTTGTTTCAAGTTTTCAAACTCAACAATTGACAATTAGCAACTTCACATCACCATCTTTTGAGGCTCTCACAGATCTTTTGATTCGAGAGCAACATAAGCTTATTCAAATGGGTAATTTGAAGTCTTCAAAATCACATGCCTTGGTTGTAAGAGATGAGAATTCTTCAAGTAGCAAAGAAAATAATAAGTACAAGCCTGAAAAGAACACACAATCCATAAAAGAACATAAAAATTCATTTTCAAAAGAGAAATCATCTAAGGAGAGGTCCTTTTGTGCATATTGCAAGAAGGATGGACATGAAGAACATTATTGTTATAAGAAGGATATTGATGAGTTGAAAAATATTCTCAAAAGAAATCAAATTGGTTTGCCTTCTAGAATGACAGAATCTTCTTCTCCTTCTTCTACAAAACAGTTTAAGGGAAAAGGTCTTGCTGATTTTTCATCTACATCGGGAAATTAAGGTCAAGCTCTTTGTGCTTATTCAAGTCCAGGATCAGGTAGATGGCTTCTAGATTCAGGAGCATCACATCATATGGCATCTTCACAATCTACATTCTCTTCATTTTAGCCTTGTTCTATGTCTCCTATCTTGATGGGAAACAATACATACATGAGTGTAATAGGGAAGGGATCTATTAGTTTTGGGGACAACACTTTTTAGGATGTCTTGTGTGTTCCTCATTTGACGAACAATCTTCTTTCTATATATCAGATTACACATGGTGGAAATGGGAGAACTGTGGAGTTCATACTTGATTCAGTCATCATTCGAGACTTGGAGAGTAGAGAGATCATTGCTACTGGGGTGGTTAATCATTCATCTCAATTATATACCTTTGCAGATTTTTCTTCTGATGGTGACATTGTTCCTTTGACCATTGATCACACTTCTAGTGTGAACCATGATTCAGAGGAGACATTTGGCTACTTGAACTTGGGAGTTCTCACATCAGTTCCAGTACTTGAGCCATGCATTTCATCTCCTCCTTCTACTGTTGCAGTCGATGATGCTTGTGATTCCACAATTTGGGTTCCTTGTGAGTCAGTGCAATAGGATATACATTGTCTTCCAGATATGGCTACTTTGGATGGCTTCTTGATAGGTATTTCAGACTTGTTTGTGGAGTCTCATCTTGCAGATTTGGGGGACATCATTGATGACATTCATCTTCTCTTTGATGAAGATGCTCCTTCTTCAGTTGTTGTGAGGGAACACTCTGACCCTCTTGTTCATTCTCTACATGATCATTCTTTGCAGTTTCGCATGAGTGTGGATACTTTTGGACAACATTTGGAGGAGGCTTCTTTGTCTTTAGAGGGGATATCATTCTCTTTGGATCATGTTCTACATTTTCTCTACTAGATGTTGGATTGTACTCTTCAGTAGTGTGGCCTAGAATGCCTGTTTGGAGTGTGTCATATTTTGGCATCGACATGGAGACACTTGAGCATGCTTCAGAGACATCATACATCCTTGGTTTTGTTTCTTCCTAAGGGGAGGAACGTTGTTCGAAAAGATTGGATCATCTTCAGCATTCAATGTCGAGCTTCTACCATCATTGCAAGAGACTCAACATTGAGGGGGGGCTGCCTTGTCTCTCTTCTACTTCTCTCTTATGGGGGGGTCTTTTTCCTCACATGGGGTTTTTACCTTCTCATTCATCATTGAGAGCATTTCTATATTGTATTTCATCTCTCTTTTGGGGAGGAGTTTTGTCCCACTGGGTTTTCTCCTTTTCTCCGTTTGTGAGAGATTGCATTGCATTTGTACATGGGTACCTAACATGGCCTAGTTGCCGGGACCCATCTTGCATTGTTTGCATTTGTCTACATTCTCCCTAAGTTGCACTTAAGGGGGGGTGTTGGTGTAATTAAATGTTTTGTACCTTGTCCTAGGTCATAATTACACCTTAGTTAAGTTTACTTAGGGACCACATAGGAGTTGTTGGAGAATTTCCACTTTTGGTGGACTTATCTTCTTATTACTTTATCACCTCCACCTTTCATGGACATATCATGTGATTAGGTTTCCACCTTTTGTGGTAGATCCACTATTTGTGGTGGTTATCACATTATCACCTTTCCACTTTAGGTGGAGTGATAACTTTTCATTGTTGTCTCATGTCATAAGATTACGACACTTGTCATAATCTTATGCACTCCTATGTTCTCTCCTTGGCTATATAACCGAGGGGTCTCTCATTGTAAAAACAGGCAATTCCATTATCATTGACATTGAATACAATTTATTCTTGTCATATTATTTTCTCTCTTCTTTGTGCTTTCTATTTGGTCCATAGATCTTGGCATCCATAGCCAATTCTAACAAGAAGAATGGTAAAGCAGAGTATCATGAAGTGTATTGATTTTGTATTTTGAGCTTTACTAGAATTGTATTTCCTACATATTCTAGATGCATTTGTAGTAGCTCAAATCTTAGAAGTGAGCCAACCCTCTCTTCTATTTATCCTATTATCTAGATAGCGAGTCCACCTAGTAATGATTCTTTCTATAATATCTTATAACCAACTATAATATATTGTGAGATAATCCTCACTGTGGGTTTTCCCTTTTTAGGTTTTCCACATAAAAATATGGTATTCATGTGATATATGCTTTGGTGGTTTCTTTCATGATTTATTTCCTTACTACAAATTAATTATGATGCTTGAAATGAATGTTTAAATTGCTACATGGTTTTAGAGAATAATGATTCATCCCCCCTTAGTATTCCACATTTTCAACACTTAGTGTCATAAATTTGTCTGTCATTGATAAAATATACTTTCCTTGATTTGTTGACTTGTAGAACTCAAATTATTGAATGAGAAAATAGGTATTTAATCTTCCTCAAATTCACTTCAGATCTACAACTTGCACACATGAAAGAGGATAAAAGGTTGCGTTGTATAGAGCTTGCCTAATTCGAACCCCATTTTTGTATTTCTACCTCCACAATAGCTATGATGATATAAAAAGAGATCTTACCCTTGTTGCAGCTTGATAAGCTTGGTTTTCATTGATGTCAAAATTATCCTTAAGATTATATATATTTTGAACATTGTTACTATGCAAAGATATCTAAGGGTGCAATTGGGCATTGTAACAATATGGAATACTAAGTGTCAGTTTGATATCTTAGTAAGATGTGGTTGTGCATACACATGTATTGATATATTTTAAAGATGCCTACAATGATACTTTATCAATTTGGTGTACCAAAATTAGTGTTAAGTTTCATTTGTTTAGTCTAAGGTCTTCTTAATGTATATTCTAAGGTAGATACACAATAATTTGGTCTACATCCTTCAACAAAGAAATATTTGGTCTTGTGGTTCAAAATTTGAGTTCTTCGATATATGAAGGTAGTATATCCAAATTTATATCATCAATTGTTCCAAAGATAAAGTTACAAATGAAAAATTACCAGACTGCATTAAGGCAGAGCAAAGTGGCTCAAGAGACTTCTTAAAATTCTCTAAATTCCTTCAGACATGATATTTTGGCCAAGAGGTTTTGAGGACATACTGAGTGATGTCTGAAGAGTATTGTGTTGAATTTTCAATGGGTTTTGTGCTCCACAAGTTCACTTTTCAAAGTGACAGATTGATTATGTTGGTTTTAGATGCTTAATCTTCATTAGAACATATGTTTGAGTACTTGCACCAAGGAAAGGTTGTGAAGTTCAATGGTATGAGTTTGTGTGGACACTCCACATGTCTCATAATTTATAAGGTATGAAGCAGATGAAGATATTTCTTGTTTCTAGTAGTACACATGTTTCAACTCATTTTGTGAAGTTTTGTTTTTGTTGAGGTGGACTATGGTATGTTGATGACATGTGCTACTAATTCATGTCTAAACGAAATTAAAGGATTGATTGAAGATGTTGTATGGGTAATTTCAATTCATTTGGGAGAAATGTAAATAATGTTTATCTATTTTATGTATTGTCAATGATACAAAGGATGACATGCTACAAGTTTCATAATTTCTTAATTATGGCTTATTTATTGTGTATTTTCAATGTGTGTAGGTGATATATAGAAGATTTAAGATGTGAAGAGAGTGATTATTAGTACAAAGAGAATGAAATTTTTGTAGTAAGGTCCGCTACAAACCTTATATGTATAATTGATCACTATCAGTGGGTTGAATCCATAAAACCAATCATATTATTGTTATTATAATAAGGGATTTGTAGTTGTTGAACACCCAAAATAATGAGAGGGGGGGTGAATCAATATTCTGTTAAACCATTCATGCATTAACCATCCAATTACCACAAAAAAATCAACTGCAATAATGAATGAAAGCATGAAACATCCACAAGATCGCATAACACATGAACACCAAGATTTTTATGTGGAAAACCCAAAATAGGAAAAACCACTGTGAGGGTTGGCTCAAAATATATTATATTCGAATATAGCATATTAAATAAATGATCACTATAGGTGAACTCAATATTCACATAGAATACGATAGAAGAAAGAAGGGGTGTCTCACAGACTATTGAACTGTACAATTATATCTACAATATGCTAGATTACAGTTCCGATGAAGTATAAAAAAATCTTTGCACCGATATGGATCAATGTATTGATCTTCTTTGAATTCACACAATTCACACAATTCTTATCACATTCACATCACACACATGTAGGTGGAACACTATAAATTTCATTTATTTCACATCACTCACACCACATCGCCAAAACACCAAAAAAAACTCCTATATATATCCACATCAAGTGTAACTTCAATTAGGTTGGCCTAATTGGAAGTAACACACAATTATAGAGTCAAGATGTAAAAACCTCAAATGACCCATTATCTATCATTCTTTGGAAAGCTCCTTTCCTAATGTTTTTAGGGTTACTTTTCAATTTTAGGTCAAAAATATTATCGGCAACATCTTGCACCGCCTCTCTCCTGATATTTCTATCTATTTTCACCTTTTTACAAAATTCAAATGATCGCTCCTCAGGCACTGGGGCATTGGTGAATGAGTTCCACCCAAAGATATCAATGTAACCAGGCTTGTTAGATGAGTTTTTGGCCTTCCTACCAGATGTTGATGGCTTCACCATGGCTATTTTGAGAAGTCACATAGAGTTTCTTTAATGAAAATGGCCAATTGCCTTTTACTACTTAGAAAAATATAATTTTGGGTGTAGTTAAGGCTACACCATTACCACTGGTCAATTAAATGCTACCAACAAGGTGATACATGTGGATTTGAGATCCATATCCCTTAAAAATTCCAAGAATTCCACGAGAATGGAATTAGTACATTTTCCCTGCCACCTCTTTTCACAAATAAGCTCATTTTCTTGGAGAGTGTGATTTTAGCTATGACAAACATGATTAGGTGATACAAAGTACCTTTGAAAGGATGCACCCATTTAATTTGTTAGAATCTATCATGTTAATCCATGTATTTTCACATAAGAGAGCTAGCTAGTGTTGATGATGGCAAAGGACACATGTCGATAATCAGCTTATGTGAACATTTACTCCTAACACCCAAAATTAATTTTAAGGACCTTATGTCAGATCCTTCGTATGATTTTTGTCCTGCCCTTTGGTTGCTTTGATATTTTTCCTGTTATTGTCTAGTAGAAATAAGAATTTCCACTGATTGGGTTCGCTAACACCTTCTTTCTAAAATAGTTATACCACCTTATTCCAATATTCATTCGAAAAAATAGCTCCTTAAGTTTAGCAAGATTTTCTCGCTATTTCTATTCAACCTTTTTCTCTAATGATTTTAGCTATGTCAGTTGGCCTAGGCACTCCCATTCATCTGCTACCACGAAGGCCAAAATATGCCTTCACAAGGGAGGTTAGTCCTGATAGAATTAAACGTTTAGTGAAGAAATGTGACCACCTTGGTGTAATTGCATTATGATGGGTAGTCGAACAATACTTTATTAATGATGAGAACCAAATGAGAAGCAACTACAATTTTGTTTCCCACTTTGTGGCCTCCCTCCTTGACTTGAATGTTTCCAAACCCATGATAGTTGACTTGTGCCATTAGATGTTTGATGCCTCACTACTGGAAGGGCTCGGTGAAATTATGCAAGTAGATATTCCTGATGTAAACATTTTGAGTGAAATGGACCTCCATAGGCACGTTGATCATAGGATAGATGTCCCCTGGTTACCCTTCCTCACCGACTTTTGCACTATGGAACTTGAGATTTTCCGCTTGTCTTTGCCAACGACCACCTATTTTCTATGGGAGTATGGCATATAATGCATTCCTAGGCTCAACTGGAGGAAGCACTTTGAGGTTTTGGCGTATAAACATGGAGACTAGAAACTAAGGTCCATGTAGTGTGTGTTTTTTGGCCCAATTTCCCTTATCAAACAAGAAGAAGAAAAGAATAAAAAGAAGAAACCAAATACAAGCAGTTTGCCCACATAACCATGGCTGGAGGCCTAACTTTTACTCTTTTTTTCACTTTCTCTCCATTTTTCTTCCTTTTGCTTTGGGAATCTTTTTGGGTTTTCTCAAGAGAGATTTAAGTTTAGATTCGAGCCTCAGGCTATATTACACTTATAATTTTTTAATAAATATATATAATACAATACTTTTCTACTTCTTTGGTGTTTCTATCATGGCTTATTCTTAAAAGTAAAGCGTATTTACAAAAAAAATTATATATTGTACATAATTTTTAAATTTTTTTAAGGAGCAACATATTTTAATGGAAGTACTTTAGATAAATACCATTCACTAGTATATCCAAAGTGTTTCCTTCCATAGCCTCAAGTTTGTACGCATTCTTTTCTTTGCATGCGCTAAATTGTAAGGGTCCCTTCCATAGTGCTTCAAATTTAATATGTTTCCTCAGTTTTGCAGTGCGCTCATCATACTTTAGCACTAGGCCCCCTTCCTTGAAATCTAGGTTAGAGGTCTTTTTATCAAAACACTGCTTAACTATTTGTTGGTGACCGATCATAGCTCCAAAGGCTTTTTATCTGTCTTCCTCAATTTTGAGTAGCTCCACTAATCATACTTCCATTCCACCACTTTCTTCTATTTCTATGGAAACAAGTAACACTACCTCCATTCCATATACTAGTTCATAAGGAGAGGCCCTCAGGATCTACTTTTGTGTGATTTGATCCACCCATAGAGCAGCTCACAAGTGTGTGTGCCAATCCCTTTGTTTTTTTGACCCGATGCACTTGTTGACCTAATTAGGTTTTTTTAAAATTTCCTTGTGGGTAGTATTTTGATGACATCTTAAGGTAAATCCCATTTTTTATAGAGAAATTTGACATCCCTAAACTTGTAAAGGCCTGAGCATTGTTGGATATGATGGTTTTTGGTGAACCAAGTATGGTTACCAGCTCTTTGAGGAAATTGACAATCTCGCCCTTTGTAGCATTCTTCAGGGCGATGGCCTTCATCCACCTTGTGAGGTAATCGATTGTCATAAGGATCCATTTGTGGCCAACACTAGAAATATGATTTATCATTTCAACAAAGTCCAAATCCCATTGAGCAAAGGGCTCTTCAGTTACAATTGGACTTAAGGGAAAGGAATTTTTTTTCCTTTTGCCAACAAAGAATTGGCACTGAGTACATTTTTGCACCAAATAGTGTGCTTCAAAAAACATAGAAGGCCAATAATATCTAGCTTGCATTATTTTCAAGGTGGTAGTCTTGGCAGAGAAATTTCCACACTCATGACTGCTATGGAATTCCTTAAGAACCCTTTCCACCTGTGGCTTATCTAAGCATCAAAGCAAGATACCATCATAATTTCTATTAAATAAAATCACTTCAATCAATACATACCTGGTGCCTTGTAGTTGGTAGTATCACATTTTTTGGGATGGAAGGTTGGTCAAGTACTTCCCATTTTGCATATATTACATTTAATCTACCACCTAGGACTTGTCAAACACAAAATGATTTGAGTAGACTTGATCGATCTCCTTCTCAACTTCAGAACTCAATTCCTGTGCAAGATATTTGCACAAAACTCTTCCCCAAACCAAATTGATTGGTCTAATGTCCACACCATACTCTAGGATCTTGGTGATCCAATTGGCCCTCTTCTTGGCTATCTCACCTTCGGCAATATACTCCCATACACTAGGATGAGCAATGAGAATAGTGATTATATTGGCTGACACCAAGTGTTGGAACTTTTTTAGGCTTTTAACGATGGAAAAATATTTCTTTTCAACAAAGTTATACCTGATTTCATAACCCTTAAAATTTCTTGAATGAAATGTAATAGGATGTTCTCTAATATTCTCATCCTTCTAAGTGAGTACAAAAGCTATGTTATGTTGGCCATTGTATAAATACAGCAAAAAATATTTGGAAAATTCTAGGTTACCCAACACCAGAGTAGTGGAGATAGTTATCTTTATCTTCTCAAAATCTGCTTTGCCCTCAAGGGTCCACTTGAATATTAAGTTATTTTTGAGCATTAGGGTGATAGGTCTCATGATGCCTTCAAAGTCTAAAATGAACCGATTGAAAAATTTAATCTTTCCTAGGAAATATTACAACCCTTTCTAATTCACTGGTAGGGGTAACTTCATTATAGATCTCACCCTTTTAGGATCTATTTATATTCCCTCTTTGGGTACTACAAAATCAAGTAACTTACCTCGGGGTACTCCAAAAGCACATTTTTGGGATTTAAGGAAATCTTGAAGCATTGACACTTCTAGAAAAACTTTTCCAAATGATCAAAATGATCACCTTTTGACTTTGAAAAGATCATTAGGTCATTAAGGTATATTCAAATAATCTTATTGATCAATCCTCTTAAAGCTAAGGCCATTGCTCATTGAAAAGTTGCACCAACATTTGAAATTTTGAAGGGCATCTTTGCATATGCGAACGTTCCTCACTTGGTGGAAAAATTTGTTTTATGTTGGTCACCTTCCCTCAGATATACCTGGTTGTATCCTGAGAAACCATCAAGCAATGAAAACATCTCTGGTTTAGCTACGATCTGCAAGATTTGCTCCATTGACGGCAAAGGGTAATGGTTTTTCAACAAAGCTTTATTAAGATCTCAAAATTCAACACAAATCTTGATTCCTGCATTCTTCTTTCGAACCGGTACCAAATTAGACACCCAAATGGAGTGCTTAATCATATATATGATTCTTGACTCAATCAATTTGGTGAGCTCTTGTGCCATCAATGCTTCGACCTTCGAATTGATTAGCATTTTCTTTTGTCAAATTGGCTTTGATCCCTCTGCCAAGTCAATGGTATGTTGAATTATGACGAGATCATACCCTCTAAGATCATCATATATATGATTCTTGACTCAATCAATTTGGTGAGCTCTTGTACCATGAACGCTTCAACCTTCAAATTGATTTGCCTTTTCTTTTGTTGGATTGGATTTGATCACTCAACCAATTCAATGGTATGTTGAATTGTGAATGGATCATACCCTCTAAGATCATCATAGGTCTAAGCTATAACTCTATCATATCTAGAACATAGATCCCTTAGCATAAGATTAGAACAAGTGTCGTAATCTTATGACATGAGACAACAATCAAAAACTACCAGTCCACCTAAAGTGGAAAGTGATAATGTGATAACCACTACAAATAGTGGATCACCCACAAAAGGTGGAAACCTAATCACATGATATATCCATGAAAGGTGGAGGTGATAAAGTAATAACATGATAAGTTGACCAAAGGTGGAAATTCTCCAACAACTCCTATGTGGTCCCTAAGTAAACTTAACTAAGGTGTAATTATGACCTAGGACAAGGTACACCACATTTAATTACACCAACACCCCCCTTAAGTGCAACTTAGGGAGAATGTAAAAAAAAAGAAAACAATGCAAGATGGGTCCTGACAACTAGGCCATGTTAGGTACCCATGTACAAATGCAATGCAATCTCTCACAAATGGAGAAAAGGAAAAAACCCAGTGGGACAAAACTCCTCCCCAAAAGAGAGAAGTAGAAGAGAGACAAGGTAGCCCCCCCTCAATGAGATAACCTATTGCAAGAGAAGCACTAGAAGTACATTATGTAGTAACATTGAAATCCTCAATCTGGAAAGCAAGGAAAGATACTTCTATTTTCTATTGAAACCATATGCGAGTCACTGATTGACTCAAGGTGGAATCATGATAAAGAAACAATAGACCTAATGCCAAGAAACACTGGAAAAATCACAAATTGGAACAACCCTAGAATCCATGAAGCAACAATAGATGAATAAATGATGCCCCCCATAAGAGGGAATGACATGATGAAAAAATCTGGAAGCTATGTGTATCTCAATGCCGATGTCAAATTGTGACAAAAACTGATCCATAGGAGCAAGTACCATGAACATTCTGAAACATTAACAATAAAATGAATGTCCCTCAAACTAAGATGTGACCTGATGTGAATCTGATGTGATTCAAGATCATTAACCATAGGCTCTAAATTTGAGATGTGAACCGATGCGAACCAAAATGTGTCAAGCTATTAGCAAGATGTGGCCAAAAGAAACAACAAAATCTAGATACAACTCATGTGAGTTGTCATCAATACAAAGATGAGATCAAAGTGCAACTACACTCTAATCAGATTATTATGCAAGATAACCCCCTTGTTAGAACCCAAAATTCCCATAAGAATTCCTAGGTTTTTCCTATTATTTTCCATAAAATTTCATCAAAACCCTAAGGTATTTTATTTATTCATGCCTTATATTTTCACCATCTTTCCCATAAAATTCATTAACTGCCTTCTATACTTTATCCCCCATTTATTTTCCTTATATTTCATTACCTTCTCATGAAAAATTAACTTTACCACCATTCAAAATGGAAAAAATTGACTTATCTTTCATTATGGTCATATTCATTTCCTTTAAATGGTCTTACCACTTTACTATGGCCTTCCACAAAGGGGCCTGTAGTATGGCGGTAGTGGCTAAGGAGTGGGTATGAAATTTTTACTGCGCTACCACGCGTAGTCAAACCACAGACCATGGTAGCACGGTGGGCGGTAAGTCTTCAACGATGTAGCAGTCAAGACATCCCACCATGGTGATTGCGGTGCATGGAGGAAGCGGTTAACAAAGATAGTGAGAAGAGGGTGAACAAGTAGTGGTTACTGCAATACCATAGCCACTAAAACAATGACCGTGGTGATAGCATTAAATGGCTAGCAGTCAGCAATGAGCATATAGTGGTACCGCATGCGGTCAAACCACAGATTGATAGTGAAAGTGAAACCTGTGGTAGCGCAGTAGAATGAAAGTAAGCAGTAAGGCATCAGTAGATGGCAGTTAGCGAACGACTACCGCTATATCGTGGCCAGTTAAGAATGAACCCGCGGTAGAGCGGTAAGCAACAGTGGAGACCGTGACAATCAGTGTGGGGTCGGTCACCACACAACCACGGGGATCCAATGTGAAGCCCCTGGTATTGCGGTTAAGGAATAAAAGTGATGAGATATTAAAACCGAATAAAATATAAAGAGAAATGTAAAGGCGGTAAAAATATTAAAGTGAAAATTTAAAAGCTCGACTATAGTCAGTATTATTTAATTTTCTGAAAGGAAACTTAATTAAATATTTTAAATTATGGCTGACAAAATATTCAAACAACTGTAGCAGATAGAGAAGAGTCACGACTCCTGATTTTTATTGTATAAATACTTGTAAAAAATCAATTAAAAATATAGAAGAAAGAAAGATAGAAAATAGATAGGAAGAAATATGATATTTTCAGAATGTTTCAAAGGACCATGATGCATGTATGAAGTTTTGAAGGATCAATGAAAGAACTCTGATTTCGTGGCACCATTCTAGTATCAATTATTTGTTAAAATAAATTGAAAATATTATCAAGTTGTCTCCAAGGTTTATATTTCTTTGTTATTTAAATTGACATATCAAGTATATTATGAGTTTATCAATACACATTTGTTGTATTTGTGTGGTGTGATTGGTTGGTTTTTTCAAGTAAAGATTAAATCCTTCAAGTCATTCACAGTAATCTATAAGTATCATTTGGATCACTAAGAAGAGCTTGGTAATTACATTCTTGCATGTTTATACAAGTTGTAGACTAATATCATATGCCAAATATTAGAATCTCTACGAGATAGAATTCGTTCATCTAAATCTTTCACTTGACTCTGTTTTACCCAACAAGGTATCGGTCTTATTTATCCTTTCAGGTTTTATCCATTTTATTTACATCTCTTAACTAAACATATTAATTTTCACCTTGATATTACATATACAATTTATACCAAATTAGGATCACATCTTTCCACTATCAAGTTGTCAATTGTGGATAGTTTGGTCAAGTAGGAAGCATAATTCAAAATCTGCATCATTCATATAGGTGGACCTGCCTAGGTTTAGTAGAGCCTTAAGAGTAGAAGTTTTGACCATATTGGTTGGCCTTGTTAGTTGGCCAATAACATTGTGAGAGCTTGGCAACCTCTCGTGGTTCTTTCAAACTAGCATTTTTGAGACCCAACAAATTGGCGACTCTGCTGAGGATAACCTAAGAAATTTTGGTGGCAGGAAGCCTTTCCACACAAATTCATTATAAAAGGATTCATAAGTAATAAATTTGAAATGACTCCGTTGGGTGAAATAATAACAATTTTCTCACTTCTTGAAAGTGAGTGTCGACTTTGAATGAACAAGTGTATCAAGACTGATAAGATAAAATATATATCATAGAGAAATTGTCCAAGAGCCTAGACTATCCCAATCACTCGCAACATGCAGGGGAGAAGGTCCTTGTACATAGATGATGATGGTCCAAATGATAAAACAAAAGGACATATAAAAATGATCAAGGCAAGAAAATGACCAATGATTCAGGTCCAACAAATAAATGAACATCAAAAGAACTAGTAGAAACATACAACTCATATGATGCATTGGTGAATGAAAACCACTCATTTAAAGAACCTCACACTCCTGAGGAAAAAAGAAATCCATTCTCTCAAATGGACCCTGAGAAAATACAAGAGTTCATGGTTGATTTTGAGGCTAAAAAATGAAGAGAGTTTGAATATGAGTAGAGAACAAAATTCTTTGAGGAGGGACTTGAATGTGAAGAATCATCTAAAGAAGATCATGAACTCATGACCCAAAATGAGGCAGATGCACAGTTAGAACGCATAAGGCAAAAAATAGTGAAATTCATAGTAGAATATGAGAAAAACCTTCAAGCAATGAAAGAACTTGAGGAATTGAAATTGGAGAAAAATCGGGTTAGAACACCAATGACTAACTCAACCAAATATGTTCCTGTACACATCTAAAAATGGTCACATCATATTAGCCTGGTAAATTAATTAAATACACATTATTTAATTAATTTTCTTGATTCAGCTACATTTAAATAAATTTAATAATTTATTTATAAATGTTCACCTTTTCTATAAATCATTCACTATTATCATTTTCTCATGTCTTCTTAATTAATTAAATAAATACCATTATTTATTTTAATTAACTATCACATTACTTTATTAAATAAAGTAAATACATTTCTTCAAATATCAAAACCCATAACCATACGCTTAATTAAATATTTCATATTTAATTAAGAAAGCTTCTATATTCTCCAAACATATAATTAAATATTTATATTTAATTGGAAGCTTCCATTTGCACATGTCACAAGAAATTAAATAAAATTATTATTTAATTGAGCAATTATATTCATAGTAAGAGCATTATAGTCATTTTACTTCCAAGCATTCAAGCAATTAGCATTCAAGCACAACATCTTTGCACAATAGTAGTTTCATAATCAATAATCTAATTTCAATTTCATATCCTAGCTTTAGCTGCACAATTACTATAGCTTATCATAATCATTTAGCATATGAGAAGTAGTTTCCTTAGCTTGCATAATACTCATTATTTGAGTTATCATTTTACTGAGCTGTTGCTTTAACAAGTTGAGAGCAAATAAATCTGTAAAAGCTTGAGGATAGAGGACAATGGAATGATTTTGCAGAATTTGCATAATTTAGCTTGTTTTAGTTAATTAGATTCTTCAATACAATGTTTCATTGGTGTGTTTCTTGTTTTTATTACTGACATATATTCACATACACAGTTCCATCTCATAAGTATGAAAACAACAATATAAGGCCTTCAATCTCTCCACAAACTCAACAAAATCAGCCAATAAATTAATATAAAAAACCCAATGCTCAATCACAACACCAAAAACATTAGCCACCACCTCACCAAAAACATATGCCCCCGCAAGGTCATCAATATGAATTTTTGTCTCACCATAATCCATTATACAATTCCCAACACCATCCCAACCCTCGTCCACAATATACAACCATGATCAGGCAGTTTGATTTGATAGGATTTCAAATATGTCCTTATCTTATGGACAACAATTGGAGAAGTCTTGTCCCAAAATTCAGAGGGAGTAATGCAATTACAACTAAAGAACATTTAAGAAGATTTAATGCTTTCATGCAAGATTTGGATATGCAATATGAAGATGTGCAGATGAGGTTGTTTATGATGTCACTGATTGAAGATTCTAGAGATTGGTTTAATAGTTTACCAACAACCTCTATTTGTTCTATTCATGATTTTTATGAACGGTTCCTTGAGAAATATGGGAATCAATATGCGCCAAAATTTTCTTTGCATGAATTGGTGACTATTTAGAAGCATCAAAATGAGTCAACATATGATTTCAATCAAAGGTTTTCTAAATTACATAATAAGATACCTCCTAGATCCAAATTAGTTGATCCTATTGCATTGAGTATTTATTTAAAGGCTTTTGACCCTAAGATAGGATATGAGCTTAGGAATAGGGGTCACAGAAGTTTGGTTGAAGCCCAAAAGATAGCACTCAATATTGAAAATAACAAGAAGGCTACAGGGATGATTACTAAAAGGGAAAATCCAAGGGTTCCCCAATATGCTCCTCCAAATAAACAGGAAAACATATATAGAAATGAAAGGCCTAGACTAAATGACATGCCATATAATACAAATTGGAGAGATGGAAAGCCAATGATGGATAATAGGCCAAGAAATAAAGAGACACCTGATCCTCTAAAGAAGAGAGGGACGTACATGGTTGATAATGGTCCTTGGTGTCTGGTGTGTGACTTTCCACACTCTTCAGAGCATTGTGTTGTAGCTCAATCAATGTCAAGAAATGGCATGGCAGAGAATGATAATGAAGAAGATCATAATATCTATTTGACTTCCCATACTCTTCACTTAGCTGAGAAGGGGTATTCATCTTCAGAGGAAGGAGGATATGAGTATGATATTGATCATCAAAAATACAATATTCATATGGCAGAATAACAAGTCTTTTCTGACTATGAAGAAAGTGAAAATGAGCAAGATCCCCCTACTGCATCACATCAGACTAATAGATGCAGTATAAGGAGACCAAGTGAGGAAGAGATTAAAAGATTGACTATATCAACAGTGGAAGAAGCTAGAAGAAAATATCGGTTGAGGAACAGAACAATAAATGAGGATGCGGGTGTCCCAAGAGGAATATTTTTTAAAAAATAAAAAAGTATCCCATGAGATATCAAAGAAGACAGGTGATAAGCAATCTGAAAAAAAAGAACGAAAGTTTGCTCCTAAAGAAGAATATAGAGAAATCCCCAAGGATGAACAAAAGCCAGGTCAAACATGCAAAGGGGAAAAGGAAGAAAACAAAGGAGAATTGATAGAACCAAAGAAGGTGATCAGAACTGAAGGTACATCTTTTGATTTCATACAAGCCTTATCTCAATTAAAAATGTATGTCCCATTACTTGAAATGATGAAGATTAAGGAGTATAGGGAAAGTTCTATTCAATCAATGTCTATTGGAAGGAATCAAAATATGAACTTTGAACAAAAGGAGAATCTTGGAGTTGCTGATAAGAAAGAGAAAACAAAAGTTTCAAAAAATTTCCTAAATAATGCGTTAATGAACACACCATAGATTGATCCAGTTTTTACTACCTTACTCATAAATGGTAAATTGGTATGAAATTGTATGATAGATTCAGGAGCTTCTATGAATATTATTCCAATAGGGGTAATGAAACAGCTTGGTATGTGGATAGACATTGAGGGTGTTAAATTTTATGTCATGGATAGTAGGCTTGTCCTAGTTGTGAGGATTATGAAAAATATAGAAGTAAAATTAGCATCATACCCATAGGAAACTTATAATATTGATGTAACTGTTATTGATACACCTTCTCAGTTTGGAATGCTTTTGTCAAGACAATGGACTGCAGCAGTAGGGGGTAATGTGCAGTTCAATTTATCATATGCCACTATACCAGTAAATGGTGAAGAGTTCAAGCTATATAGGGATCCAAGAATGAATCAAATTGTTGAGTGTGTTCCTCAAGAACAACTTAATTGCTTATGTGATGTAGATTTGGGGAATTTTAGAGTAGAATTATCTTAGCCTGAATTAGTGAGCAAAGACCCAATTGATAAACATATTTCTGAGAATTAGCAAGGTGTGTGGAAAATGTACTTTGATGGGGCATGCAGTCAAGAACATAATGGCGGTGGGATAGTTTTCATATTACTTGAAGGTACAACATTCAAATATTCATTTTTGTTGGCTTTTGAATGTACAAATAACATGCAAGAGTATGAAGCTTTGCTATTTGATTTGAACATGGTTGTCAAACATAAAATTAAGTTATTGTCTGTCTTGGGTGATTCTGAGCTAGTTGTGTCCCAAGTCAAATCAAAATATGCTACAAAGAACAAAAGGATGAAACAATACATAAATGTTGTGTGGAATACAGTGGAACTTTTTGATGCATTTTCAATTGACTGGATAGATAGATCTAAAAATTTGATGGATGATTTTTTGGCTGATGTAGCCTTAAAAAAGGATGATATCACTTTAGTAGGGGTATCTCAAGTTGAATTCAAAACAAGACCTGTTGTCCCTGACAACATATATAGCTCACAGGTTTTTAATGATGATACGAATCTCTTGAAGTTTCTCCACTGTATAGACCAGTATGAAGCACAGACGATTGATTTCAATGCTTTTGTGGAAGAAGTAGATGGAAAATCGACTGTGCTTGGCAAGGAAATTCTGCAACTTAAAACCAACAAGCTTCCCAAAGGGCTTGTTTCATTGGAGAGAGTGTATGATGGAAATGATCATTCTCTCATGAAGCAGAAACATGTTAGAAAAGAGGAAATTGAAGAAATAAATTAGCACCTAAAATGGTTTATATTGGAAAAAGGATAAGCCCAACCATCAGAAGAATGTCGATTACATTGTTAAGAAAGTACAAGCATGTGTTTGCTTGGTCTTATGAGGATTTGAAGGCATATAGAGAGGATATTTTTCAACATGAAATTCCACTGAAGCCAGATGGAAAGCCATTCAGACAGAGGCAAAGGCCTATCAATACAACTCTGGAGCCTAAGATGCAAGAGGAATTGGAAAAGCTTGGAGATGGAGGTATCATCAAACCGATCAAGCATTCAACATGGGTGTCAAACCTAATTCCTATAAGAAAGAACAATGGAGATATTAGAATTTGTGTGGAATTTAGAAATTTAAATGTGGCATCCCTCAAAGATAATTTCCCTCTCCCTAACATGGAGGCTATACTACATAAAGTAGCAAGGTGTGAGATGTTATCTATGATGGATGGTTTCTCTGGTTATAATCAGGTTAAGGTCAGAGAATCTAAGTAGTACAAAACAACTTTTACAACTCCATGGGGAACATATGTCTATGTAAGAATGCCATTTGGTCTCACAAATGCAGGAGCGACCTTTCAAAGAGCTATGGACTTAGTAGTTGCAGACTTGATTAATTCTATAATGATAGTGTATTAGTATGACCTTACTGCCTACTCAAAAATAGTTGAAGATCATGTAGAACATCTTGAAAAAAAAAAATTTATTAGAGCTTTAGGGTATGGCATTAGCTTGAATCCTAAGAAATGTCATTTTGTTGTCACAGAGAGAAAACTCTTAGGACATATTATGTCAAAAGAAGGGGTTAGAATATATCTTGAGAGGGTTGAGGCTATAGATAAGGTTCCTATCCCTAAAACCATCAAATCCATCCAATCATTTTTTGGGCAGATTAACTTTGTTAGGAGATTTGTATCTAACTTTGTTGAAATTGTTAAACCCATATCAAAGATGCTAAAGTAGGGGAAAAAATAGAATGGACTCCAAAAGCATTGGAAGCTTTTATATCCATCAAAAAGGCCATCAAGGAAGCCCCTGTCCTCAAATCCCCTGATTTTTCAAAACCTTTTCAGATATTTTCATTTGCTTCCTTACACACTATAGCTATTGTTATGTTACAAAAAAATGAGGATGGATATGAGCAGCCTGTGTCCTTCTTTAGTAAGTCATTGCAAGCGTCAAAATTGAAATACAATATAATGGAAAAACAAGCCTTTGCATTAGTAAAAGCCACAAAGGATTTTAAACCGTATCTAGTTGGAGCCAAAGTAATTTCTTATGTTCGTCATAGTTTTTCCCTCATTGGGTTTTCCACGTAAATTTGGTGTTATTGTGTTTGTGCATTGGATTTGAGTTTTTGCATTGGAATTTGATGATTAATCGTTTAATAAATTTATGTATTAGTTATGATAATTGAATTGAAGGCTATAATGTGTGACAACTAATTCATCCCCCCTCTCAATTGCCCTATGAAAAAATATGTGGACTAATCAAAACAGGTAATCTTGTACAAAAAACATTGTCACTTGCAAACTCGATATACTAACATTCATAACTTTTGCACTGCAAGTTTAAACAACATGAAAATTTTGATTTAGACTCTCCTCACATCTAAAAAATTATCTTAGAACTGCAAAAAAAAATACTTCAAGATGAATCAATGTGAACCAAAAAAACTAATTCTCTGTACACTAAAAATTGTGTTTTGACACTTAGCCAATTCTACAACTCAACTGTCTACACTGAATAAAAACTTATTGCATCTCTATATTGGATTACCCTCATTTAAAACACATAGACATAACTAGATCAATTGATCATCAAAGTAGACATCTCAAACCACAATGTTGACATCAATAACAACATTTTACATCTACACACTATACGTCTCATGCTCATGTTGTCAACAAGCATATCAATGAAAAAATCCTTAGCCTTCCAAAAATCTCCCCCTTTTTCATTGATGGGAACATGCCTCAAATTTTCTCTCCAAACTATTCTCCCCCTTTGACATCAAGGGTAAATGGCACAAAACATATCTTTTGTTCTTTGCTCACATGTACTATTGTTATTCACTAGATTACATATATACTCTCCCTAACTAATATATACATGTATACATGAGAGTAAAAAATCCAAAAAATATCTTACCAACTCCCCCTAACAATGCTATCCATCAAACCAAATCAAAATTGGCACTGAAAAATTATTCTCTAACATTTGTATATATACAATGAAGTCTAAAATACATAAAATAAAAGGAAATATACATAAATTAATTGGAAGAAGATGGAATTTTTTTTATATAATTGTAGACACCTAAAAATTTCTTGATAGATCACATTGGCTAACTACCATCATTTCGTCCTTAAACCCATCCTTTTTTCACTTGTTTAATTAAATAAGCATAATTATTTAATTAAATGCCTCATTTTCATACATTAGTCTAATTGACCTAATTAGGTTAATCCATCCCCTTTCATGATAGCACTTCCTCCTATTAAATTAAATAAATCTAATTATTTAATTTAAATCCCTAAGTCCTCTTATTTAATTAAATAACCCTAATTTATTTAATTAAATATCAAATCACTATCCCCCATTTAATTAAATCATTTATTTAATGAATATCATGAAATTCACCTATATGCATAATTAAACCTTTATTTAATTATTAGTTACTACTTAATCTAATCCCCCCACTTGCAAGGGAATATTCCTCCTTTGCACATTCCTTCAAAAGGGGAGTATTCCCATGAGATATTTCTTCCCCTTTTGCACAATATAATTTTGTTTTAATTTGCAAAATATCTATTTCCTCACCAATGAGAATATTCCAAAGAATATTATTTCTCCTCACTCATTTGAAAAAAGGAATATTCTTACAAAAATTCATGTGCAAGTTAACTTAAAACTTCATGTGTAAGTTGACTCAAAACTTCTTGTGCAAGTTAACTTGTGACCTCTTGTACATGTTAAAAGTGTGTTTGTTTGAAGGAATGAGAACCCTTGATTAAATCTCATAATTGTTTCTCATCCCTTGATGAGATTCCATGATCCATGCATCCATATTCTTTCCTTTTTGACCATTGATTATATTTTTCAATCTTAGCTCTTCATTTTTCATTTGCTTTCCTATAAATAGGTCACTATTTGGAGACAAACGGATCCATATTTTAACATCAAACTTATTTCGTTGAAATCACTCACACTCACACTCATACTTTACATACATTTAGCATATTTTAGTTTAAATTAGTTGCATAATATCTTAGCTTCCATTAATGGCTTCCATAATGCATCCATTTAGCTAATTAAATAACTAGGGTTTGAATTTTTTTAGTTTAAATCTCATTTAGATTAGCTTAGCAAATGCATATCTGAATAATTTAACCTAAAATCATGTTATATTAGCTTTTATATCATACTAATTTTATCATAAATCATGTTTTCATTCACATTTCACAACCATTTCATTGATTCTCTTCAATAGAATCAATTGAAACAAGCTCACTGATCCACAAGATTGGAAAAGGGTCATCATTTTACATCAAAATGACACCAATCTCACAACAGGATAAGTTTCAATTGTGTTAGAGTAGAAATTTAAATGCTTTCGTAGTATAGAATGCTTTGTTTTAATGAATTCCTAGTTTAACTTCAATTTGATTGATCCTGTTTAGATTGAGTATAAGTGGCTTCATTATGCTTTGATTCTCCATGGATCAAGCATAATCGGCCCATAATAATATCCTCGGTCACATTATGGCACTAGAATGAGGGAAAAACCGATCAAATTTAATCAATTTCTAGCTTGAATTTCGTTCGTTTTGATTTTTGTAGGATAAATCAACACCCAACACAATTTTAGTGATGCCTTTACAAGGAATCACCATACAATGATGTTATCATCATTTCAAATAGTGATGCATATTAAATGCATCAACATTGATTAAACAAATAATTATGCTAATACTTTCTAGAGGTATCAAAAATTTTCAAACGATGACACTTGACCAAATAGCGACGCTATCATCATAACTATTTTCTCTGCAGAGAAACACCCAAATTCAACAGAGCAACACCCTAGTTAACCAGAGTGATTCTATCATGACTAGTGACGTTCAACTCTGGTAAGAAATTTGATGATAATTTTTCAGAATGTGTTTTAATTTTCTTGATTCATCAAATTACTAACATGCCTCTAATGTTGTTCTATTTTTTAGACTAACGAGGTTTTGCAGGATTCGATGACACAAAGCTAAAGGAAGAAGCATTTTCATCTTAATATTTTATGACTATAATAGGTGTTTGATGCTTTGGGGAAATTATAACCCAATTTCTTGTTCTTTTTATTTTATACTCTAGGACCTTAATAAATTTAATTTGGGTTTAAAATGAATGCTCAAACGAGACTAAAATTGAACCCTGATCTCATCATTGTCTTTTAGGTTTTAAAATTGAACAAGACAACTTATCATTTTTTTTGGTGGATAAAATGAATTCATCTTATCTTTAGTCAGTAAAATGAATGTGTGTTTTCTTTGTTGTGACATAATTGTGGTTTGTATCTAATCCCCTTGCACTTCAACAATCTTGGGTGAAGATAAACACTCCAAGTGTACTTCATTGTTTATGTACACTTATAGTACATATCCAATCCCCTTGCATTTCATGCAATCTCAGGTGAACAAAGATACTTAAGCAAACTTATATGATTTGTGCCACCCTTAAGAGATGTCTTACTATGAGATACACCCCACAACGGGAAACTCATAGTAAATTTCTTGTAAGCATGCTTACCGACGGGCTATATTAAATTTTGGTAAATTGTGAGAAAGTGCCTTCTATCCTAGACTATATAACATACTACACCTAGTACCATGTCGTAAGTGGAATGGGAATGGTAGTAAGAACCTTAAGTGGAAAAATAGGTTTGTATATGGCTAGGTGTTCTTGGATTGTTACTAAGAACCATTGTTTAGTTACCAAAAATCCTTAATAATTGTTAGCGCAAGAACAGTCATTTTGAAGACAACCCACATTTGTACTATTCATTGTTGAAACAAAAAAATCCTTAAGATCTTAGGATCTTTAGGATTTTGATATTTGGTGGTCCTGAGAAGTGTGTGTTGTGTAGAGGAGCCAGTGTCGCCAAATCTCCAACTATTCGCATTGTCTTAGTGTTTGGAGAAATCTAAGTGGGGACTCAACAAGTATAGTCATTTTTACCTATGAATTTAAATTATTGTGAGCCAGTTTAATACATTGCTTGGTTCCAAAATGTTACAAAATTACATTCACTATCTTCCTCAAAATTTCAAACACTTCGGCCTAAATATGGATACCTTTTTGAAATAGTATTGATATTACTGACTGTCCTAAGGATTTTTGTCTTAGATATTTATAAATATCTTGACTTAAATCTCAATCCATATTTTCCAAAGACAACATAGGAAATTATGGCTTCAATCTCATGATTTTCACAAAATGGCCATTGCGAAAGTTATGATGTTTTTGACATAAACATTTAGTTTGAAAACATAATCAAGGCAAGTGTTTGTGGTAAAACAAATTCACTTAAGCAAGATAAATTGACAATTTTAACCCCACATGACCATTTGAAGATTGATTGTTCTCGTTGAACAACCTAATCTTGAAGGTTCTATCATTCAACTGAAATTTGAACTCATTAACGTAGAAACAACCAATATCATTAGTATTTTGAGAAGTTTCACTTTTAAAATAAAAGAAACCCCAACCCAGTTGAGAAACACTATAAAAGTATTTAGACAAGGAAGAGGAACAAGCCAATATTGAGGCTAGAAGATCCATATTACCACAACCTGCATGGCAATAAATATCCTCCTTTTCTTCCATGAACTTGAACTCCTCTAAATGATCTCACACAAAATCAAAATCCCCAAGAGAAGGTCTACAGTTCATCACTTTAAATTTAGGCATCTTAGTTCAAAAGAAATCAAAAACCACATTTTGACACTCTACCAAAACAAAAACAAGTTGTTAAGAAACTTCTATGAATGTGCACTAAGGAAACATCCAGACATGTATAAATTCTTTATGGGTCAAAATCCAAGTCTTTTTCATGATAATGAACCTATGTAAAACATTGGGTCTTTATGATTTTTAGAGGTTTAGCATGATTCTCACTACCTTGGTCTTATCAAACAAAGGTTCACTCTAGGTCAACATTGGGTCAAACATTTCATCTATCCCTTCATCAAATTTTATCCTTCACTTCACCGAACTTTGAATTTTTTTTGAAAACACCAACATTTTTTGACTTAAACATCTATCAAACCAACCCCTAACTTGACTACTTTATATGTGAAATGTATCCTTTTCCATGCACCTAGTTAAGTTAGTTATCATATTTGGACTAGTTTATCTTGAAGGTCATGATTCTACCCTAAAGATTCTCAAGTTCACAAACATCCTTTATCCAAACATCAAAAAATCAAACCTTCTAAATCAAAAGTGTTGTCCCAAAAAATTTGCAAAGATCACTTTCCACACCATTCATCTCTTCATCCCCCATTATCATAATTTCTCCTAAAAGACTTAGAGCATATCTTTTACCTAGATTTGGATCAACTAGAGATTTCAAACATTATAAATCTCAACACAACTCTCCCATAAGTGACCCAAAATTTATGGTAAATACCAAATCACAATACAAGAGAATCATGGAGAAAACCAAAGTCACATTCACCTCAAGTGATCCCAATCCTCAAGAATTTGATCTAAGAAGTCAAGTTACCCTATCACAAAAAACCTCATCTCCATTAGGGCTATATGAGATAGAAGATGTCATAAAAAATCCATTTGGACTTACTAGGGAATAAATCATGCAACATCAAGCCTTAGAAAACATGGCTCCAATTTCCCCATCTTGTTTTGCACAATCATTGACACACGGCTTGACTTCATCAACAATTTAACCAACTCCATCCCTTGTGCCAAATCAACCCTTAAATTTTAGTCTTGAAACCAGCCTAGGAACCAACCTTGGTCTCACTTCATGTCTAGGAACATACACAACTTTGGGTATTCACAAAATGACCATTCTATTAACCACCAACCTTCCCCAAAACACAAGTTTGACACATATATTTGGAAAACCATTTAAATTCCATGATGTCACAATAACCTCAATATTTCAAGCATAACCATATTCATCCATCACCACAAATACCCCAAGTGTGCCTAATGTTACACAAAGTAATGTGAACTAAGTGCCTCAAGTAAGACAAAAAGGGAAAGTTAACACTCTCACACAAAGTTAACCCTTAACAAGTGGTGCTAACAACCCCATCAACACATTGAAACAAGTGGTTACCCAAGATACTCAAGTTAATCCTCCATCCACATCAAACCCATCCATCATCAACCCAAATAAAAACAACACCTTGCTTATGAATCCCATCAACCAAGGTAATACCTTGATCTTGTTGGAATCAAGGGAAAACTGAGAGGGGGGGGTGAATCAGTGTTCTGCAATTATGAACTTTATTAAAATAACATTTAAACCATTTCAACATTAAACTGAAGGAAAGATGCAAACACACAAATTAATAATTCAGAACACCATAACACAAGGAATTTTACATGGAAACCCTGTTAGGGGAAAAACCATGGTGGAGGTCAATCCACAATTTGAGTACTCAAATATAAGGTTTACAAAATGGGAATGCCCTTGATTTTAGTCTCACTGCCTAGAGCTCACTAATCAAAGTAGAAAGGATCACTTCCTTTCAAAAATTTCAGATTAAGACCATCTAAATTTTTTAATTGAATTAATTGAATTTTCTTATGCCATTTTGCAGTTCTGGTTAGGCTCATAGATCAGATTTTGGATCTTCTGGCTGATTATGCACTTCGCTCTACTCTAATCTACTCTATTATGCAATTCACATCATCAATCAATACATAGATAAATTCACACCACTATCCTTAAAAAATTTGCACCACACAGTGATATACTTCGTATCTCATACATTCGCTCCTTCAAAATGCTACAACTAATCTCATATATATATCCGCTATCAAGGATTTGATTATTCATATGTCAAATTTTATAAAACATAAAATAATTTCCAATTGTCGGCTAAATTCATAGCTAATTATTTATGCACACCACCCATAGTTGGTTATGGCATAATGAGGACCCAAATAAACATGTTCAAACATAGAAACATTTAATAAATTACTCCTTAGATATTTGCAACGACTATATCCACCAAGTCGGTCTTCTAGCATAAATAACCATAAAATCAATACACCGGATCTCCTAGATCATACACTAATAATTGCATACCTCGATACTTCTTGAATAAGGTAGTACGAACATCAGCATACCTTCTCTAAGATCCACAACTCAAAATAATAGTCCGATGAAGTATACAAATCGACATCTTTACCTTTAATCGGATACCCTATTCTTCATTTTATTCTGTCGGTATGAACCAATACTAAATTGTGGACCGGATGAATGACTTTGGTTGCCATCAATGACAACACTAAAATCTATATGCCAACAATCTCCCCCTTTGGCATTGATGGCAACACTTAGTGAAAAATGAATAAGTGGCAAAACCAATATGAGTATGTTGCCAAACTTCAAAATTTCAAAACATAGCTCCCCTTGAGATTGATAAGGCATTTTTCATTTCTCTCTCTCCCCGTTTGACATCAATGAAAAAACTAGAAGCCTTATGCCAATAATTAACAAAACATGTGTTCAATCTCCCCAAAACTTCAAAACTGATTCAAATTTTTGAAAAAGAATAATTTCTACTTTGAGTTAGAAAATTATCTTGTGATTTTCTTTCATCTCTGAAAGAAATTTCTTCCAATCTTCTATTGAAATCCCAATGATTATGATCATGTTGTTATTCTTGGATGTCCTATTGATAATCGTAGTGAGAGATTCCATAATTGGGATCGCATCCTCTAATTTCTCACCTTTCCTCAGTATCTCAACCATTTATTCTAGTTTGCATTCAGTTAGGTCCTTTACTTTCCAAAAAGTGTCCACGAGTGTTTTTTTAGTGAACTAAAATTTTGTGTGCTCAGACTGTAGCTCATGAATCATTTTCCTGATTGTACCATCCCGATCCTGAAACATATCAATTTTTTTTCCAATCCCATTCAATTTTGTTTCAATTTTCTCCAACTTCTCTTTGTATTTCCCAACTGCATGAGGCCAACAAATGTAATAGTTATAGATGTTATTTTCTACACTTATGCATTGCCTCAACTCATTCATTTTTTTTTCAACTTGGTAAGTTATAGCCCGAACTGCTCCTTCAAATGAGAGATTATTTCTCCTTCTTCTTTGTTTTGAAACTCAGAGTCCATAGCTTCCTTAATACATTCAATCATTTCTTTAGGTAAATTATTTTGCAAGCTCTCCAATTTGATCTGGTTGTGCACAATATGAGAATTAATTACACTTAGAATCATATCCTGATCTTATGAGGGTTTGATGGACCATAATTGAACAATTTTTTGCATTCCACCTTCCTTATAAATAAGTTGTAGTTTCTCTTCTAACAAGTCATCTTCTTCTTCACTTGCTTCTGTCATTTCCTTTTCTTGATTTGGTTTGGATGAATCCTTCTCTTTTCCCTTTGTTTCCTTAGTTTCCTCATCGAATTCCTTATCTAGTATATCCACAATCTCCCATTCTTTTCCTTTTCCTTCAATTTTCAGAATCTTGCATTCCAGAGGAGTATAAACAACAATTTATTTTTCTCTTTTCTTATTTCTTTCCATATCATCAAAAGAGGAATCAACTTCAAGTGCTTTTACTAGAAGAGAAGTACCAAGGGATCCAAGCTTTCCTAGCAAACTCTTAAAGAAATTCCCAAATTCTTTATCACAGTTTGCCAAACTTTGAGAGTGTGTGTATATTTGTTTGCACACCGGTTCATTTTCTTTCCACATCACATTGTTGTTCATTGGTAAGCAATTCAAAAAATATAGTACTACACATGACCATAGTACCAAACCTAAAAGGGTAATCTGTCATATTCATTAATTGCACATTCTCCATTAGTTGATCCTTTAGCAGTCCACACAGGTCAAAATCTTGACCTTCCATAATCATTTTGTGACAAATGTAGACTGCACCTTCCAAAGTTGCTCCTTCTCTATTTCTGAAAAATATTTTGTAGGATATGCCATGCGCAATGTACCTTGTCATAGGGTATTTGATTGTTGAGATTATCAGTGCCCTTTGATCTCCAATGACTCTGATTAGGGTTTCGACTTCTTCATTTTGGATGGATTTCTTTCTTGGTATATTCCCAACTTTGCATAATCTAGTTAAATTTTCAATTACTTCTTTCTAAATGATGTAGGGTTTGTCTAGAATTAAAGTGTCATTCAATCTTCTCAAAATGAATTTAACAATTTTCGCATTCTCGAAATAGGGAAACTCATTCCAAATGTCCAAATTCTTGTGTTTGGCTTCTCTCACCCATTTCAATTCATCAAGAAACAACAGATTTCTCATGGCTCTAATTTTCTCATTGTTTTATTCATCTAAATTGATTGATCCTTTGATTTTTTCCATTTTTTCTTTTGTACCACCATACACCAAATTGCATGGAAATTCAAAAACAACTGAAATACCTAATGGACTTCAAGATTTATTGTTGAATTAAATTTACTCCTTTGAGATTCTGCTATTGATTTCTCTCATTCTTCTCTTCTTTGATTCAAAGTGACAAATGAGAGTTAAAACTTGCCTTATATAGCTCACACACTTGTAATAAATGCCTTTTCCCTAGGTATTCTGAATACCCTATTTTCTCAAATAGCGAAAGAAAAATTCTTCTGCAGACCTATGATTTCTTTGAGTTTTTTGGTGAATATTTTCCAAAGCCTCTGTAGATCATTAATACACAGTTTGAAAATATTTTTGTCATCCAAGACTAGCTCACAGATAGGGGAAAAATGATTTTCTTGAAAAAATCCCCTTGGCCCAATGACCCAAGATCAATTTCCAGAGGAATTACCAGAAGCAAGTTTTGATGCAGAACCATTTCCAACATCATATTCATTCTTCCTTACCTATGTCTTCTTCATCTGATCTATTATTTAATCCACAATCATTTTTCCTTTTTCTTTATCATCTTTCTGTGTATTTATGCCTTTGTATACCGAACCTTTTCTACCCACACTCTTGTTTCTTCAAAATCTTGCAATGTGACTATATCTGTTGCAATTGTAGCACACAATATTTCCTTGTCCATACCAATCATTCCATTGATTTCTTCTTGATCTACATTGATTAGCAATATACCCAATTTTTCCATAGGTTCTTCGATCTCCTTGAAGAATTTGTTTTTTGTTAGGAAAAGTATGAAAATCAACTAGAAATCAAGACATCCTGACTAAAAGATTAGGAGTTCTTAAGTCCAATAAAATTATGTAAACTCTTTTTATTTCCCTCAATTTCAATTTAATGTTTTGTTTTACTATTTTGGTGTGAGGATTTCTAGGATTTTTAAACTTCAAAACAAAGGATTTAAAGTATATTTATTCAAGAAAATCTAAAATTTCTATAAATTTACAAAAGATATTCATTGTTTAAACAAGTTTTATAAGATCATAATGGAGGTTAGAATATTTTTTATTTTTAATCAATTTTCTAATAGGGAGTCATTTTTTTATTTTTTTACAAATTTGACCTAACTAGTTTTCCTTAACATTTAAAATTTTGAAATTTCATTTATTTATGCATGAATTTAGTGAATTAGGGTTAGATTTTGATTTTATATTTGAATTTTGGTTTCCATGGACTACAATTAATAGAAATGTTTGAATTTGAAAAGATTAGTAGTTTAATGAAGCATGATTGAAATGTTAAAATTTTTGATTACCTACATCAGATTGGATTCAGGTATATCCTTGAATTCTTCCTTAAAATCATAAAATCCAAAAACATTCATAAAATCCTTCATCAAAATCCAAAAAAAAAATAAAAAAATTAAAATTAAAAAACATGTCAAAAATCCAAAAAAATAATAGTGGAGTCATCTTGTCAAACTATGTCATCTGTAAGCTTGAATATAGGCAAGGTTTATCTTTGATCATCCCCTGAGACAAATTAGGTCAGTCCTTTAGGAGTCTATCATAATAAGTTGGCAATCCATTTGCTCATATCTTATCATTTTTCGAGTTTGTGTCAATCAAACTACATGGTCTCTATGTATATAATGTAGACAAGACTAATTTGTTGATTAGTTCCCAAGACCCCTAGAATAGGTCTTTAGGTTAGTTTCTTGGTCAAAATCTCAAAAAATACCAAAAAATTTTAAAATCCCAAAAATAGCCTCAAAACTTTTCAAAACACCAAAAACATCCAAATATTTGGAAAATCCATCAGTCTCATCCCGCTTTAACCTAAAATAATCTCATTCATAATAAATCAATCTTCATTTTCATCCTTTGGTAGGTCAGTTAGAAGCAAGTCTAGTAGGTTATAAAAGTGTGTTCTCAAACATCAAGGTCTTAAGTCCAGGTCAGTAGGTAAGCAAGTTAATCGACTATGAGTATCAATAGATTATCATCCAATCAATCCCAAATCATCTGATAAAAACATGTCCTAGGATGCTTCCTTCCTACAATGGACATCATCATCAGGCATCACAATATTTTATTCTTGGCTAGCAGTATGAAGACTGCCCTCTCCCACCTGTCTCTCAGCATGCTCCTCTTGTCTCATGTTGTTCTAGTGTGAGTACTCTGGTACTCAAGATCCTGATGGTATAAATTGCTTGTAATGTAACCCATAGTATTATGCCTCTCAGACAACCTCATGGTACATCCTCATTGAGACTGTCCTACATTGAGAAGCAGAAGCCATGCTCTCCAACTACCATCTTCAGCCTATCTCTTGGTCTCTCTCAGACCTAGCCTGGTCTCTCTTGGCAGTCAGTGTCTGCACCTGAGCTTGCAAACCTTGTACTTGTTCCTGTAGCTGTTGTATGAGGGAATCTCTTTGATCTAGTTGTAGTGGTGGTGGTAGAGGAGGCTACTATTGATGGTCCCTCGAGACCTCTCTCTCTCCATCCCCTAACACCCGAGCCTCCTACTGGGCATGTTTCTCCCCATCCCTCTACTGATCTCTAGGGGGAGTCTAATAAAATTTCTACTCTGGTTGATGTGGAGGTGGTCCACCTCCTCCTCTTCCTCCATCCCAATCCCCATCACCATATCCTCTGCCTCCCCGCCCCTGCCCTTATCCTATTGACCTACCTCGAGGCCTCTATTGTACAAGTGCCACACCTGGATCTATCAGTTGTGGGGGTGCTCTGAACCATGTAGTGTAGGCATGTGTCACTCCTGCATCCCCCTGACCCTGATCATATGGCCATGGTCTGGCCACTAGCTGTCGAAATGAAGTAACGACCTCATCAATTGGGATGGGTCTACCCCATGTTGTCTCCCTCATAGTATGTGTGAAGATGGCCATGTTCTGGTCATTGGGGTGATCTTGCTTGTCCCCGAACAATCTAGCCACCCTATCTAGGAGATACCTCTCTACCATGGTATGCTCCCTCCCCTACATGAACCTATCTTGGTGTGCAAATAAAATTTGTTGTACATCATCATACCATGAACCAATACCAAGCTAGGGCCACCAAATGAAGACTGTCATCTCATTTATAACCCTCCCCCAGTGAGAGATGCCACCTACCCCTATATGTGTGAAGGTAGTCACTGCCCTCTATATTGCTAAACAAAAGGATCATCTAGATCT
This sequence comes from Sequoiadendron giganteum, assembly GCA_007115665.2. Taxonomy (NCBI): domain Eukaryota; kingdom Viridiplantae; phylum Streptophyta; class Pinopsida; order Cupressales; family Cupressaceae; genus Sequoiadendron; species Sequoiadendron giganteum. The sequence goes on from CM021100.1 coordinate 133,833,159, forward strand.
AGAGAAATTGGTGTAACCTATGGATGAAGCACTCCTATATGCTTCCAGGCCTACACATGTAAAAGTGTGACCCGGGCCCCAATGGCCATGTTATCCAAATAGGAAAACTCATGAAGGTCATGGTACAATGAAGCCAACATCACCAACCCCCATGTAAAACACTCCCTCCTGTGGAGCATCCGCTCCCATGGAAGACCCCATCCTAGACTAAAATATCGCCCACGTTGATCTAGCGCCACAAGACCAGAAATGATAGCAGCTACAATCAATATAAAAGTAGGCACTTTGCCCCTATATAACTCTAGCTCTATTTGACCCTTAGAAAAGATAATCTCATCGAGCTCCATCACCTCAAATCACGCATCCCTCCTAGCATCCACATCATAGCTAACCCTCTCTCTATGGATGGGTAGTCAATGGATGCACCGAACATCCTCCAATGTGACTGTAGCCTCTCTAGTGGGCAGGTGAAACGAGGACGTCTCACTATGCCATCTTTTTGCTAGGGCAGTCATCATGCCCAAATGTGTCTGGACGGGGGTTGCATACACAACGTACCACAACCCTAACACCCTGAGGCACTCCTGAAGAAACTCGTGCATACCAACTACTCAACTTAGAACTAGGGATCGTTGCTCCTATGAATGTAGTATCTTGAGGTCATCCTGTGCAAGAAAACCCACAACGTCAAGTTTCATACAAAAAACTGGCTCTCGCCTTTAGTTTTCATAACTAAAACAAGTACGTTGTTGTTTTCAATTGCAGTAGTTTGTAAATTCTAAATTGCACCGTTGTGACGCAATTTGATCTCCTTAACTCTAAACTGCATCGTCACATCGCAGTTTGATAGTGCCCCTAAAACCCTTAGTGGATTAAAGCGGTGCACTTTGCAAATGCACCTAGCTCAAAAATGCAAAATCTCAAAAGGCTAAGTGTACAAATGAATTGAAAGTGATCCCTTGGGGCCTATTTAAGCCTAAAAATTAGGGTTTTTTGACCCTGTTTAGCTATCCAGCTAGGTTTTTAGACCCGCAATCTCTTTTTTGCCTGATCAAGGGCCGTTCTGCATCGTTTTTTCACGTTTTGGCACATTTTTGGCATCCTGGACCCTTTTTAGACCTATCAGAAAGCTTGTCCTCTTTTTTCATGAGATCACCCAAAAAATCCAAATTTTTGTCTAATCTCTTGAGGGGGCGATATACCAACTTAATTCTTTCATTGGGGCAACAGTGGGGCATTTGAAAAAATTAATTTTTTTTTTAATTTTTATCTTGGCATTTTATTCTTTGAACCAACACAAGTGCATTGCTTCAAAGAGGGGCAAAATGTAGACATGAAAAAATATATAGATTGATCCTACACATCTGATCCTAATCTTACTAACATTGTTTCTTCCTAAATCATCTCCCTTACTAATTAATTTAATTGAATAATCTTTATTTGATTAAAATCATCATATTTCCTCTCTTAATTAAATAAGTCAAATTTATCTGATTAGGTCACCTATTTCTATTAATTGAATAAATTATTTTATTTTATTAATTTTGCAATCCCTCTTGATAAAATACATGGTTGAGTCTTGATAGCAATATCATAATCCCTCTTGTAATTAAATAATTCACTTTATTTAATTACTCTCTAAATTCATCTCTTTTAAATTAAATAAATTAATATTTATTTGATTTAATCTAACACCACCTTCTTTAATGAAATAAAATAAACTTTATTTAATTAAATCTAAATCCATTATTCATCTCATTTTGATTTATTTAAATCCTAAAATCTAAATCAAATTTTCAAATCATCTAATCTTCATCTAAATTTATCAAATCTCGATTAATCCTAATCCTAATCCATCAAATCCTCTAGATTTTGCAACTTGCACCAATAAATCAATTTAATTAATTTATTAATTCCTCTATTTTCCCTCAACTTGGTATCAAAATGGAATATTCCTCAAATTTGAAAATCCCTCCAAAAGGGATGAGTACATCCAACAAGGCATTAAAGGCCTCTTACATGTCCTCTTACTTCATTCTTTTCTCCCTCCAAATTGTCATTTCACAAATTTCAAATTCCACCTAACTTCATTTATTTGCACATTCATCAAAATGTACTCATTCCTCCTCCAATCACATACGAACAAGTGGCCTTCTCTCATTGGTTGGTCTTTTGTCCCACATTCATCCAAATCCTTCAATCTTCCATTCTTCAAATCTGTAAATAGAGGGCCTCTCCTATTGAATTGATCATCCACAATCCATGCAAGATTACTATAATCAATTTCATCTACAACTTCATCCACTTTCATTCAAGATTCATATTTGTATCAAGGTTATTGACAAATTGCATCAAGGAATCAACAATCATCATCAAAGATCATCAAATCACATCAAGGAGTTGGGAAAGGGCCATTTTACACATCAAGATGGCACCAATTCCCCCATGGGATTGAGAGTTTTCTCATTAGAATAGGATTTAATTAGCTTTTATTGCTTTGTTCTTCATCTTATTTCCTATTTTCATGTTTCAAACTAATTTCATGGGGAATGTTGATCTAACTTGCATAATGATCTAATTTTATGTTTGTTCTCTTGTGTTTTTGTAGGTATAGGTTCACATTCACAATATTATACTTCATTGGAACTATATTCTTGCATATTGTAGATGCTTGTAACAATTCAAAATAGGTTGTGAACCACCCCTCTCTCTTCTATCTTTTCCTCTTTGGATAGTGAATCCACTTGGATAGTGAGTCCACCTATAATGATCATTTTTGTAATAAACTATAACCAGTTATAATATATTGTGAGCTGACCCTCACTGTGGATTTTCCCATTTTGGGTTTTCATGTAAAAATCTCAATGTTCATGTGTTATGTGATATTGTGGATGTTTTCATGCTTTCTTTCCTTCAGTTGAATATTCTTTGGTAATTAAATCGATAATATTTTAATGGTTTAGTAGAATACTGATTCACCCCTCAGTATTCTAAGTTTTCAACACTTTTTGCATCTTCTAAATGTGAAGACTTGGCATCTTCCTCATTCATATTTTCTTCCCTTGCATTATTTTTAGTCCTTCTATTGGTTCTTTCCTAATTATTCGGGTAATCATAAACTTGATGTCCCTCTTCGCCGCATCAGAAACAAGTTCCTTTAAAACCTCATTTTCCACCTCTTCTAACAGACCTTCCTCTTCCTCTTGATCATCAAAGAAATATGAGTCATAATTTTTTATTTTTTATTTTCTATTGGATCCTTCATTCTCTTATTTATCTTAACTTTTGATTCTTCCAACATGATCCCTTCCTCTTTGGTTATTTTCAAATTTTCTATTTAAACTTTCTTCCACCTTTAGTGCAAATTGGTATGCATCTTCTATGGTGCACATTCTCACTAATGCTAATTCCTCTTGTATGGTAGGCTTCAACCCATTGATGTATTAGGCTACATTATCCTTATTCTCTTTAGCATTTCCAATTCTAATAAGGAATTTATGGAATTCTTCAATATACTGCTTCACAACTTTTGTTCCTTGTCTCAGACTTTGCATCTTCTTAGGTAACTCAAGTTCATAATCTACAAGAATTAATTACCTCTTCATCCTTTCCACCAATATATCCAACCTTGTGATTTTATCTTTACCTATTTCCACTTTCTACATAGACTTCTCTTCACCAAATATTGGCATGTCCTAGTTTTTTTTGTAAAATTCACACTATTAGGGTGTTCAATCTCTTCAAACTCAAATAACTCTTCCATGAAATTTATCCAATATATAAGATCCTCCATATTTAAGCTTCCATTTTATTTTGAAACTTTCACCTTTGGTCTTTTAAAAAAAAAATAATGCAAAAATTAGAGGGTCCTTTACAACTGTTGCTGCTCCATTTCATCCACCACTTGACTTACTAGATGTATCAGAAGATTCATCTTCCTCTTCACTATCAGGTTCTCTTCCTCTATGTTCAACTATTTTATGTAGCTCTTTCTACAATATCTCTAATTTCCTTCTAAGGGATCTAAAATCATCACCAAAAACAACATTAGAATGGTTTCAACCTCTACCTATATCGCATTGGGCTACTCTTGGAGGATTTTTTCACAACCCACAACTCACAAGTCCTACTGCAAACTGCATCACTTTGGTGCTCTGTCTACAAACTTGGGAACAACCTACTTTGATACCACTAATGTAAGGGAAAATTAAAACTCATTCAAAAACTCACAACATATAATGCAATTCAGAAAATGCTTGAAAAGACACAAAAATATGTAAGAAGTGTCTTAGATGCTCGTTCAAACCCTCTTGAAATCACATAGCAATAGATCAATTTTGAAATTTCATTATTTTCCAGCCATTTTGGCTGATGCAAACCATTAAAAAATTGATATAAATCAGAAATATACTAGCAAAAATTAATTACAACAATATCTCCTTCAATCTAACTTCCTTTACAAGATTCAAGCTCCTTCAACCTGAAAAAATTCATAAGAAACATTTGCTGCAATAAAACTTTTTATCACCAATCCACTTTCTTCTAGAAAACCTCTTTTAACCTTTAAAAAAATTATCCCTTCTCTCTCGAAGAAAAGCCACACCTAAATTTTTTTCCTTCAAAAATCTACCCTCATTACAAACTCAAAAATTATCAAATAAAACACTTGGCACTACTTTTAAAAATCAGATTTCCCCCTTTTAAAAGGCTACACCCAAGCATGGGAAAAGAGATGCTCCTCCAAAATAGAAAAGAATTTTAATATTTTTGATGCATTTCCAAAACCACTTCTTAAAACTCCAAGACTAGATAACCACTTGGATTCCCACTCCTCATGGATAGGTCCAATCTTCGTAAAAAATAACAGTCACACAACTTGGGTGCCCAAATCTACCATGCTACAATTCAAGGGCTTCAGTGACTTGTTCCCACTTGTAATTCCAAAAAATTCCATGCCCAAGAATTCCTTTTTGAATTGAACAAATCAAAATTTACCTCTTAAACTATCTCCTACACCAAGATTTTGCAACAAGTTAATATTCCAATTATTTAATATATTATTTAGGCTTGATATTTCAATTTATTCATCCAAAAAAAATATTATTTAAATCCAAAAATTAAAATACTCTCTTTTGGTTTATGCAAGATTATATTTGACCGTGGATGCTCCTACATTAGACATCGAAGGTAAATTAAGATGTTTCATTAGTGAAACTCATAGACATTCATAAATGTCATGCTTGTTTTGAATCCATCTCTTTTCCTTATGTATCTAAACATTATTTCTCACCTTTTCTTGAAATTTTATGTCTCTTCTATCTTTCATTCTTCATCGCTTTCTCCTTCTTTTCACGAGTTCATCTCCCACCAATATACACTATAAAATTCAATAAAATAATAAACATTAGTTTCCTCTTCTTCAACAAAATAATTAAATTCATGAATTACCTCTTTCTCTATTAGTTATGTAACAATTTTTTCATCATCAACCTTAGTTTGTTCTTTGTGTTCCTATTTCCCCATGTCTCCTAAAATATAGTTTTCAACTGCAAATTCCTTCTTCCTTGTATTGACTTCAATGTTATAAACATAATCAAAATATTCACCCTTCCCATTTGTAAAAAAAATATCAGTCACACTAATCTCTTTATCAAATAAGAGCTAATAAATTGATGCAAAGGGAAGGTCACCAAGCAACTCAACATTCACTTTCTCATCTCCTTCCTTAATTTCAAATGTAGTACCTGTCAGCCTCCTACAATGATTTTAATAACTAAGCCCTTACAACCATGATTCAAAGATTGGACATCTGACCTGAATAGCCATCTTAACCATCATGAAGGTACATTTAAATTTTCAACCCAGGGACATGAACTTGAAACGGGTCAACACAGTATGTACACTAGGAATTTCAAAGTAGTCATCTTCATTCTATAACTTAAGAAATACTTAACACTAAAAGTAAATTGCATGAAAGGAAACAAATTTTTTTTTGAACATCACTCAATCAAATCTAAACTAATTATGCATAACAGGAAGGAAAAATTGAGCATCCAATAGGAAACTACTCTACCCGCTTTGGCTACAGGAATAGTCATGGAATGGAATTTTAGTGGTTGTAGGAACAATCAATGCTAGAATCTTAACTAAGTACTAAAAAAAAACTTGCACTAATCTAGCTAAAATAAAGGAATAGATTACTCACCAAGTGGCCCCCCTTGGATGATTATCCTCTATACTAATGCAAACTCAGATGCTCAACTCATAATCTTATTTCATTCATCAGAAAATGCAATTATAAAAGTATGGTTGATTATCAGCTTGTACAAGAACTTGGTGATCGACTCACTAACTCGCTAGCTCAAGGAAGAAGGATTCAAGCCTTATTTATACCAACCAATAGGGCCATCAAATCCTAATAACTGAGAGGATTCCATTTAGGGAAAGTGAGAAGAAAGTGGTAGGGCAATTACACATGCAAGGGAATCCATTCAGACATGCATGCCCAAACGTGGACTCGACCACTGCAGTAATGCCCACAATGCTCAATTCCATTAAATATTGGTACAAGGCGGTTACATGCGACTGACACGAGAATCCTCCACCATTGCCCCCAATTGACCTTTGTGCGGATCCTCTATTTGACCGACTGGCGATTGCATTTCTCAACTTAGCATTTCAATCATGTCTGTATGGTAATGTCAGTAAACATAATAACTGCATAATCATAACCACCTTAAAGAACATTCATCAGTCACATGCAATATAAATATAGATGGTCCACATAATAGGTAAATATCATTAAAACCAGTAGAAATGAAATTAGTCCCAAATGTCTTATGACTGAGAGAAACTATATAAAAGTGTCAGCATATAATATCAAATTTTGTGGTAACTTTATCAAATAACAAGAGATTCTACCCCCCTAACTAGGAAAAAATATAGACTCATCACTCCCCCCACCTAAAGTTTTGTTGGTCCTCAAATAGGGGAAGAGTTATGCTTATGCTTGGTTAAGGTCCTGAAGTCTGCGACTGATACTTGTCCAATGTCGCTGTCTGTCGTGGGTGAATTGAGATTCTAGTAAAATCCTCCCAACTTATCAAGTCTCCTCCATATTTATTGTTCCTTTGCAATTTCATACCTTTAGAATCTAAAATTAGGTACATGCCATAGGAGGGTAGGTAGCTAAAAAGTTAGGGGAAGTCATTCATTCCCCTTGGTTCTCCCAAGATGGATGTATCTTTAAATTCTCTTTAGTGCAACAACATAGTTATGGATAGAATGCGTCTCAAATTTTTTTAGCTCATCAATCAATAGGTTGCATATATGGGATAGATATCCCCTCATAGTATCATCTTTTGTTGTAGTTTGTACCTCAGACTCACTGTAAAAAACCTCAATCCAAGGCATAATTTTGTTACCATATCTTGGCCTAAAGAGCAATCTATTCCAATCTATATAAATTTCTTTGGGGTTCTTTGATTCAGCCATGATGGCTAGGGGAATACTAAATTCCCTCTTCTTGTAAGCATTGTATTGTTCACCCCAACTGATCTCATTTTGTATGCAGAACATTAAATATTTTCTAACACAGACAATCATGTATCGACATGTGGCAATATTTTTGCATCTTTCTTACCCCTCCTCCAACCTAAATTTGGACATGTGTCCACACATGCAAGATGGCAATTGTGATTTGACGGGGGATTAAAGAAAATTATGTGGATGTCCATATTATCCTACAGTGATTAAATGAAACACTATAAAGGGTAATTAAGAATGCAATTAATGTGCATGTACCTAAATGTGTACAAACATTATTGTAGAGAATTCATTGCAACAAATGGGGAGAAATTACCAATTGCATTGTTGAGAAATAATTGAGCAATTACTGACGATGAGGTGGAAAGGTGTGAGGTGAAATGAAATGATGGAAGATAGAGAAAGGTGGTACAAATGGGTGGATGGGTGAAGAAATGGATTTGTAAAAATGTATAAATATTTAATATGACAAGTATGTACCTCATTTAGTCAAAAGGAGGGACACTAGGTCTGCTACCTTCAGATGCAGGAACTTCTTGGCTATAGGAATTGTGTTTAGGCGGTGTATGTTGGATAAACTATTGCATGAACTCTTCTTTTAAAGTTGTCCTGTGATATAATCTTAGGCAGTGCCCATTCACCAGTAATTTGAATTTGAAATGGTCAATGGTTGTGAGCTACACAAATCCATTGGGAAATACCTCTACAACTTCATATGGCCCTAGCCACCTTGTCTACAATTTACCTATATTATCTTGGTACCGTGAATCAAAAAGTAATGTCAAAATCACTTGGCTGAATTTTTTTTTCTTTGATAAATCTGTCATGCCATTTGACTCTTTGACTTTGCACAATTTCAGTATGGTGAAAAGAAAATTTCCTCATCTCGTCCAATTCATTCAGTTGCATAATCCATTCTTTTTGTGCCCTGGAAATATCCATCCCCAACTCCATATAAGTTACGAGAGTCTTGTGCTCAAATTCGATAGGAATCATGGTTATTTTCCCATATAGAAGCTCAAATGGGATGAAGCATGTAGTTGTCTTCCAGGTGGTCCTGTAAGCCCAAACTACTTTTGATAATCTATTTTCCCAGTTCTTTTGAATATGCATTGTTTTGGTGAGGATGACCTCAATCTCTATGTTTGTCACCTCAACTTGTCCATTTTCTTGAGGGTGATAAGGAGTGTATTTATTGTGCCTGATGTTATATTCGTTAACTAATGATGTAATGGTTCAAGGGTTGATGTAAATTGAGTGCCTTGATCAATTAATTTTTCTCTTGGCACTCGATACCATGTGAAAAAAATTCATAAAGAAATTTGAAAACTTTGTTGTCTCTTGCATACTTCATGGCTTAGAATTCTACCCACTTTGTTACATAATTAGTGCAAACTAGAATATAGGACTTACCATTGGATGGAGGATCAATGGGTCCCACAAATTCTAAACCCCACTTGTAAAATGGAGTGACTACCACTTGTGGACAGAGTGGCATCTCATATGAATTTTTTAGCCTTCCCATTCTTTGGCACCTATCACATCTCCTTATATACCTTTGTGCATATTTGTATAATGTAGGCCAATAGTATCCTATGTTCAGGATTTTCATTGTTGTCCTTTTAGCTGCAAAGTGGCCTCCATAGGGTTCATCATGGCTTGCATTCATAATTTCATAGTTCTCATCTTCCCTCACACACCATCTCATAATGTGATCTAGTCTAGTATAAAATAGGCATCCAACTATCCATGAAAAAGGGAATGATTTTTCAATCAACACTATTCTCTCTTTTGGGGAGAAGTGAGGAGGAACTCTCCCTGTCACAAGGTAATTGGCTATGTCAGCATACTAGGGTGTCTGCACACTAATGGAAAATAGAAGGTCATCATGAAAGGAGTCATCTATGGCTTCACTATCTTCTGACGTGGTCAGCCTTGAAAGAAAATTTGTAACCACGTTTGTCTTCCTCGGTTTGTCTACAATAGTTATGTCAAATTCTTGCATCAATAACAACCATCTGGCTAATCTTCCTGAGATTAGGGATTTTTTCATGAGGTATCTAATGGTTGTATGATCCATTTGTACAAAAATCTGATAACTTATTATATAGTGCCTAAATTTATTCAAGGCAGAAATTACTTCCAACATTTCTTTCTTTGTGACTGTGTAATTGAATTCAGCGCCCTGAAAGTTTTTAATGAAAAAATAAATGGTATTTTCAATAACTTATTCCTTTTGTCTTAGGAATGCTCCTATTTCATATTTTGAGGCATCAGTATGGATATGAAAAGGGATTTCCCAATTTGGTCCCTTAAGTACACGAGCATGAGTTAGAGTTGTCTTTAAATCAGAAAATACTTTATCGAAACTTTCTGTCCATTGGAACTCAACATCTTTATTCAAAAGACTATATAGTGGAGCTGTTATTTTGATAAAATCCTTGATGAAATGTTTATAGTAGCCTACATGACCTAAGAAACTCCTAACATCCTTTTGTTTTGCAGGTATAGTCAGATTTTTTTATTACCTCAATTTTTGCAGGATCAACTTGAATTCCAAGGTGGGAAATGTAGTGGCCAAGAACTACACCTTCTTGCATCATCGTGAAGCACTTTTCACTACTTAAGGACAAATTTTGGTTTTCACATATCTATAGAAATTTCTTCAAATTATCCAATGTTTCATCAAAGGTGGCACCATAGGTAGTAAAATCGTCCATATAGATCTCCATGCAGTCAAGGGAGATATCTATGAATATGTTGATGACTTCTCTCTGAAAAGTGCTAGGTGCATTGCATAACCCAAAGGGAAGTACATAATAGGAATATTTCCCCCAAGGACATGTAAATGTAGTCTTCTCTTGGTCTTTTGGTGCAATTTGAATCTCGTTGTATCCACTTAATCCATCAAGAAAGGAGAAGTATTTCTTTCCTGCAAGAGAGTCTAGGACTTGATCTACAAAAGACAGGGGAAAATGATCCTTCTTAGTGGCAGCATTAACTTCCCTGTAGTCAACACAAACTCACCATTGGGCACAATCACCAATGGAGACACCCATTGGTTGTTTGAAATAGGGTAGATAGATCTTGTGTCTAGTAGCTTTTAAAGTTCTATTTTGACAATTTCTCTCAAGGCAGGGTTGATTCTTCATTGTGGCTGCCTGATAGGTGTACACTCATCTTTGATATATTCTATGAGTGAAAAGTTTTGGATCTAATCCCTTCATGTCATGATAATCCCAGGATTTTTTTTTTTGATGGACTTTCAACAATTGTGCCAATGTCAATTGTTGTCCCTCATTCACTTTACTATTGATGTTTAGATATCATCATTCAAAAACCTATACTTAGAGTTATATCCCTTTCCTATCCTCATCTAGAAGGAAAATTGTAAGAACTTCCCAAAGAATCGAGAAACTCCACGAAACTCTATCATTATTCTCTGGAAATTCTATCTTGCTTTCATACTCTTTCAAAACCTCGTCAAAAAAAAGAAAAAAGAATGGAATCAGAGGAGAAGTATATGCCAGATATGACATGGCATTTCAGATTGACCTTTTATTTCAAGAAAATTTGTAACTAAACTATGTAACCTAGTAGGTAAAGAGTTTTTTATATTCTGGATAGACTTATTCTATTTGGATCGACATAATGGAATTAAATTGCCTTCATGTTGATTGTCGAGTTTAAACAAGTGGAACCATCTTCTATCGTAGTACAATCTTTTTCTTATTGAGTTATCACTTTTCTCTCGATCCAAATAAACAAGATGACTGATACTAGCAATTCAGTCAAAAATCAAAAATTGAGCCAGCAGCATAGTGAAGTAATTAACTAACTAAAAAAAGAACTGTTTTTCCCTAAAGTGACTAGTTTTATCATAGCTACTTTATTAATACAAGGTATCTTAAGTTCAGGCGGTGGAATTGTGTGAAACATACCTATTGCTGCAGGAATTTTGTTTGTCTGAAGAGTGGCTACAAGAATTCTGTCTGTAGAGATAGTGGCTACAGGAAGAGTGGTTGCGGGAAGTCTGGTTGCTAGAAGAGTGGTTGCAAGAAGATCATGTTGAATTGAAAAAAGATTTTTTTCAATGTCTACAAAACCAAACTCATGAGTGGGTGATGCTTCCTCTATTTGACAATGGTTCTAAATGATACTAGATAACACCTCATCTTCATTTTGAATCTGCAGGAAAGGGATTCTTCCAAGCATCATGAGATATGCCAAAGAGTTGAATTCTTTGGCCTCCTCACCAATATGTGGCCATACAAAATTTTCTTCATTATGGGATGGTTGAGCAGGATGATATAGAACAAGCTTTTTAGTCTCTGTGCCATATAAAATGGTCATGTCACCCGACCGATATCCAATATATGTGTCTATAATTGCTAACCATGGCCGACCAAGGATAAGTGGATATCCTCCTAGTGTGGCTTTAGGGGAAAGAACCATAAAGTTGGTTGGATACTCCCAAGAGTCTAGTATCACCATAAGGTATTCTACTATACCATTAGGCTTAACAGTGGAACTATCATCAAGTTGTAGGATTGTAGGAGTGGATCTCATGTTTGCAATATTCAATTGTTGTAGGATGTCTTTATTCATCACATTGATTGTTGAACCCAAGTCAATCAAATCATTCTTTATGTTCATCCCATTTATAACAAATTTGACTATGGGGCTACTTGGATAGTTAATTTTCCAAGCATGATGTTAGCAAGTTGCCTAACTACATGGACTGTAGTGGGGTCCTTCTTTTTTCTACCTAGTTTCTTGAGGCATGCTTCCTTGATTTCTTTTCCATAAATAGGGATGTCTTTTATGGCCTAGAACAAGGGTATCTCGACACATATATGCTTTATCTGATCTAGGATATCAAAACTAGTTTCCTCCTTGTCTTCTTTTTTCTTGGCACCTCTTAATCTCTGAGGGAATGGTGGTTCTTGTGCTATATGCTTTGCTAGATATGGTTTAGGATTTTTAGTTGTACAAGGTGGAATGGTATTAGTCAAAGATTCTTCTTGCTCTTCCATAGGGAGCTCAGTGATAATGGGGGTGGAAGGAGCTGACAAATTTGTTCTTGAACGTAGATGTATGCCACTTAAACTCACATCATATGCAATAAATTTATTTGGATTAGCAAAATATACAAGATACTGCTATAGTTTATTATTTGGATTGGGTGTGGGTCAGGCTTGTAACTCGGTAGGTTTGGGTATATTTTCACTTGGATTATCAGGAGGAGGAATTATAGTAGGTTGTTGGGGTTGAGAAGATGGTTGTATATAGTTGGTGGTTTGGTTTGCCCATTGTTTGCCACCTCACCATTGAGATGTTTGTTGCCAGTTTATTGGAGGTGGTTTCCAAGGTCCCTGAAATTATTGCCAATTTACCTAAGGTTGCTACCACTGAGGTGAGGCATTTTGATAATTGGACCAAGCATTGGGTGGGTTATTCCAAGACTGGGATGGGTATCCTCCATAGTTGGATGGATAGGGTGGTTTCCACTGGTTACTAGATGAATAAGAATTAAAATATTGTCCAGCATAAGATAACGGATCTGGTGGCATACCTTGTCTTGAAGCCCATGGCCTTTTCTATGCAAAAAAGTAGACTTGGTCTTCCTTAGTTTGGATTGGTTTGAACTCATGTAGAATCTTTTTAATGTCAATTTTAGCTATCACCTTGCATCTTCATTCCCTCTTCTTCTATCTACAATGAGGGAAATATTCTATCACTATTTCCTTTGCCTCCTCATGTTTCTTCTTAGCCTGAAGTGTATAGCTATATTTTTTATTATATCTTGCTTGAAATCTACCAAAAAATTAGTAATATCCATCCTTGAGACTCAACTGTTGGATGACTTACCCATAGAGGATTGGTAAGATCTTCCTTTCTTTGAAGTTTCCCTAGAATAGTTTTGACATATATTTTTTGATATCATCCCAAGGGAATTGAGTGATATATCCTCCTGCCATTAGTTCCAAGGCATCACTGTAACTTTTATTAATTCCTTTCAGGAAAAACAACTTTTGTGATTCTTTAATAAGTGTATGATGTGGGGATTTCTGCAAAAAAAAATAAAAATTGAAATGAAATCTTCCATGCTCTCATCTTCCTTTTGCTGCATTTTGAAAATGTCACCTACTCTCATGTCACTACCCCTCCAATATTCCTTGTATTTCTCAATAAACTTTGTCTTCATATCTTCCCAAGTTTGTACACTATCTTTGCCAAGGCCCATAAACCATCTCAATGAAAATTCTTTCAAAGTAGTAGGAAATAGCTTAAGTCTATGGGCATCAATGGTATAGTCATAGCTTCTAAAGAATATATCAAACTCAAACAAGAAGGTATCGGGATATTTTGTGACAAGCCCATATAATTTAGGAAGGACTGAAGCAGGGATATTTTTGAGGTTATCTACTTCATTCTGTTCAGCAATGGGAAAAGAGAGAGTTGGTTGGTTCTACCTATTAGGCCTATCTCCATTTACATAAACCATGCCTACTTGATGAAATTCCAGAATAAAGGGTTCTTTAATAGGATTTTGATCTTCAAGGGAAACTTCAAAATTGGTCAAGTCAGGGAATATATCAGCAAAGGGTTGTGGCTCTTCTTCTTCTTCGTCTCTAGGAATATTTGGAAGCTCTACTAGATGAAATGGCTCAAGATAATTAGGAAGGAATATCCCATAAGCATCTATTATTCTTCTATGCATGTGGTATCAACTCAGTATCATCCAAATCTGATGCAGAGCAAAGAGGATTCACAACTCAACATTCCATTCACTTGAAAACTTTCATGAAATTATTCATCTCAAACAATGATTAAGTGCATTCTAGATCACATTAGAAACATAACCCTGATAGCCCACAATTTAATGCAATGAACAGTCATTAATAACTTCTACAAAAAGAATAATAAATCCAATCTCTTCAGTGAGATTTAATATAACATAATTGTAGACCTCCCTTCAAATTTTTATGAAGATCCAATGGTTGAAAATAAAGTTATTGTATTTTTCCCAAAACTGCAAACCCTAGGCAGTGTTTAAACCTGCCCTCACCAAAATAATCATATCTTCCACAAAACTCAATAAAATTCAATGAGACAAAAATAATTGGAAACTAGAAATATAGATCTTTCCATTCATATATTATAATCCATTATTTGATTCCATATCAGGCCGTACAAAGAACAACTTCAACCTGAAAACAATCTAAAAATCAGAAAATGCATACCAAACTTGAGGTTGCCATTCTTCAAACTTCAAAAGTAATGTCTCCAACCTCTCAATTCGAGTTTTGGAGGGTGTACTTATAGATTCCCAACCAAAACCAACTATTTTCAACCAAATTTTAATTATTTTGTTGACAAAACATCTTAATGACACTTTTGACAAGTTGCTTGACAACTTTTTTGAGCAACTTTTACAATTTTTACAATATGGAACAACTTTAAACATTATTTGAATAATGACTTCCTAAGACTCAAACACCTATAAAATGGTTTGATAAACCTTATTATAGGACCCAATACATAAAATAGATAAATTATTTACAAATGGCCTCATGGAGGCTTAAAAGCAACTTGGTGCTCCTGCACCATACACCCCTTGAAGAAAAAACTCAAGTCCCCTGAGTTAGCATAGAATAAAGCACCTACAAAAATAAATGACTCTTCACTATCATCTGCAATAAAAAACACTTGTATCTTCATCTTAACCCATGGTTTTTTCTTCCTCTTCTTCTTATGCCATCTCTTCTCCATCATTTTCTCAACATCTAGGCTCCAAAAATTCATTTCTTGTGTATAAACCTCAATAGAATCATCTATATCTTCATTCTCATCATTATAATACCATATATAATCTGCATCATACTCTTGAAAACCTTCATATACCTCACTAGAAAATAGATCTGCAACATCTTTATTAACAACCTTATTATCAACAACAACTTGGTCATGAATATCAACATCAATGTTATCAACAACTTTATCATCATCAACTTGAGTATCAATACAAGGGTTATCAATAACATCAAAAACCTTCTCAAATTGTTCATCAACAACAATTTCATCAACTACTTGATTACCAACAAAAACCAAATCACTAATCTCAACATCAACATGTTTATTAACCAACAAAGAAGTTTGTTCATCTTCAAACACAATTGAAATATCATGCATCTCAACTTGTAACTTATCTTGCTCAACTTGAACAATAGATTCAAAATTTACCTTTGTCTCATTTGTTGCCTTCTTTTGTTTTCTTTGCTTCTTCATAATCTTTTTTAGAGGCCATCTTAACCTCTTTGACATTGGTATATTCCAACTCCTTTGTGCTTCCTTAAGAAGTTGGTGTTCTTTGGCTAATATTTCCAACCTTTGGCTTATCTTTTCTATGGATTTCTTAAACTCTATTATTCTTTCCTTCTTTCTCATTTCCTTTTCCTCTCTTTCCTTCTTCCTTCATGAATCCTTAGCCTGCCAACATCTCTTTAAAAATTCCATCTTCATAAGCAAGTCTCTCCTTGCTTCCACTTCACCTTGCCACACCTAGGCAATCAGGTTCCTTCCTCAACCTGCAAACAACCACACACAAACCACAAACAACTTTCCCAGAGCATCTTCAGGCTCTGATACCGAACTGATGTAGAGCAAAGAGGATTTACAACTCAACATTACATTCACTTGAAAACTTTCATGAAATTATTCATCTCAAACAATGATTAAGTGCATTCTAGATCACATTAGAAACATAACCCTGATAGCCCACAATTTAATGCAATGAAAAGTCATTAATAACTTCTACAAAAAGAATAATAAATACAATCTCTTCAATGAGATTTAAGATAACATAATTTTAGACCTCCCTTCAAATTTTTATGAAGATCCAATGGTTGAAAATAAAGTTATTGTATTTTTCCCAAAACTGCAAACCCTAGGCAGTGTTTAAACCTGCCCTCACCAAAATAATCATATCTTCCACAAAACTCAATAAAATTCAATGAGACAAAAATAATTGGAAACTATAAATAGAGATCTTTCCATTCATATATTATAATCCATTATTTGATTCCATATCAGGCCGTACAAAGAACAACATCAACCTGAAAATAATCAGAAAATCAGAAAATGCATACCAAACTTGAGGTTGCCATTCTTCAAACTTCAAAAGTAATGTCTCCAACCTCTCAATTCGAGTTTTGGAGGGTGTAATTATAGATTCCCAACCAAAACCAACTATTTTCAACCAACTTTTAATTATTTTGTTGACAAAAAATTTTAATGACACTTTTGACAAGTTGCTTGACAACTTTTTTGAGCAACTTTTACAATTTTTACAATATGGAACAACTTTAAACATTATTTGAATAATGACTTCCTAAGACTCAAACACCTATAAAATGGTTTGATAAACCTTATTATAGGACCCAATACATAAAATAGATAAATTATTTACAAATGGCCTCATGGAGGCTTAAAAGCAATTTGGTGCTCCTGCACCAAACTCACACAAAGAATGGGTGGGAAAAAATAGTGGATCATAACTTCTAACACTAAGAGAAAACTCTATAAATACTATAGCAAAAAAACTATCAATGAATACAAAGGACTCCCTAGTTTGACACCATCCCTAGCAACGACACCAAAAATTTGACCTCCTACAATGATTTTAATAACTAAGCCCTTATAGAAATGATTCAGAGATTGGACATCTGACCTAAATAGCCATCTTAACCATTATGAAAGTACATTTAAATTGTCAACCTAGGGATGTGAACTTGAAATGGTTCAACACGGTATGTGCACTAGGAATTTCAAAGTAGTCATATTCGTTCTATAACTTAAGAAAGACTTAACACTTAAATTAAACTGCATGAAAGGAAAGAAAGAAAATGCTAAACATCATTCAATCAAATCTAAACTGATTATGCATAATAGGAAGGAAAAATTGAGCATCTAACAAGAAACTACTCTGATTGCTTTAGCTACAGGAACAGTCACATAATGGAATTCTAGTGATTGAAAGAACAGTCAATGCCAAAATCTTAACTAAGTATTGAATCAAAACTAAAATTGATATAACTAAACTAAAGGAATGGATTACTCACCAAGTGGGGCCCCTTGGATGATTATCCTCTAAACTAATGAAAACTCAAATGCTCAACTCATAATCTTATTTCATTCATCAGAAAATGCAATTACAAAAATATGGTTGATTATCAGCTTGTACAAGAACTTGGTGATCGACTCACTAACTCGCTAGCTTGAGGAAGAAGGATTTGAGCCTTATTTATACCAACCAAATAGGGCCATCAACTCCAACTAACTGAGAGGATGTTATTTAGATAAAGTGAGAAGAAAGAAGAATGGCGGTTACACATGTAGGGGAATCCATTTAGACATGCATGCCCAAACATGGAATTGACCACTGCAGTAATGCCCACAATGCTCAATGCCATTAAATATTGGTACAAGGTGGTTACATGTGGCTGACACACAAATCCTCCACCGTCGTCCCCAGTTGACCTTTGCACAACTCCTCAACCTGACTGATTGGTAGTTGCATTTCTCAACTTAGCATTTCAATCATGTCTGCATGATAATGTCAGTACACATAATAATTGCATAATCCTAACCACCTTAAATAAAATTCATCAATCACATGCAAGATAAATATAGATGGTCCACATAATAGTTAAATATCATTAAAACCATCATAAATGAAATTAGTCCCAAATATCTTATGACTAAGAGAAACTATATAAAAGTGTCATCATATAATATCAAAGTTTTTGGTAACTTTATCAAATAACAAGAGATTCTACCCCTAACTAGGCCAAAATCTAGAGTCATCAATACCTTCATCTACCAATGCATTCGTTTAAGCAATATCCTCTTTTACACCAATCATACCATGTTCAAATATATTAGTTTCAACAAATTTTTTACAAAAAATATATTTTACCTCTTGTTTCTCCACTAAAACTTTCACTCTACATGTATTAAATGAAATAAATACTACTACAACTTGCATTAGTAAATCATGATCTTCATCCTCATCCTCTTTCACTAATTATTTAACTCCATTAATCAAATAATTTCAAGCTCTATTACATACTTTTCCTTCTTCATTACTCAAGGGCTTCAACTTGTGCTTGATTACATACTTCATTAAGGAGTGTGTATTGGCATAATTATCATGCATTGAATACTTGTCAGAATACTAAGGTCTTCCCAATAACAAGTGAAAAAAATACATAGACATTATATCACACAAAAATTCATCATGATAATCACAAATATCACATTTTACCAAAACTTTATAGTCATCCTACAACCAAGCAATCTTTTATGGATGCAAGTGCTTTCTTATCTCCAATTGTAATTTATTCACCATTTTTTCAAAAACAAGATTGTCAATACTACCACCATCAATAGTCACATTACATAATTTACCTTCACACTTACATCTTGTTTGGAACAATCTTTTTCTTTGATTTGGTTCCTTTCCTTCCTTCATCATAGATCTTCTTATAACAAGTACTTATCCACTTTATGTATCTTCTAAATGTGAAGATTTTGCATCTTCCTCATTCACATTTTCTGCCCCTACATTGTTTTCATTCCTTCTATTGGTTCTCTCTTGATTATGTGAGAAATCATAAGCTCGATGTCTCTCTTCTCCACACCAAAAACAAGTTCCTCTAAAACCTCCTCTTCAACCTCCTTTATTGTATCTTTCACTTCCTCTTGAATCTTGATCATGGAAGTAATATGAATCATAATTTTTCTAATTTCTATTGCTGATATTATCTCCTTTGTTCTCTTCTTGATATTCACTTTGAGCTCTACCACCATGACCCCTTCCTCCTTTCTTATTTTTAAAATTTCTATTTAATCTTTCTTTCACCTTTAGTGCAAATTTATAATCATCTTCTATGGTATAAATTCCCACTAATTCCAATTACTCTTTTTTTGTAGGCTTCAACCCATTGATTTATCAGGCTACTTTCTCCTTATTTTCTTCAACATGTCTTATTCTAATTAAGACTTTATGAAATTATTTAGAATACTCCACAATTTGTGTTCCTTATCTAAGACTTTGCATCTTCTTGAGTAACTCAAGTTCATAATTATATGAATGAATTTCATCTTCATCATTTCCACCATTCTATCCCATCTTGTGATTTATCTTTACCTCTCTATTATCTTTCTATTAGTACTTCTCTCCACCAAATGTTGGTATTTCCTTTTAGTTTTGTTTTTGTAAACTTCACGTTGTCAAGGTCTTCAATCTCTTCAAAATAAAAGAATTATTCCATGTCATTTATCCAATCTATAATATCCTCTAGATTTAAGCTTCCATTAAATTTTTAAACTTCCATCTTTGGTTGTTTTCTAATTTTTTTTAATGCAAAAACTAGAGGGTCATTTGCAGCTAATGATACTACATTTCATCCACCACTTGATTGACTATATGTATCAAAAGATTCATCTTCTTCTTCACTATCAAGTTTTCTTCCTCTATATTTAACTCTTCTACATAGTTATTCCTACAATGTCTCTACTTTCCTTCTAAGGGATCTAAAATATTTACCACAAAAATCATTATGACGGTTTTTATCTCCACCTCTACCATGTTGGGCTACTCGTAGAGAAATTTTCTGACAACCTACAACTCATAGGTCCTATTATGAATTGCCTCACTTTGGTTCTCTACCTACGGAATCAAGAACAACCTATTCGATACCACTGATGTAAGGGAAAACCAAACCTCATTCATAAACTCACAACATACAATTTAACTCATAAAATTCTTGAAAATATAGAAAAATCTGCAATAAGTTTCCTATATACTCATTCAAACCCTCTTGAAATCACATAACAATAGAGAAATTCCTAAATTTCATTATTTTTAGTCATGTTGGCTGATGCAAACCATTACAAAACTGATATAAATAAGAAATATAATAGAAAAATTAAATTACAACATGATCTCCTCAATCCAATTTCCTTTACAAGATTAAAGCTGCTTCAACCTAAAACATTTCATAGGAAACCTTTGTTGCAATAACAATTTGTCTAACCAATCCACTTTCTATTGGAAAACCTCTTCAAAATTGCAAAAATATTTCTTCGAACTCTCTCCAAGAAAATCCATGCCTATTTTTTTTCTTTAAAAAATGTACACTCCTGACAAACTCAAAAAATTTTAAATAAAACACCTAACACTACATTTAAAAAATAGATTTTCCCCTTTTAAAAGGCTACACCTAGGTGTAATGAAACAACTTGTACAAGAAGAATATAATATTAAATTTTCTGAAAAATACTTAATAATAATATGCCACTTCGAGGGGGATACCTCCAATAATCTTCAATAAGAACAAAATACT
The DNA here is from genome assembly GCA_007115665.2 of Sequoiadendron giganteum. Lineage (NCBI taxonomy): Eukaryota > Viridiplantae > Streptophyta > Pinopsida > Cupressales > Cupressaceae > Sequoiadendron > Sequoiadendron giganteum. Next base: position 133,854,116 of record CM021100.1, read on the forward strand.
CAACATGATGATCAAATATGACTCACATCCACCTATATATACCTATTTATGCCAAGGATATCACCCATGATTACTTAGATAGCCCTATATAAGCCCTAGGCTGACCTAACTAACTAAATAATGATGAAATAACTTAATTAGGAGTTAATATGGCCACAAGATGATTGTTCATAACTCAATATGTACTAATATTAAGGGTGTAACATGCCCCCTCACTTTAAAGAAGAATTTTCCTCAATGCTAATAAAGTCTAGATTCTTTTGAATGAACTCTTCATCCTCCCATGTGGCATCTTCAAATGGTAAATTCTTCCATTGGATGAGTTTGCTAGTCCTTAGCTTCTTTGAGCATGTTTGACAACTGAAATTTGGTTCCAATATGATTCTTCCTTCCTTATTTATCTTTGGTAATATTTCTTACATGGGGATATTATGCCCAATTACCTGCATCAAACAAGAGACACAAAAATTTGGATGTATCTTTGTTGTTGGTGGCTGTATCCTTGGAATTAATTGTATGGTATGATCGTGATCCCTCTTAGGAGTAGGTCCTTTAGGCTTATCTCCAAATACCACTGAGTGACGATCAACTATTGCTTGTAAATATGGATGGGAGGGGCCATTTTATTGAGTGACTTCTAATGAACATAATTGGGCCACAAAACTATCAACTCCCTTTTTAAGCATCTTTTGCATTTTATGAGAGCTTACCATTTGTTGGCACTTTGACTTTAACCCTCATAGCTCTACTATATATCCTTCTAATTGAAATATCATGAATAGTTCTTAGAAGTTCATCTCAATTTTTCCCAAAGTAGTAAGCCATTGTACTCCCAAAACAATATCTATTGTACCCATGGAGATAGAATACATTGGGATATCAAGGTGATAGTCTTCCATGAATAATTTAATGCTATGTCACTTTTCAAAATAACTAACCATACCACCATTTGTAATTAAGACTTGAAACTCTGTAGTTAGATATATAAAACAATTTAGATGAGTATCCAACTTTGTGTTGATGAAATTATGCATGTTACTCGAGTTAATCAACATTATTAATTTTTTATACCAATTGTGAAGAAAAAACTTGCACAAGAAGAAAATACATGATAATAATATGCCATTTCGAGGGGGAGACCTCCTAATCCACTTTGAGGGGGATACCTCCATTAGTCTTCAATTATAACACAATACATGGCATGATGATCAAATAAGACTCATAACCTCCTATACATACCTATTTATGCCTAGGATATCACCTAGGCCAATTTAGATAACCCTATATAAGCCTAGGTCAACCTAACTAACTAAATAGTAATATAATAATGATAACATGACTTAATTAGGAGTTAAAATAGAAAAATTATGACTATTCATAACCTAATATGCAATAATATTAAGGGTGTAACACTAGGCATGGGAAAGAGATGCTCCTCCAAAATAAAAAAATAATTTTAATGTTTTTTATGCATTTTCAAACCCATTTTGTAAACTTCCAAGATTAGAAATCAGTTGGATTCTCACTTCTCATGAATAGGACCAATCTTGGAAAAAAGATACAATCACACAAAATGGGCACCCAAATCTATTATGCAACAATTGAGGGGCTTTAAATGAGTTTTCCTCACTTGTAATTCACAAAATATCCACACCCAAGAATGCCTCTTTTTCCTTTTTGAATTTAACAAATCAAAACTTGCCTCTTAAACTATCTACTACACCAATATTTTTCAAAAATTTAATAATTCCAATTATTTAATATATTATTTAGGCCTGACATTTCAATTTATTCATCCAACAACATTATTATTCAAATCCAAAAATTAAAATACTCTATTTTTCTATATGAAGTATTTCCTTTGACCATGGATGATCTTATATGAAATGTAAACAAAGACACTCAACCTCTACCTTAAATAACCATGATGAATCTTCAACAGGCCTTCCTTTTCATTTAACCAAATATTCTCCATATTTATTGTTTCTTGTACTTCTACTCACACAACTATCTAATAAGCTTTTTATCTCTTCCTTCTCTAAAGTAGGTGCCAAAGTATTTCATTATTCTTTTATTGGTCCATCCTCCATATCTTCTTCACAATTCTCTATCAAATCAAGTGTGTTCAACCTGTTGAATATTCAAGATACTGAGAGAGGGGGTGAATCAATATCTTCTAAAAAATATTGAACAAACGCTTTTAATTAATTTACTGTATAGAACAACTAAGAGCGAGAATAAAACATGAAATTCCACAACACAAGAACATTAGATTTTTACATGGAAAACCCAATGAGGGAAAAACCACAGTGAGGATTAGCTCACAATATATATTTATTTCAATAGCGATTAAAAAATAGGTTCATTTCTAGATACAAAATCTCACTGCTTATAAGGACTCACTATCCAGACATGGAGGCTCATTGCCTACAAAAATTATGGAAACAAAATGGCTAATCACCAAAGTTTGAACTGATGAAATTGCACCACAAGTGTAGATTCAGTTCCTTTGATGCTTAGAGTGTTTGCTCGCATGATAGCAAACTAAAATTTACCCTTCTATTCACACACTTTTCGTATCACACATACATGCTTGTACTCACACTCTCACTTGTTCTATCCATCTACAAACCATCTTGTATATACCTAATATATCCACACGCATCAATTAGGTCGGCCTAATTGGATGCAATTAATCTTTTCAAAAAGATAACTTGTCAACTACCAAAAGTAATTCAACCATTTCATGCAATATTATGTCGGTTGGGACCAAAGCTAGGTTGCGCATATAACCACAATTTATGTTGAGCTATAAATTGATTATTAGATCAGCCATGATTAACCTTATAACTAATGTAATCTCCAAAACCAATGCCAACGCTTCATCCAATCATATGAACATACGAGCATACACACATACATGATTCTAGTGATCATAAGACTTTTCCCAAAACCTTAAACCACACTAATTACCAGAGAGAATATGCGGACCAAAATACTGAATCAAATATTGAATGTTCTACAAACTAGTTCAAGGTACCAAACCAACATGGTGACATCAATGACAACATAAGAATAATCTTCTACATACTTCCAATGCAACATAGGAGAGGATTTTATCCCACTCGAGAAATCTACCTAATAAAGTTTTTCCTAAATAATGCTTCTTTAGGATCTTGCATGGTCTAAATTTCTTCATTTTCAATTTTTTATATGTTCCCATTGGGAACCTTTCTTTCCTCAAGTGAACCATTACTTCATGTCCAACCTACAATTCCTTAAATCTCCACTTTTGATTGACCTTAGCTATGTATATATTCATATTATTGATTTTATCTCTTACATCTTTGTGTAATTTCTTTAGGTTCTCTATAAAATCTTCAATCGCAACACTACTCTTTTCTCCTTATACCTTCTTCCTTAACTTGGAAGCATTCCTCAAACTACTCCCATAAAAAATATAGAATGGGTATTTACTAGTAATCCTATTAACAAAATTATTCTAAATTTTTTATGCTTGTGGTATAATCAAATCACATCCCTCTATCTTATCTCCTAAGTGGTGCAGGAGCACCTACACCTTATTGAGTGAAATTGAAGCATTGAAGAATGACTAGGAGAATAGGAGATAGATTTAAATGTTTTAGTCTTGAATAAGGTCATGTTTAAATCCAAATATTTTTATTACAAGTCTTTTAGGTGATTGTCAATGGGGAAGTTGCAAAATATGTTAAATGTAAAACCTTTGTAATTATTGTCATGAAGTGTCAAAAGTGCAATGCAATAGGTCATTAGAGTTCAGAGGTAGTTCAAAAGAAGTTATAGGCATTTGATCAACCAATTTTGGATTGGAATATGTATTTAAAGGCTTGAGAAGGCTTGAACAAGTTTTAGTGGAGGATTGTATTGGAGATTTCAAGCATAAAATAACACATTTTGTGGTAAAATTCTATTTTTTTGGGCATTTCTAGGTCTATACAACCATACAGTCATTATCATGATCTGAATATTGTTCCACAATGTGGTAATATGTTTTGATACTCTTCTCCAATTGTTTTGAGGGTCACTTACTGAGTTTAGAGGGAGATTTAAACAAAAAACTTGTGATCACCTGTGTAGACTAGCAAGGTCCAAGTTTGAGATTTATTTAAATATGAAGTCATTCCTCATGTTGTGGTAAATTTTTTCTTGAAGTAATGGCCTATATTATGTTATTTTAGGAGTCCATATGGGTTTGGTGTCAAAATAAAGTAGTTTGTTGGCCATGGAGTGGTGCCCCAGGGTTGGGCAGAGTAATTTACATGTGAGAGTGAGTAACTAAAGCATGTATGTGTTGAATTTCTGATGGAATGGTCTAGGTAAGGGTTTGGTGAGTTTTTGTATATATAATTTGAAATTTTTGGAGCATTGAGTTGATTAGGAAAGGCTTGGGTGTATGATTTCCATTAAACCATATGGTAATGCATGGAAAAGTGAGAGTTTCATGGGGTTGCATTGTAGAACCATGTAGGTGGAAACTAATTAGAGAATTAGATATTTTTTCACTTGTATCATGACTGTTTGAAGTAATTTTGTGGAGATAGGTTGATTGGAAGGTACTTCCTTTGGAAAAAGGGCTAATTCACTAGCCTAGGACAATGGTGTGTTTTTGGTTCTCAATTTGTGTTCAAAGAAGTCTATATTGATTTTCACATATGTTGTGTAACCCTTTTAAGGGTATCTTAATCACTAATTTTTTTGTGAAGTGTTTTGGATAACTTGGTTGAAAAATTCCTCAAACCAGGTTGCCTTGGCTCCAAGGAAAAGCATAGTTGAAAGGTAGATTTTTGAGGAGATCATCTGGTTTTGTTTTAAAGTTTGGTTGATATCCTTTTGTTTTGAATAGTGAATGGTTGCCACCCATTTCATTTGCATCAAAGTGGTATCAGAGCTAGCAAGTTGATCTAGTGTAGGTTAAAAGTTGAAGAGTGGAAGAAGCCATTATGAAATCAATGAAGGAGGTTGAATAAATCCAAGCAAGGCATGCAAAAATGAGGCAAAGACAATCCATATTCCAGATCAAATGAAAATGTAGAGGTAAGGTATGTAAATTAATGATTGGTTTAGGTTCCTTGTATAATGTTGTTTCAGAGGAAATGGTTGAAAAGTTACATTTGACAAGGATAATCCATGAATCATCTTACAAGGCATATTGGGTAAATGATAGTCAACATATTATGGTTAGTGAGAAAGCATTTGTATATTTTTAGATTGTTCCTTACAAATATGTTTTACTATGTGATATTATGCCTATAAGAGATTGTCACATGATACTAGGTAGAGGTTGGCAATATGATAGGTTTGCTATATATGATGAAAGACTTATTTTGTATAAAATAAAAAAGGATGGGCAAAGGTATACCTTGATTGTTTTTAGGATGGAGGGACATGTTGATGGTGTCTTCTGCACAGCAACAACTCAGACAAAATATGATATCCTATCTCTCTTGAGAGGTAAATCTCTACGGGAAAAGAGATAACCCCAAGGTCTCTAATGTCAAGTCTTGACAATGCATTGAAACAACTCAGAGATAATGTGAAAATGCTGGTAATCACAAGGGGACCTTACTATGAGTAGAGTTGGACTCTAAACTTATCAAATGTAAGCAGTAAATTGATACTTTCTAACTTGATGAAAATTAGATAATAAAGAAATAGCAGAAGATAAAGGTTTCAGAGATAATCTTAAAACTAATTTTAATCCTAAGATTGAAAATGCCAAAGGATAAGATGCTCAAAATGGACCAATCTCTCATAAACTATTTTCTGCTTGACCCAGATGAATCTGCAACTCCACAGAAATAGTGCAATCTTCTAAGGTATTGAAATATTTTCAAATTATGAACATTCATTCAGTCAACCTTACAAAAATTGAGATGAATAAACTTTCACAATTGAACTAAGCACAAATATAAGTCTAGGCTAACTTTGCAAAGAAGCTAACAATTAGCTAACTGCAAACATTCCAAACATGAAACCCTAAGTATTATCAAATCATTTAACCATAAACATTTGAGAAATTTGAAAGATATAATAACAAGAACCATGCCAGATGAGATTCCAAAAGATAGATACCAAACAAAATATCCCTCTTATATTAAATCATCCAAGATAGAAACAATTCCAGTTCTTCTGTTACAACATTTGCTTGGAAAATAAACCCTAACTTACTCTAATACCACTTAACTACTCTCCTGATCTACCTATCCTTCTATCTCTATTTTATAATCTCATGTCTACTACTCAAATGAGGCAACATGCCCGCTTTTATAGAGAATCTACAAGATAGGTCGGCCCAAATTATAATTTTACAATAAAACATGACCTACAAGAGGTCGGCCCCAAAGAATAATTCAAACCATATGAAATGTGCCATAGCACCAATTTCATCCAAAACCTCCAAGACATAAAAAAGGTCGGCCCAACACGTGTAAATTAATGGGAAGCACAAATATCAATGTAACTCTATATAATCACTCCCCATCCTTGTCTTTAGCTTTATCCCCTTTAGCATGTACAGCCAATAGGACCCTATCCAGTTTAGCAACAAGTGGCATAGGCAAAACCCTGATCTTTCTGTCAAGAATCTTGATATCTTCCCTTGCTTGCCTAATTGTACCATCCCACTCGGTTTTGTTGGTCAAATATCTGTCAATGAATGCAATGTATGTTGTTGCATCATCCAGTTGATGTTCAGTAATTGACCCTTTGCTAACTGGAGAATACACATCTCTCCACCATTCCCTAAGTTGCCCCAAACTAAGATGCTTCGGAGAAAACTTCTTCCTTCTAGTCATGACTTCGAAGAATGAAATGCATTTGTCATACACATTAGTCAGAGCATCCTCAATTTGTTTTGCCTATTTAGTGATCTTCTTCAAGGCCTTCTGCCTCATTAGCAGGATTTCAAACCATTCCCAAGGTTTAGAAACCCTTGGAAGAGGAAGAATCCCACATCTTACCAATTTATCCTCAGTGAATCCCATAATTGTTGTAGCCTTATGCAATAGGAGATCAGTATCCTCCTTATCTTGAGCTAACACAATCTTCAACAATGTTACTGACCTTGTAGCATCCCCTGCAGTAGATAGAATGCCCTTGATGGCCTCATCCCCTTTTGCTTGAACACCTTGCAACCAAGTTGCTGTAGCATGTGAGGTGCCCTTCATCTTTTCTAACTCAGAGATTGTCTCCTGGGGAAGGAATCCTGCAACAAAAGAGGAGGAACTGATAGCCTGCAAAGGTTTCATCAACTCCTGCAAGTATCTTTTTAGTTTTTCATTCTCTCCCTCCAATTCATGTCTTGTCTGTACTGCCTTCTTTAATCTCCCCACAATCACTGCACTGGAACCCTCATATTCTTCAATATCTTGCTCTATGGTAGCATGTCCTAAATCAATAGTCTACACATTATAATCTTGGGCAGTCACATTGTCTCTATCTTTGTTTGGAGCAGGGGTAGCAATATGGGCCACTCTATTACCAGATCCATCCCTCTCAATTCGGGATACAACCCTTGCTTTCTTTTTAGTTTTCTCCTTCTCACATTGGCCATAAGGACATCCCAATTAGGAGGAGCATCCTCTACTATTACCATTTTACTCTTCAAGCCTTTCTCAAGCCAATCTGGAATAGTGGACCCAGCAGGTACTGTGCCTTGCTTATCCTACTCTTTCTCTTGTTGATCAACAGTTGCATGCTTTTCAACACTTAGACTTCTAGGAACATCTACAGCTGGATTCCCTTCTTGTTGCAACTGCTCTTCCACTACAACTTGGGATGGTGATAAGCTTTTAGTTACTACTTCCTCCTATTGAGGGGATTTGTTCACCTACTCCTCTGCAGGCGAATCTGCATATGCTACCAAGGGAGACTATAATACTTTATCAATTTTTGCTTCCGCCCTAAAGAGGTCTCCTTCTTGAAATACTTCTTCTTGCAAACCCTTAGGACTTTCACCTTTCTTTGGTTCTTCCTACGGGTTATTAACATCCTAGGAAATAGATACACTCACCTGTTCCACAACAAGAATATTGACCGAGACCTTCTCCATTGTTGCAATGTCCTTTGGAGAAGGATTCCTTGATCTCCTCATGTAAACTTGTGTCCTTTCCCCTGAACTTTCCACCTCTACCACTGGTGGCTCAATTATCTTGTCAACCTTAAGAGTCTCCTCCCCCTTTGGGATAATCTTATGATTCTTCTTCTCTTTTCCAATGGTGGAACACTTTCAACCTCCTCCTCTTCTTCCTTATTCTTCTCAACTTAGTTCTTAGAGGCATGTTTCCTCTTCTTAGCAATAGGTTTTCTCTGTTTGACCACCTCTACAATCTTCTCAGGTTGGACTTCCCTTACCTGAATTCTGAAAGGAGAATCCACCTTTTCTTTGCCCTTTTGTTCTGGCTCAAGTGACCCTTCAGAAGAAGAATGGGACTCCAAATCTCCCATTAGTTCATAGGTGCATGGAACATCCTCACTTTCCAACTCTAGAATTTTGTACTTCAACCACATCTTGGTGTACTTAATTACTAGGGCCATGACCTGATCCAAATCAGTCTTTTCCTCTTCCAAACAATCAACTTCTCCAACTGGTTTATCTTTTATTGATTCATAAACATGACCCTGGATCACATTTCCATCTTCCTCAATCTGGTCCGGGATGGCCTTTACATTATACAACCTTACCAAGTCCACTGGCATTTTGGAAAACTTCTTCTTCCTCACCTCAAACTCATCAGCAAGGCTAACCCAATAATCCTCAATATGAGGCTTATGGCTATAATCTCTATTGGCCTTCTTTGAGCTTCACCAGTTATGTCAAATCTTGTTCTCTTGGTGTGGAAGGGAAGACCAAGAGTACCCATCTCCTCCTCCAAAGCATGAGCAGACTGAATGGAGGCACAAACTTCACCCATTCCTATCTTCAAAGGGAAATCATTCCCAAAACCTGTCTTATGCATTTCTCCCTTTACTACATTATCAAAGTCAAAAATTTGCCTAGTGACTTCCAACAACACAACATGATCAGTGGGATATCTAGGGAGTCTATAAGGAGCCCTCTAAAAACCATCAACCTTGATGTATGAAAAGGTGGGGAACTAAATAAATCAAGCTCCATACCTTCCTATCAATTCTTTTTCCTTGTCTAAGATTATTACATGCTCTGCACCTTGGAGCAATCTGGTAATATACATTGTGAAGGCATCGTTTGATCTCCTGTAACTTCCACTAGTTAGGTGCAACTATGGATACACTTCGTAGATAGCATCCTACCAAAAGATACCTCTAGTGCTCAACCCCTTATATTGATGAAGTCTTGCCAACAAATACACTAGATAGGAAGTCATAGTAAAAGTCTTGGTTTGCAAGACATTGCATAACTGCTCATGAATCGCAACACTAATGGCACCTGCCCAGTGATAGTCAAATCCTTGCTCCATTCTAGCAATCACATGGAACATCCAAGTCTTAAAGATCCCTGCACTCTTCAATCCTACCAACCTAGCGAGAAGGGTGATAACATTATAGCATTCTCTCTTGAACTTAAGCCTGAACAGTTGCTTAGGCAACTTAGAGAAATGAGATTTAGGCTTCTCCAGCCAAGAGTTAATCACCTGTTGAGATTTAACAATGTTTTCCTCATAATATTTCTTAGCCCCATCCTTGTCAAAGGCTACCACATGGGACCTATCAGGCATGTCAAAGGTTGCAGCAATGGAAACTAGACTGAATCCTACAAGAATCCTACCTTGAGGGCCAATAATCCTCTGTGTACCCTTATCATAATTCCTGGCACACTATAGCACCAGCTCATAACACTACATTGTAGAAGGAAAGCCTGCCACATGGGCCAATCCAGAGTCCACCATTCTCCTTGACAACAAAGGAAGGTTAGGTGCTGACATCTCAACCTTGAATTCCTCGTAATCCCTCATGCCAATGTTCATGTCCGTGATCCCTGACCAAATTGAAGTCAACTTACTTTTAGGAACTCTTCTCCTCATATCTAACTTCACCTTCTCTGCATCAGTAATGGTAGAAGCCTCTGCACTAGGATTTATTACTTTTCCCTTTCCTTGTCCTCCAATATTATGTCTTGATCTGGCCTGCAAGCACATAAGAATAACCACAATTAGATCCATAAGAAGAAATAAGTGCAAGAGATCATTATCTCAAAATTCAGGATTTTGCTCCCCTCACGAATTCTGCATTGGGAAGGATTTTTGGGAAAATCCAGACCAGGCGGATTCTAGCGAACCAAACAAACAAAATCCCAAAACATCATTTAAATCACCAACTCAACCAAGGAAAATCATTAAGAATACTTAGCATAAGCTCTTTAAGTTAATCAAATGTATTACCAAGAAACCCACAATCCAAAACCATCAACTTCAACATTTCCCCAAAACACCCGAAAGAATCTGCCGAAGACGGATCCTGGCAAAATCAACAACAATTACAACTAACTTGGGGAAAATGAAGGGACACGAATTGTTTGGGAAAATCCGGATGGAACGAATTTTGGCGAAATCTAGATATAACAGTATCAAAGCTCAACATCGGTAAAACAACCTGACCACGGACTTTGGGAAAATCTGGATGGAATGGATTTTGGCGAAACCAAATGAAATTCGGCAGAAAGTGAAAAAAGAAAAGGAGATAGAAGATTCGGGGAAATCCGGAGGAAGCGGAATTCCGTGAAGACCTCGAAAACCCGAACCTGTCTACGTCCTTAGTACTTTCATCAAAGAAATTCAAACCACTTCGGATCCAAGCCAGAAATCTGAAACCAACCCGACCTAGGACCTTAATGAATAAAATATGAACCAATGACCCACTTCTCAGCAATTTCGAGAAGAAACGACCATGCCCTAGGTTGGGAACCCTAAAGTTCTGCCATGAAAGCTCAAATGACTCGCTCATACATCAAAACAAAAAGTTGAAACCACATCAAACCAAGGCCCAAACAAGAACCAACACTAGACCAAGCATAAAAATTCGATGAACAAAAATGAACTGGTGTATCAATGAAACCCAAAAATGCTCAATGAGGACGTGCACCAAGAAGAACCAGAAAACCATGAAAGACTCCCAAGAAAAATGATGAAAAGTAATTGAAAAGCAATAGAAAATAGGGTGCATATACATACCATGGAAGCACAAAGGTTATGATAAAGGAAACCGATAAATAGCCACTTGATGTAGACTAGATACAACCCACGCACTTCAAAAGCAAACGTACAGCTCAAATAGCCTCAAAGATCCAGGTACCCAGTAAAACACCAAGAACCTCAACACACAAGCTCAAATGATAGAAAATGCACAACTCAAAATGATCAATTAATTCTCAAAGAATCGATATATCAAAGCCAAAAGACCTCCGCACAAACGCCATTAATGCATTCGACAAGACAGTCGCGACCACAAAGAAATTTTGGGGATTCGACATCACCACAGATTTTGGGGATTCAACATTGCCACAGATTTCAAGGAAATCCGAGATGTGCGAACTTTCCTAAAAGTAGTGCAAAAGATCAATTTCAGACAATAAGAAGGAATCGGGAGAATCCGGCCTAGGCGGATTTTCCCAAAAATAGTGAAAAACCTGAGATAAAGCCAAAGCTTTAGATTTTCAATATAGTTCAAAAGAATGCCACTTCAATTGGAAAAATGGTCATTAAGGCACAAACCCAAGCAAGCAAGAACCCCCAAAAAGAAAGGGTCAAAACACCAAAAGCAAAAAAAGAGGGTCCCCACATTCAGTGGGGCATGTGTGAAAAAACTGCACAACAGGACACAAAGGAGGATAGGCATGTGTGGAAAAAGAGAGTTTTTAGAGAAAAAGGAACAAAGGGGCAAGGAAGAAATAGAGGGGCATAACATAGATGCCATGGATAGATTAAAGCACCACAAAAGTGAAGTAGCTTGAAGACACAAGGGAAACAAAGAAAGTGAAGGTTAGAGGTGAAAAGACCTTGAAGGCATGAGATGAGGATGGAGAATGTGATGAAGACAAAATTTCAGCCACCACATATGAAAATATTAATGAGACAACAATAATAGAGGAAGATTCAAAGTTGAAGAATGTAAAGGATGATGATAAAGAAAGGGTCAAGAGTAAAATGACCTTGAAAGAGAAAGGTAAGCTTGAAGGTTGTGTCAAAGATAAAGGATAGGCAGAAGTTTGTTCATTGAAGGTTAATGGAGTTCTAGGGAAGACCCCCATGAAAATTATAGTGGTACATGAAACTGAGACAGAGTATTGTGAGAAGAAGGTACTTGGGACAAAGACCCTAAGAAGAAAAGATGAGACCATGAATAATGAAGGTGAGTTACTTGAACAAAAGAAACTTGGGCATAATGGATCCATAAGGGAAGAAGAGTGGTGTCCACTGTTTGGGAAAGAGTACAAGGTGCAACAAAGGGTTGAAGGTGAGGATGGAAAACCTAAGGACAAAGAGGTCTTAAAAACTAAGAAAATGAAGGAGGAAGTGTATAAAGAGAATGATGACGAGAGGGTTGTAGAAATCCATGAAAGGCTTGAAGGTGATGAGAAGGTCATAGTTGGGATAGTTTTGTGTCCTTTAAAGATGAGTGAAGATAAAATAAAGTCAAGCACTACAAATACAGTGAGTTGTAATGGGGACAAGTGCCAAAGGAAATGGAAAATTATGAAGAGAAAGTTGGTAGAGGTAAATTAGTGTGAGAGCACAATAATCAGAGGAGATGAAGAACAAATGGGTTGTGTTCCTGAATTTGATAGGACCAAGGTCCTTGGAATTAAATCTCAATAGTCTAAGGTAGAAATTCAAAAAGGTAATGAGTTTGAGAATATAGTACAAGCCAAGAAGGTAGAGGATACTGTGATGATAGAAGCTAAGGGCCTGATATAAGACCTGAGAATAGGTAAAGAAAAGGTTGTGAAATTCAAGGAAAAGACAGTAAGCCATGAAGAATGATGGGAAATAGTGAAAGAGATTGTGGAAGATTCTGGAGAGTTTGAGAAAAAGTGTATAGAAGTTGAGAAAAGGTTGGAATATGTAGTCAACATGAGAGGTGAAGGAAAAATGGTAAAGGTTTTGTAGAGGGTTTCAATGAGGAAAGAGACTGAGACTGAAAATTTGATAGTGTTGGACCAGGGAATGGCTAAGAGAAAATAGTGTGTGTGGTCTCCAAATAAGATGGAGAAGAGGGGAAAGTCTGAGATTGGGACAGTGAGTTGTCCTTGGTTGATGAGTTCAGTAATGGGGTAGTTGTTTATTGTTAAGATAGGGGTTCCAAGCATAGTGAACCTAAGAATGGATGTGAAGAGGAATATTGAGAGGCAGAGTATAAAGGAAGTCATTCTATTGATGGAGGTAAAGCTAGGAGTTAAGATGAAGGAAGACAATCAAAGTACGAGGTTTTTAGCAATGAATGAAATTGAAGAATAGAGCAAGAGCAGCTAGATGAAGACCAATCAGAGCATGGAAGTGCAGATTCAAATTGACAAAGAATGTATGAAGATAGTTGACAAGGCAAGCATGAAGATCAAAGCGATGGACAAGTACAAGCCCAAGGTTAAGATGAAACAGTTACAAAGATAAGAAGGAACATTTCACCATGTTTATTTTGTAGGTTCAAGGGTTCCAAGGGACTTGGAACATTTTCAAGTTGGGATGTATGGTGTAGGAGCACCTGCACCTTATTGAGTGAAATTGAAGCATTCAAGGATGACTAGGTGAATAGGAAATAGATTTAAATATTTTAGTCTTGAATAAGGCCATGTTGAAAGCCAAATATGTTTATTAGAAGTATTTTAGGTGATTAGAAATGAGGAAGTTGCAAAATATGTTAAATGTAAAACCTTTTGTAATTGTTGTGATAAAGTGTCAAAAGTGCAATGTGTAACTATAGAAAATATTAAGTTAGCTTCATTAAAACAAATAAAATCAAACCTAAGTAATCAAAGAAATAAAAAAGGAGGAAACAACAAAATAAAAGGAAAGATCTCACCAAATGTCTTCAACCTCCATGAATCACCTTCCTTGCACCTTCTCTATTTGCTGCAATATGATGGATGCCCTCAGATTTTGTGTGAGCAAACTAAGTTTATGACATGACTTAGAAAATGTTGAAGGATTTTAATAAATAAATGCAAGTATTCATGAAAGAGGAGAAGTCTAGCAATTAAGAGATTAAGAGATAAAATTAAGAGATGTCGAAATGAAGACAAAATTGGCATTTTATAAAAAATGCAATTTTATATGGACGGATGAGATTAAAGATTGATAAGTGACTTAGAATCTATGGTCAAGATTCAAAATAACAACCTCTTAATTAGGGTTAGGGAAACTCTAGGATGAAATTCAAATTAAGTGGATGAGATTTAATTTAATAAATTAAATCAAGGGAAGAGAATAGTTGTGACAGTGAGATAAAAAATAGTAAGTGGAAAATGATGAGTTAGAAAATCAAGTTATTTTAGAAATAACTTAATTTGTGGAGAGAAATGCTATTTTGAGATTACTATTTTAAATTAATTCCAAAATGGTGAATTCATGTGACAGTAAATAATAATAATTTAAAATTATTTACTTGGAAAGAGAGAAATTGTAAATATAAATAAAATGTTTTTATTTAAATTTAGAAAGAAAATCAATAATACAATTAAATAACTAAAATTATTTAATTGTGGAGGAAAATTAGAAAGTGGGTACTTTTAAATAAATGATTTTATTTAAAATTAAAAAGAAAATCGGAGAGGATAATAATTAAATAAATAATAGGAATTTACTTAATTATGAGCACACATAAATAATAAATGACATATTAAATAAATAAATAAAGTTTATTTATTTAAATAATGAGGAGGAAGTAATGGACTAATAATAATTAAATAATTTTAGGAATTTATTTAAGTATAGATTTATATAAGCAATTAGCGACGTATTTAAATAATAAATATAATATATTTATTTAAATAGCTAGGAGGAATACAAGACGTGAATTAATTAAATAATTAATAATTGACATTGGACTATGTGACATAATTAAATATTTTTAATTATGTTGAGATGAAGCATGATATAGAAAAATGTGGTTTGTGGGTCTAGGCCATTTTTATGTGTCTACATTTGCCCCTCTTTGTCATAATGTAGCTTGTCACATTGTGGAAAAGAAAATAAGTAAAGAAATATGCCCTTGTGCAAAATAGGATGAGGAAGAATGACGAGGAGGTAACGGTATGCCCCCTTGAGAGGACATGAGTGTGCTCTCAAAATGGATGAGAAGGACTAGAAAATGAAATACAAAAGTATATAGGAAAGATAGATAAAGATGATAATGATGCGGACTAGAAGAAATGTCAAAGAGAAAAAAATGAATGTTAGGATAGAAGACATGGATGGCTATATGGGGAAGAAAATGCAAGTTAATGTAGAAAAATAAATGCATGTTAGAATCCTTCAACATTTGCCAAAGTACTAGTAAGTGTTGCTCAAATCATCATTGGGTAGTAAAAATGACACAAATGGACAACAAAAACTAGGGTATGTCATAGACCAAGGTGTGCAAGGTCATCCACTTGCAAGACAAATGGTCGTAGATAAGGAATGTCCTAACTCATACTAGAGGTCAATTTACTCATCTTTTTGTCAAGACAATCCACAGACAATAGTCAAAGAAAACAAAATAGGTCATGAGACATCATCACACCTCTAAATAATTCATGGGAAATACTTGAGGTAGCTAGTAACATGATCAAAAGACAAGTCAATAAAAAGATAAGACAAAATAGACCATAAAAATTAACAGCCATTTAGTTGTGTTTGCCAATGTTTTTTTGTTGAAGATTAGTTGCATGACAGCTTGATAGTTTGATAGTTTTGACAGTTTGACGATTTGACAGTGCCTAAGGTCAGGAAGGACGCATCTTGAAAAGGAAAATGACATTTTGACGAGGTCCAAATCCAAGGACACATCTTGAAGAGGACAAAAACGTGACGAGATTGAAATTTTGACTAATGTTTTGGCAAGTTGACTGATTTTGACTGTATGATTGATTAGCTTATGTTGTCTAATTTGGACTTGATTTTGACATTGACATTTTGAATGAATATCTTGTGTCAAATGCGACTATGTCTGATTTATTTGATCGACGTGACCATGTTTGACTTATGATTTTTATTTTGAGAAACCTAAAAGGCCTGACCTAATGTCTTGGGGACTCAAAGATGAGCCTTACCTATGTAGAAAATGTGCAAAGACAACATAGTTTGACTGGGATAAAGATTGATTGACATGATTGACTAGACTGATGGGACAAGCATTGAATTTGACTCTATTTTTGGGATTTTGATATTGATTTGGATGTTTTTGTATTTTCTTCAAGACATTTTTTAATTTTTAAGTCTTTTTTCAAGACTTCCTAATTTTTAGGACTTTTTCTATTTTTTAATGATTTTTTTAGGACTTTTCTGATTTTTATGACTTTTTGATGTTTTGTGAAAATTGTGACAAAATGCATGTGAATGATGTTGACACACATGAATCCAAGACAACCATTATTTTTCTGCTATTCAAGCTGAATACCGGTTGAAAGGTGATGATGACAATGACAATGTTGTTTGACGTGGGAAGGATACATCCTGAAACAACTTGAAGATGACAATGATATGGCAAGAGGATAAAAGTCTCCAGAAGGGCTAGGAACAAAGTCAAGGAATGTTTTGGATGATGCACCAGGTTTTCCACATTATTGCATTTATAATGACTTGATGAGGACTAGATGGGATGACGGGGGATCTTTAGACCATTGACAAGGGAAACCAAGATGGGTGATAGGTAAAAAAGGACAATGGATGGCTTATATAAAAGATAAGAGACATGAGGATTATTATCATATAGTTGTCAAAGACAATGTCACATGAGGCTATGATGGTAATGGCATGATATGCATAGGGTATGGTCAAAGGATAGACATGAAAAAAGTATTCCCAAAGAATGACCCATTTTTGTATTTTAGTCAATATCAAGATCAAAGTTGGTGGGAAAATGGGCGGAAATGATAGGGTTTAGATGGATAGATGGAAATTTTATAGGAAATTTCATGTGAAGGGCATGGTAGATGAGACAAATTTCCCCCAAGTGTAATGGTTTACATAGATGATTTTATTCGACTCATGACGCATGTTTTCCAAGTTTTCATCATGGTACTTATCCAAAGCGCCATAAAAATGGTTTTCACTATTGGACAATTTTTTTCTCTTTACTATTTTTATCATTTTTTTATTTTATTTTTATTTTTAAAAAAAAAAAAATTATGTCACCAAGACGCTTGTTTGCCAGGTTTTTATCAAGGTGACAATTTTTTTATTTTTCAATTTTTTTGTATTTTTGCATTTTGTCAGATAGCCTTGATGCTTTAGATGACCACTGATTTTGTTGAATCCTTTGACAATGCTGATGTAGAGACTGGTGTCATGGCATGTTGATAATGACCTTTGTGAAGTAGTTTCCTTGTCAGGATGATAGTGCTTGCATACAGTTGTTTGATGTCATTGTGATCCTTGTTGATATTAGAGTCGGCCTTATCAGAATACTCACATCATGATAGAGTACCATGAGAGTCCTTATGATAGAGCGTTGTTGCCAAGATGTGACAGATTTGTGACATAGGATGTTTGTACTTTAAGGAGGATGTAGGATTATGATGGATGATGGTGGACGTGGATGGTTTGGTTGGATGTTTGGATGTATTGGTTTCTATTCTCCAAAATTTAGGTGTCGGGTTAGGATGTTGTTTGGAATCAAAAATTTTATATGTCTTTCTTCATGACCATTTTGGAGGGGGTGGACATGTAATATATGTGGGATTCCTCTTGTGTTGTGGCTCCACATTTTGATTAAATTTTCGATTTGGCATATTTTCTTTGCCCGATTCATTCTTTTCTTGACTTCACCCATTTTTTCTTGGGATCCATTTTAGCTTCATTTGTCCACTTGTATTTTTGATTGATTCCATGGCCTTTCGTATGTGATTTTGGATTTTGTATTTGCAAGAATTTTTTTGGTTCCAAATGGATGGTTTATTCATGATGGAATGATGGTTTTGGGTGTGGAGGGAAGGGGTTTTGACAACAATCTTATGACAAGGACTACTCATGACACCCATTTTGACATTTGTATTTGATAAAATTGCCCCCAATATCGATTAGGGACCACTAACATCATTATATTTGTGACTGATAAATAGCCAAGACCTTGATGTCTATAATCTATATGAACTTGTACAGGTTCTATAATTCCTTGCTCATGTAGGCCTAGTTCTTTTCCTTGATAATGCATGTTCTAAAAAAATTTGTTTGCGATGGGGTACTTGTTATTTTGGAAGAAGGATGCTAACCCATCCTTATAGTGGAAATTAATAGCCAGAATCTTCTCATCTGTAAGAAAGTCTTCTCTAAAAAAGATAGATGATCCTAATTGATAGGATGTTGTAGCTTTACTAAAATGTTGGATAGAGTTTTGGTTGACATATTTGGTTTGATTTTCTGACATAGCAGATTTTGATGATTCTCCTGGTGCTTCAAAATTGATGTCAAAACCATCTTCATGGTAATTGTCATAGAGCCCACTGAATTTGGCTATAGCTTGATCATTTGCAAATATTTCCATGCTAGAAGACTCTTGTTCTAGGGGAAGATCATCTATGTGTCCCATGGAGGAAAGTGTCCCATCTTTGGAAGTGTCAATATTTGAAGTTTGGATGGATTCATCTTCAAGTGTTTCATCATGAATGACATAGAGGTCGAGGAGTGGATCATTTTGGACTTCTGGATCAATGGTAGGGTTTTGGTCAAAGATGGGGTTGTCTTGGATGACATGGTTGTGTATGGAATCTTGACCAAGGATAGGTGTGTTTGGTATGACATGATTGTCTAGGAGGACTTCTTGAATGGATTTAAATATGGGGTCCAATGGACTAATTTGATCTGGACAAGATGGTGATGTTATGATGTCATGTTTTGGACTTGCCTCTTGACATGTATCCTCAAGTGTAGGTAAGAAGATGGGACTTTTGAGACCATGACTAGATATGTTTTCATGAAAAAACGGAGTGTCTTGGAATGGATTGGTGTATAATGGACTAGGATATGACATGGAGGTTTGGATTTGGTTGAGGGATGATGGGCTAGGATAGGACATGAATGCATGAAAAGGATATGACATGGATGGAGGACTAGGATATGATGTGAATGGAGGACTAGGATATTATGTGGAGGCTTGGAATGGATTAATGGATGGTTGGTTTCCCCTGTCAATGTTAGGGTGGCTATGACTAATGGAATTTTGTTGTGACTGAGTGTCATGGATGGCATTAGGGGACTCTTAATAGTAGATGGATAGAGGACTAGGACTTATGGGTTGTTGGTAAGAGGGATAGATGGATGGAGGACTAGGGGTTGTAAATTTGGACTTGGATTGGAGGTATAGTGTTTTACATTCCCTAGCTAGTTGTGTTTGACCATTACTAATGAATTGGAATTCAATTCGACTAGCAAGCATGTCATAGTGACTTGAAGACATGATGGTGGATGGAATGAGACTAAGAATAAGACTATGTGACAATGTGAAGTGAAGAAAAAGACTAAAAGGAATGTCAAATGCAAAGTGGTAATGAGTATCTTACGTCAAATTATTTTTAGGAAAGGTTTTCTAACCATTCAAAGTTTGGTCGATGTCTCAATTTGGATTGTCAAAGGACTGGTTTGAAGGACAAGATGAAAAAATGATAAGGTGAGATTTCCACACTAGACTTATGAGTTGGAAATAGCTCACAATAGGACAATGACTAAATATTGATTTGTTTGACATGGTCTAATGACAATGTATTTTGGAGACAAAGGTTTGAAAAAATAAGGAAAGTTTGCCTATCTCAAAGTGTGCAAATTTGAGGATTGAATACTTTTCCTATGCCAAAGATGATGGTGGATTGTAAGATAAATGCAAACTAAAAATGCAAAGATGGATGAATTGGACAAGTGTTTTGGTTTCAGAAAGAGACTTCTGGAAAAAGATGTCAGGAAATCTGCTTGCAAATGTTTGGTCTCGGGTTTTTGGTAGTAATAATAATTTTCCAATTGATAGGCAAATGCGTTGTAGTTTCAAATGCGTCTTTCCAAGAAGAAATTGCATCGTAGGAAGGAAAATGTGTTGCAAAGAAGTTAGATGTGTCTTAGATTCTGGAAAATGTGTTGCAATATGGAAGATGTGTTGCAAGATTTAGTCGGTGTTGTTCAAAATGACAAATGTGACATTTCAGATGACCAATGTGGTTCAAAAGATCAATTGCGGCGTTTAGTAAAGAAAATACTTTGTAAGACAAGAAATTGTGGTGTTTTAGAAAGTGTACGCAGTGTGACAAATAAATTTTATTTCATATATTAGCAAATATGCTTCAAGATGGAAAATGCGTCAGAAATTTTGTTTGTGGCAAAAAAACACTGGCAGATTGCAAAGAATTTGTGTCAGTTTTGCAGTTTTGTTTAAGATTTTGAGGTAGATGTTCGTTTGTTGATGTTTTCTGAATACACTTTGCAAACACATGATGTTGGAAGAAATTAAAAAACAACCACATAGGAGAAATTTACAAATCCCTATGGATGCAAAGACAGTATTCTTTTGGATCCCATGTGAATTTTACTCCAACCGCATATTCTTAGCGGATGAATTTAGAATCTTGGTCCCATGGTCTCCCCCTTATAGTGCACTCACTTCTCATGGAAACCAAGCTTCCAACCTCCATGAATCTCCCATGGAAGACTGATCATCTCTACTAAAAATTGCATAGGTGTGGGTGCCTTGGCAATGACCGTTGTTGCACCAAAGAATAGAAGGTTTTTGATCACACTAAAACAAGGGTTTTTATTCAGGCACTCGTTCGAATGGTTATACATGGGGCATAATATTAAGCTTCGTTAAGGAGGCACTCCAACATGAAGAGGTTAAGCTCAACAGGGTTTTGGGGAGTACTACTTGGTCCGTATGACATATTTGCACTCGTAATGCTAGGCTTTCCCTTAGGATTCATATTTGTATACCGGTCGGGGGTAGCTTGGCTAAAGAGCTTCATTTCCGGTTTGAGTCACTTTGGGGTGAGTACTTTTTCCCACCAAAGTAGGCCCAATTTCTAAAGTTAACAAAAGCGAGCAAACTTATCCATATTTCAATCAATATTTGTTGAAAAACAAAGAGAGAACACACCAATATGTTCCACCCACACTCGCATGGTTGTTATTTTTAAACCCAAATTGAAAGTGTGAAGGTGTGATAATTAACTAAATCACAATAAACATCAAACACGCATTCATTTTACCCATTTGTAGTGTTATCAAGCAAAGGGTTTATTTTAACCATTTGTAGTGTGAGATAACTAAAAGTTCTTTTTAACCCAATGCTATGAAGAGATGAAAATTTATTTTAATCCAATGAGTTATCATGCAAGATTGTGTTCTTTTTAATCCAATGAATATGCATGCATGTTCATTTTAACTCATGAATGTAAGAAAAAAATGCAAATTTGTAGTTGTTTGTTTAAGATTTTTCAAATAAAACAAAACAACAAATATTGGACTCCTCACCAAAAGCTACAAATAGAAAATCAATAACCCAAAATCTTTAATCTACCACACATAAAAAAGTAGAAAATATGGAGATTTTAGAAAATCTGAAAGTAACTTTTTAACCTACATATGTGTCATAGCATAGCGAATGTGGCTCGAGAAGGCAAATGTGTCATTATATCTAGCAGATGCGGATTAATATGTATTTTGCAGTTTGGCTTCTTACAAATGTGGCTCAAGATATGAGTTGCGTCGCTTGGGTAGTCAAATGCATCATAACAGAGTGGTTGTGTCACTCAGACAGGAAGATGTGGTACAATAGAGCATTTGCGTCGCAAGAACTATCAAGTGCGTCGTTTTGTACACCTATATCTACAAAAGAAAATGACAAAAAATCATACGACAACCTACAAAAAATGTGTTAAAAAATAATTGGGTTCACCAATGTAACTATGGAAAATATTAAGTTAGCTTCATTAAAACAAACAAAATCAAACCTATGTAAGCAAAGAAGAACAAAGGAGGAAACAACAAAATAAAAGGAAAGATCTCACCAAATATCTTCAACCTCCATGAATAACCTTCCTTGCACCTTCTCTATTTGCTGCAATATGATGGATGCCCTCAAATTTTGTGTGAGCAAACTAAGTTTATGACATGACTTAGCAAATGTTGAAGGATTTTAATAAATAGATGCAAGAATGCATGAAGGAGGATAATTCTATTAATTAAGAGATGTCGAAATGAAGACAAAATTGGCATTTTCTTTAAAATGCAATTTTGTATGGATGAATGAGATTAAAGATTGATAAGTGCCCTAGAATATATGGTCAAGATTCAAAATAACAACCTCTTAATTAGGGTTAGGACAACTCTAGGATGATATTCAAATTGAGTGGATGAGATTTAATTTAATAAATTAAATCAAGGGAAGATAATAGTTGTGATAGTGAGATAAAAATTAGTAAGTGGAAAATGATGAGTTAGAAAATCAAGTTATTTTAGAAATAACTTAATTTGTGGAGAGAATTGCTATTTTGAAATTAATATTTTAAATTAATTCCAAAATGGTGAATTCATGTGATAGTAAATAATAATAATTTAAAATTATTTACTTGGAAAGAGGGAAATTGTCAATTTAAATAAAATGTTTTTATTTAAATTTAGAAAGAAAATCAATAAGACAATTAAATAATTAAAATTATTTAATTATGGAGGATAATTAGAAAGTGGGTAATTTTAAATAAATGAGTGTATTTAAAATTAGAAAGAAAGTTGGAGAGGATAATAATTAAATAAATAATAGGAATTTATTTAAGTATGAGTAGACATAAATAATAAATGGCATATTAAATAAATAAATAAATAAAGTTTATTTATTTAAATAATCACAAGGAAGTAATGGACTAATAATAATTAAATAAATTTAGGAATTTAAGAATTATTTAATTAATAGTTGACATTGGACTATGGGACATAATTGAATATTTTAGTTATGTTGAGACGAAACATGATATAGAAAAATGTGGTTTGCGGGTCTAGGCCATTTTTATGTGTCTACACAATGTAATGGATCATTAGAGTTCAAAGGTAGTTCAAAAGCAGTTATAGGAATTTGATCAGTCACTTTTGGATTGAAATATGTATTTAAAGGCCTGAGAAGGCTCGAACAAGTTTTAGTGGAGGATTGTATTGGAGATTTCAAGCACAAAATAACACATTTTTTGGTAAAATTCTGTATTTTTGAGCATTTCCAGGTCTATACAGTTGTACAGTCATTATCATAATCTGAATATTGTTCCACAATGTGGTAATATGTTGTGATACTCTTCTCCATTTTTTTTGAGGATTGCTTACTAATTTTAGAGGGAGATCTAAACAAAAACATTGTGATCACTTGTGTAGACCAACAAGGTCTAGGTTTGAGGTTTATTTAAATATGAAGCCATTCCTCCTATTGTGGTGACTTGTTTCTCAAAGGAATGACTTGTATTATGTTTTTTTAGGAGTCCATAGGGGTTTGGTATCAAAATAAAGTAGTTTGGTGGCCATGGAGTGGTGCCTGAGGACTAGGCAGAGTAATTTACATGTGAAAATGAGTAACTAAAGCATGTTTGTGTTGAATTTATGATGGAATGGTCTAGTTAAGGGTTTGGTGAGTTTGTGCATATGGAATGTGAGATTTCTGGAGCATTGATTTTATTAAGAAAGGCTTGGGTGTATGATTTCTATTAAACCCTATGGTTTTGCATGGAAAAGTGAGGGTTTCATGGGGCTGCATTGTAGAACCTTGTAGGTGGAAACTAATCATGATTGTTTGAAGCAAATTTGTGGAGATAGGTTGATTGGAAGGTAATTCCTTTGTAAAAAGGGCTAATTCACTATCCTAGGACAGTGGTGCATTACTGGTTCTCAATTTTTGTTCAAAGAAGTCTATATTGATTTTCACATATGTTGTGTAACCCTTTAAAGGGCATCTGAATCACTAATTTTTTGTGAAGTATTTTGGAGAGCTTGGTTGAAAAATCCTCAAACTAGGTTGCCTTGGCTATAAGGAAAAACATAGTTGAAAGGTGGATTTTTTAGGAGATCATCTGATTTTTTTTTAAATTTTGGTTGATATCCTTTTGTTTGGCATAATGAATGGTTGCCATCCCCTACCTCTACATCACTAAGCATCTTAGCAATTTTCCCAAACTCCTATTCAACACCTCCATTTTTCTATCATTTTGTAGATGGTTTACAAAACTTAACTTCAAATATTTCTTCAACTTCTTCTATAATGTCCTCTATGTTGGTATTTCCAACTAATTATTTGGGTTTTCCTAAATATTAACTACTTATTCTTAGAAACCCTAGGTCAATGGCCAATGAATAGGGGATAGATTTACAAGTTCTCCTCTACACTTAGGCTCTACAAGACTAAGGTGGGTTCCCCTATGACATCATGCAACAATAAAAATATGTAATGATGCCTTTCATAATAGATTCTTCACAATAATATGATAGAAGGTAACATGTTGAGCTAAATCATCCTTGAAACCCTCTATATTTTTATGTTTATTTGTAGTGTGGTAATGGTCATAAAAAGTAAAAATACAAAAAAATTAAATGGTTTTGATTTGATTTGATAATTGATTCTACCTTACCTCCAAAATTTGTGAGTATCCTTGACCATTTCCTTATCCTACAATAGACCAACTCTTGGCTTATTATAATCTCATAACCTTGCAATGAGAAACCAACAAAGGGACAATACCATTACTCTCCTTAAAAATCCTTATCAGAACAACACAATCTTTAATTAATTGAATGAAAGAAATTTTCATCTACTCCTTGAATATAAACTAAAAATTCAAACATTCATAATAGAAAAATGTGATATGAGAACCATGAAAAATCATTGATTATATGATTCAAAATATGATGTGTTACAATATGGAGATAGCAATGTATTGAAATTCAAATATGAGAAAACATGATGAGTTTTTGAGTCATCTATTTTTATTATAGAGAAAAGCTTAAAACATTCCTTCTTTGAGTTTTAGAGGACTTACCTACTCAAATTAACTCTATACAAATGCTTAACAAAAACAAAACAAAAAAAAATCCTTCAAATGACAACAAAACTTGCCTTTATAGTGCAAGAATAAGTCAAAATTGATTTCAAACCTTGGCGCTAACACAACTAGAGTTATAGTAAGGATGAAATCCATTTGAATTTCAAAAATATTGGAATTGGCCCAAAAAACCTAAGCAACAGCCCCAGCCATAAATTCTCTATCACTATGAGCAAATATTCCATCATGATCTCCATGAATGTAAACCTGGAACTCCTAGGAAATCCATAGATAAATATGGGAAAGTATGTTATGACAAAATAATTTGGCACCTCTAACACATAAAGGAGCATTGGCACCATCTTGGCCATTAATACAACATGGGAGGATCACAAAAAAATGATCTAAAAGCTTATTGGATTCAACCTAGTTGTTGGAAATGTAGTTGTGCCATTAATTTTGGTTTTCCCATGAAACACAATGTGCTTAGCCATTGAAATTTGAATTTTGGTTGTTGGATCAAGGATGAATGACTAAGATCGAGCCCATCATGAAACTTTTAAAACAAATCCATTGGATTGACTTCGTCCAAACCCGAGTTGTTGATCTATATAACCCTTAAAAGCATTAGTGGGGTTGACATGGTGACATCCCGCACTCTCGCAATCTCATTTGTAACTGTTGGCTATGTCCCATGAGATAGCAAGGAACTGAAATGTGGATCCTACTTGTCATAATCTAAGTCTTTAAACCTTGGGCCCACCACCAACATCGAGAAAACTCTACAAAGATCCTGTGAGGTCCACTGACTATGTGGCACCTTACTGCATCCCCACACCTTTTCACTATGATTATTTTATTCCTTGTGGGAGAGTGGGGACTAATGAAAATAGAACACCTATTTGTGGGATGCATGGCATATGACAACTTAAAGCATGTGCTTTAAGTTATGACTTAAAATGGGTCATGCCTAGGTAATATAAGATTTTATATTTAAAAATATCTTGGATCTCGGGAAAAAACATTAGACTGAGGAAAAACTTATTTCTTGACCCACAAATTTAGGACTTTGAAAGAATATTAAACGAGGTGGTGACTGGACAAACTAGGATGTCGAGGTTGGTCAAAACATGAATTTGAATGACATAAGTTGTAACTTGACATACCAACAACTGAATCAATAGGTAAATAGAGTTTTATAACAAAAGTGCACGCTCAGACAAAGGGTTTAGGGTTTTAACACATGAGGCTTTTAGAAATCCCTAACTTGCAGACTCAGAACCCTAATTCAATACAATTGAGGAATTTCAAAACCTCTAAAATCCTATAACATAAAAATACCATGGATTTTACAAGCTCCACCTATGGCTCTAGTTGGGGATGCCTGTTAGCAGAAACAAAGTGAGGATTTAAAAAACTCTATGAGAGCAGAACACAAAAAACCTAAAAAACCAACCACAACAAAAAGTATAAATATATTATAGTACAACGTGCATGGATATTCCCTACTTATGAAAAGTAGGGTTTAAGTATTTTTCCATGCATTGGAAATTCCAACAATTCTTCATTCATATTCTATAGGACATATGAATTCTCACCATGATTGCCATAGATGACATAAGTGCCAATCTAGAGGGCCTAAAATTTACCATGTTTTCCCTTATCCTAGATTCTAGTATTCCACATTAAGACCAAGTATCCTATAAAAAACTTCATGTTTGTATCTCTTTCGTCAAATAAGTATTTGAACTATAATTTCTTCTTCAAGTTGACATTTTGTGTTTCTCTTCTTGACTCATCCAACTTTGTTAGTTGGTTAGTTTTCTTATTCATACTATCATCAATATTGTATCCATATTCTTGGATGAACTTATACACTAGCAATATATTTTTTAGTGATATTATTGCATCTAGCCCATATACAAGTTCATAACAAGATTTTTCTATAGCCTTTTTGATATTTGTCCTATCAACTCATAATGCCAATTTCAACTTTGAATCCCATGCTCTTTTGTTCTTCTCCACCACTCTTTTCATGATCTTCATGAGGATTTTATTACTGGACTCGACCTATCCATTTCACCATGAGTGGTAAGGGGAAGAGTATGATATAGCAATTCCATAATTTCTACAAAAATTAGTAAACTCCTTTGACTTAAAACACATTGCATTGTTCATTATTAACTTTTTGAAGAGTGCCAAAGCAAATCAAAATGTTATCCATAATAACTTTGATGACAACCTTGCTAGTTTCCTTTCTTGTAGGGATTGCTTCCACCCATTTGGTGAAATAGTCAATGGCTACCAATATCCAACTATAGCCAACACTATACTTTTCATTAAATTTACCAATGAAATCTATGCCGCATCACTAAAAAGGAGCTTCTACAATTTTTGTTCTAAGAGGTAAAGCACTAGAAAATTTTAACTTACTAGATTTTTTTTGGAAAGCATCACATTTCTTTACCATCTTGTGTGTGTTAGAAAAAAGAGTAGGCCAGCAATATCCAGACCTTAGAATATTATGGGTAGTTGTCTTGGTTGTGTAGTGACCTCCATAGACTCCATGAAGCATTTCTCCAAGGATTTTACTTAATTGTTCCTCATTTACACATCTCAACATCACACCAACTGTGTCCCTCCAATAAAAACAATCACCAATCATAATATACTTGATGGCTTGTAGTTTCAAGTCCTCTTTTGATTATCATTCATGTGATTAGTGAAAGACATGTTTCTCAGATAGTGTAGAATATCCTTATACCAAGAGCATCCTTGAACAACACATTCCTTTATAGGAACAATCTCATCTATTTTATTTATCTAACTAGCTTCAAGATTTGATTCAACCATCAACTTGTCTAAACCCTACCCTCTAACAAGTGCATTTATTTGAATATCAATATTAAACTCTTGGATCTTTTTAATCCATCTACACCTTCTTTCAATGACTTCATATTGAGTAAATATATCTTTGACTGTAGCATTAGGTACATAAGCCACTATCTTAGCACCTAGCAAGTAGGGCCTAAAGTTCTTGGCAGCCTTTACCAAATCATAGGCTTGCTTTTACATGTTATCATACATCAATTTTGTTGCTTGCAATGATTTTCTAAAGAAATTAATGGGTTGTTCATAACCCTCATCATTTTTTGTAATAAAATAGCAGCAATATTATGAAATTGTACAAAATAAAACAACTAAAAACGTTTAGCAAAATTAGGCGACTTGAGCACTAGTGCCTCCTTGATGGCATTATTGATGTCATTAAATGCTTTAACAAGATAATCTCCCCATGCAAATCCTTATTTTATCAACATCTTGGAGATGGAATTTGTAGTTTCAACAAAGTTTGTAACAAACCTTTTGACAAAATTGATCTGGACAAATAATTATATCCCCTTGACTATTTTAGGAATTGGAACTATATCAATTGTTGTAACCCTTTCTAGATCAATTTTTATTCCTTCCTTTGATACCATATTCCCCCAAAAAAATCCTTTTGTAACCCTAAATCTACACTTCTTAGGGTTCAATGAAATGCCATATTCCAAAGCTCTTGCAAATATCTTTTCTAAGTGCATGTAGTTCTCTTATTCTTTCTTGGAATATGTTGTGAGGTCATATTGATATATAGCCATGAATATGTCTATAAAATCTGAAAAATAAACATTCATATCTCTCTAGAATGTACCCCAAGCATTATTTAAACTAAATGGAATTTTCATATAAACATATGCCCCCCATGGTTTACCGAAAGAAGTCTTATATTGCTTTGAATCTTTCACTTTCACTTGATTATAACCAAAAAACCCATCCATCATGAACAAAATCTCACATCTAGTAACTCTATGCAACATTGCCACCATATTTGGCCATGGGTAATTATCATTTAATGAGGATATGCTCAAATTTATAAAGTCTACACATAACCTAATATCCTCATTCTTCTTTCTAACTAGTACCAAGTTTGAAACCTAGGTCGAATATCTGATAGGCTTTATAATTCAACCATCTCTAAGTTTCATGGGCTCTTTTTGCATTTTGTGTGCCAATGTAGAATTTATTTGCCTCTATTTTTGCTTAAAAGGCCTAGCATCTAGCTTCAAAGGGATTTCATGTTGAAATAGATCTTCTCTATAAGCCTTTAGATCATCATATGACCATGCAACACATGTTTGTATTTTCTAAGTAAAACAATAAGTATTGTCTTAATTTTTGGGCTGAGCTTCTTGCCAATATATACTTTCTTGGGTGCATTATGAGTCCCCAAATTGATTTCCTCCAATTCTTTCTCATGTAGAATTCTGATTCACATTACAATTATCAAAGTTATCAAAAAATATTTTTAGGGATACCAATCCTTTAGGGATTTTATTGGTCTTGAGTTGGATTACCTCATTTCCGAAAATGGTATCATTTCCATCAATCTTTTCCACAAAATTTTGGAAATAGATTTCTTGGCTATGATACTCATCTATACAATGTAGAAATTTCACTAAATCAGTAATATTATTAAATATTTGACAATTCTAGATGTCATCAGGAATAGAAGGCCTCACTTGAACCTCAAGCTTTGATACACTAGAAAAAGTTATACCATCAGGTCTCATAGAAGTATTAGCAAGGAGATCTTCCATGACATTTTTCAACCTCTGTACCCAATCAATAGAAAAGGTATCAAATATTCTAATTATATACCAAACATCATTTCTATATTTCTTCAATCTTTTGAATCACCCAAAACTCTAAGCTCTTTGATCTTATGCTTACTTTACATATTCAGTACTAAGAGTAGGGCTTTATACTCAACAACTTTATTTGTGCATTCAAAATTTAATGAGAAGTACTTGTAAGACTTACCTTTTGGTGATGTGAGAATCACTCCTACACTAGATCCTTCTTTTGAGTAGCCCCCATCAAAATGCATAGCCCATAGGCCATCTTCTTAAGAATTTTTCTTCACCTTTTCAATTTCCTATACACTCTCGTCCTTTGTTGGTTTTGCATCTACAACCTTGAAGTTGTCCATGTCTATATCAATAAAGTGTACACTCTCAACTGGATAAGCATCCTCAATAAGGTTAAGATATAATTTCTCTCTAATCAAATTGACTTCCCTATCATTTACAAGTATGGTAGCATAAGAGAGATATAACTTCATGCTTCCCCCAACTATTGCTATCCATCCTCTTGGAAAAATCATTCCATACTGAGTTGGGATGTCAACAACAATTACACTCATAACATAATACTTTTCAGGGAAAGTTGCCAGCTTCAAAGGAACCTCTTTTACTACTCCAATTACAAGGACTTCCCTTAAGTCCATAGAAAAACATTTTCCATATGCCTGACTTGATATTATGCTTCTACTTGATGTCACCTCTATACAATCATTTTCATCAAAAACTTGTTCACCACCAACAATTTTATTCTTGAGGATAAATATATTGCAATCATATCATTTCTCAAATCATTAATGAAATCAATGCACCTATGTGCCTACTACATTTCAATCAAATTAAAAAAAATTGTAGTGAACCAAAACCTAGAGAAACATAATAGTCTCTAAGAAACATTTCAATATAGGTAGGGGTGTTACGTCTATAATTTTATGGGATCTTGGAAAGAGAAACAAAAAACCTATGTCTGAACTTCATACTAGACTCTCCCTCTTGTTATCTAATATTTTTCAACTCCTCAAAAAGAGCAACAAGTTCCATATTTAAACCATATTCCTCGTCAAATACAGTCACAAGTTGATTCCTTGAATCAAAAGAATACTCAAGAAAAATTTGATACCAACTTATTTCCTTTCCATCTAATGAGCTAAAAAAAATGATATGCATGTCTTCATCTTCAAGGTATGTGCAGGATCATCATGGAAAAAATAGGCCCTTAAGTGGTGATGAAAATTCAGAAAATCAGAGTTAGGAAACTTGAAGCAAAAATTTGAATAAGTTATCTATATTATTTCAAAAATATGTAAGAATAGAATCTATAGAAAATTAAATGTAGTTTCTTAACTTCTAGGTTTATATTTAAAATAATCTATTTGGTAAAAAATTGAAATTTCAATGTAGTAGTACTTAAATTTCAGGGGAAAAATAAGAAGTAGGTGTCTGTCTGACCACCATAACCATAATAAAATGATAATATTTTTTTATAAGATTTTAGATATAAGTAGAGTGCTCATGTCCTGATGTGATGCATATTTTTTTATAATTTTTTCCAATTAAATAGTTAATTATGAATTTTTTATTACAAATTTAAAAAAATATAAAAAAATTGTATGTTTGACCACCTTAACTTGGTCAAAGCTTCATGAAATCCATTTTTTTTAATCCTATAGTATGTGAAGCATAGAATGTGACGCATGTCTTAGATTCAAAAAAAGTGATACCTTTTGAAAGCTATAGATGTTTTTCAATCAGCCTATCAATCTGAACTTTAGTCGTAATTCAAATAGAAAATGAATAATAATAATTTATTAAATTCAAAGTAAAGAATAATTTATATTGGTGGAAATTTGAGAATCTCCTTTAAAAAACCTTTTCGTTTCATCAATTTTGGGTAAAAAAAAGTTGTCAACCACATGGGCCATCATATCACTTACATATCACCATGTTTTGGCCCATCATGATCCTGCACATACCCTTCAAAATGATACTTCTCCATGAAATCTAAAAATATCCCAACATGTGTATCCCTTGACCACTATCATACCCATCAAACCTAGGCAACGATTTATAAATTGAAGACCTCATTTCTTTCCTTTCATAATTGACCCAAGAAAGGTCAATATACATGTAAATGGGATCAAGTGGAACAACAAGGGATTGATAAAACTATTTTATATAATATTAGGGTGTCTTTTTTATCATATGGCCTTGATTATTTCTTTACATTCCCTTTTGAGCTGATTGAGCTCATCTATCCTTGACATGTTCTCAAGTATGAATGCATGTAGGTCAAAATATGGATTTTTCCTTGTGTTGGGTTATATGAATAGTAAGTTGATCCATCCTCAAAATATTTCTAGACATTAATCCTCTTATACTCCTCGAGGTTTGAATTATATATTACATTTTATGAAGTATCCTTAGGATAAATACATTATTCTAGCTATCCATGGTTGGTCACAACTACTTATGCAAGGTAGAAAGAGAGGAGAAAGAAAAAGAAATATTTACCAAGAAACAAACCATACATTGAATTGGAAGTAAATAGGGCACCTTAAAACCATTTTTGGTCACATGATATGTTTTTATGAAACATGAACAACAAAAACAAAAACTTTGTTCTTTGACAGTAGAGTTACTACCTCACAATAGTGAGAAATCCCTGGAAGTACATAGACCTCTAAGGAACAATTTTGATCTTAGGTTATATCCACCAAAATCAACCCAATAGTTATCTTCTTAAGTTGGCAGCCCACCAACTTATATCATCAAGTCCTTCCTAAACAATGATACCACTTTTTTAGGTCTCAAAAACATTGATCCACTCCTTAGAAAAAAATATCACTCACGAGGATAGGGTTGTCAACATATGGGGTGGAAACGGTTCATAAAAAAAAAATGGAGGATTTAAGGCCAACTCTACAAGATTGGGTTATCTTTCCTAGACTTCGATCTCAACTTAGATTTAGGAGGTTTTTCCTAAGGGTATTCCTTAATAGACATTATAAATAAATAAAAATAGACAACCAAAATCATTGCAACCAAATCCAAATGTAATCTTAACCCCAAATTTTGTCAGTGTTGGCATATGGCTTCTAATAATTTTCATTTATGGCAACCTAAGAAACCTAAATGGAATCCTAATTCTTACATCTGGTCTGTAGTATAGTTTTGGTTTCTTCCGACTGAGCAGAGTAAAGAACAAGGCATCCAGTTATAGGCATAAAAGTTGATCTGAACACCTTACCAAATAGATATTTTGGGTTGTTGATCTCTGACGAAGGTTTGTTGATGTTTTTTGATACCTTGGTGAAAGATTGTTTTGATACACACTCACTAGTACATGATCTAGAAGATCTAATGCACTAATTTGTTGGTTATATGTGTTACAAGGCTAACCCAATGAAGTATAGTAATTTTGGATGTATAAGATGTAATTAATTAAATGTCTTTGTGCTCGATTATGTTTTTTTAGGTCCTCTCTTTGTCTTAATTGAATTTGGAGGATGCGCATAAATAATTAGTGGTGGATCTAACTGACAAGATGAAAGCACCTTAATAATTTATGAAGTCGACTGATGAATGAATAAATCCTTGTTAGCGGATATATATATGAAATCGGGTTTATCATTTTGTGTGTATCAGATGTAGAGTAGTTTGTAAAGGTAGTGAATACATGAAACATGAATATGGTGCAAAATTCAGAAGAGTAGTAGTGCAATTTTTTCTATGAGTGATGCGAAGAGCATAAAAGAGCATAGAAGAGTAGAGCGAAGTGAAAAATCATAAAGCAGGTCCAGAATCAAATCTATGAGCTTCACCAAAACTGTAACCTGACATAAATAGATGCTATCATCTCTTTTCAACCTTCATATGGTCTTAATCTAAAATTTTGTAAGGCAGTGATCCTTCCCTTTGAGCAATGAGCTCTAGGTAGTGTGCCTGAATGCAAGTGCATTCTCTTTTGTAAATAATAATATTTGAGTACTCATTTTATGGATTAACCTCCACCGTGGTTTTTCCCCTAACAGGGTTTCCACATGAAAATTTGTGTGTAATGGTGTTAAGAATGTTTGAATATTTCTTTTAATGTAATGACAAAATGGTTTAAGTTTTAGAGTAATAAAAGTTAAGATTTGTTGAACACTGATTCACCCCTCCCCCTCTCCGTGTTCCCTTGAGTCCAATAATTGGTACCAGAGCACAGTTCCTCTAAATAATTTTAGTAGCTTAAGGTGGATCTTGGAATGTAATGGACTATGGTAGTCTTCAACAATATCTTTTGGTGGCACTTGATGACCTTGATTGGTCTAAAGAAGAAGTACAGGAATTAAAATCAAATCTTAGAGATGCTGAGAAATTAATTCAGTCATTGAAAGATTAGATTGTTAAATCCAGGGAGAAAAGAAAGGATCTTTTTGATTAGATACAATAGAAGGAGAATGAAAATATGGATGATTCTCACTTGATTCAAACCTTGAAGGAAATAACCGAAGAAAGTGAAAAGCTTGCTAGAGACAATACAAACCTCAAACATGAGATGGAATCTATGATGATGAACATGACTAAAGAGATTGAAGAAAGGAAGAAAAATGAGGAAAATATTGCTCAGACCCTAAAAGAGAAATATGATTAATGTAAAAGAATAAAAGGGGAATTCACTCAGTTGGAAAGTGAATTACAAAGAACCATAAACAATGAAGAATAACTTGGTAAGAAAAATTCTACTCTTAGGAATGATCTTGTCATTGAAAATGAATATAAAGAAAAAGTTTAAGATCAATGCAGTGAAGCTTGTTGAGCTAAATCAAGGACAGAAGAGTGGAAATGATAAGAGAGGTCTTGGATATGAAAGGGGAGAAAGTTCTAGATCAGGACAAAATAATTTCAGACAGAATAAAAATGGAAGGTATCCTATAAGACAACCTAATGCACAAAATTTTAATGGATTTTTTTTTCTTGTAATAAGTTTGATCATATGGTTGCTCAGTGGAGAAGCAATATGAAGTCAAAAGTTTCATCATTATGTGGTCAGTGTTTCAATTGTAAAAATTTTGGTCATAAATCAATTGAATGTAGAAATATGTTAAGAAGGAATGTTGAATGTTATACATGTGGAAAATTTTGGCATGTTGCTAATCAATGCAGATCTAGAAGAAGTTATTGGAATGACTAGTCAGGACAAGAAAGAATTGTGTGCTACAACTACAATAAGTATGGTCACATTACAAAATTTTGCAGAAACAAAATGTAGACAAAAGAGGTCCAGTATACAGAGGCATAAATATAGAGAAAAATGATAAAGGAAAAGAAAAAGTGACCGGATGAAATCAAAGATCAGATGAAAAATACATGGGTAAGGAAGAATGATTCTAATGCTGGAAATGGTTCCATATCAAAACCTTCTTCTGGTAATTCTTCTGGTAATTGATCTCAGCCCATTGGCCTAGGGGGAGTCTTTCAAGAAAATCTTTCCTCCCCTGTTTGTGGATGGTACTGGAATGAAGAGAATAGTCAAGAAGGTGTATTTATGGTGTACATAAGTTTTGGATAACTTTAACAAAAATAATTTAGACAATTCATAGGTCCGCAGAAGATTTTTTACGCTATTTGAGAAAACAGAGTTTTTGAAAACTTAGGGAAAATGCATTTATTGCACATGTGCAAACTATAAAATTCAAGTTAAAACCATCATTTGTCACTTTGCATTGAAGAAGAAAAGAAGGAGATTACTCGGTAGATGGATTATGAAGCATTAAAATTGATTCATCGATAATTTTCAAAATCTATTAGGTATTTGAAATTATTCTCGAAATCTTCATACAATTTGGTGTGTGGTTTCAAACCCTAAATACGAAAGAGGAAATGGAAAAAATCAAAGGCTCGATCACTCTAGATGAATATAACAGTGCAAAGACTAGGTCTATGAGAAATTTTTTGCTGCTTGATGAATTGAAGCAATTGAGCGAAGCTAAACATGGGAATTTGGACATTTGAGAATGCAGAATTCATGAAATTCATATTAAGCAGATTACATGATGATATTCTAGCTTTGGACAAACCCTACATCATCTTGAAGGAAGCAATTGAAAATTTGAATGGATTGTGCAAAGTCAGAGATATACTAAGGAAGAAATCTATCCAAAACAAAGAGGTTGAAACCCTAACCAAAATAATCAGAGATCAGAGGGCACTGGTAATTGCGAAAATCAAGAATCATGTTACAAAGTATATTGCACATGGGATAACATATAAAATCTTCTACATAAATTGAGAAGGAGCCACATCGGCTAGTGCAGTCTACATTTCTCACAAGATGATAATTGAAGGTTAGGACTTTGACCTATGTGGGTTGCTAAAGAATCAGCTCATGGAGAATGTACAACTGGAAAAGGAAACAGGTTATCCTTTTAGGTTCAATACTTTGATTGCATTTTTAGTAATGTATTTCTTTAATTCCTTGCCAAAAATTGATAATGTAGTGTGGAAGGCAAACAAACTGGTATGCAAATAAATATATTCATATTATAGGAGCTTAGTCAATTGGGATTTAGAATTTGAAAATTTCCTTAAGAATGTGCTTGAAAAGTGTGGTTCAGTAAATATTTCCCTTCCGATAAGATCAATTGTAGTTGGTTCTTCTTCTGGTGGCAATGAATAAGTGCAGAAAAGAGGAAAGGAAATTATTGAATACAACCCTTTGGAAAGAAAAGTCCCTAGAACTAAAGGAAAAGGTTAAGATAAGGAAAGTGTGGATATTCTAGATGAAGAGTCTGATGAAGAAACTGAGAAAAATGAATCTGAACTAGAAAAAGGTAGTGAGGAAGAGGAAGATCTGACAAAAGAAAAGCTACAACAGCTTATTCAAGGAGAAGGTGGAATGCAAAAAATAGTTAGGTTATTGTTTGTCAGACCATTATATGATCAAGACACGATTCTAAGTGTGTTAAATTCTCATGTTGAGCAATGCTATATTAGATTGGAAAGCTTGTAGAATATTTTTCCTGATGAAATGATTGAATTTAGCAAAGAAACATTGAATTTTGAAGCTCAAGAAAAGGAAGATGGTGAAGTTATCTCTTACTTGAAGGAACAATTCAGATAATCCCTTTTCAAAATTAAGAAGAAAATGAATGAGTTAAGGCAATGCAAAAACTCATCCACTGGCATCTACAACTATTGCATTTGTCAGCCCCATGCTGTCAGCAATTATAGAGAAAAGTTGGATCGGATTGAAACAAAATTGAATGGCATTGGAAAAAGCTTTGACTTCTTGCAGGATCAAGATGGTACTGTTAGGAAAAGAATCTGAGAGCTATAGTCAACACACACAAAAATTCAACTCTCCAAGAACACTCTTGTAGATACTTTTTGGAAGGTAAAGGATCTAACCGAATGCAAGTTGGAGAAGATGGTGGAAATATTGAGGAATGCTAAGAAACTAGAAGAAGCAATTACAATTCCTGAATCTCTAACTAAAATTGTTAACAAGACGTCCAAGAACAATAGTTTGATCATTATCATTGGAATCAAAATAGATGCTTGGAAGAAATTCCTTCTGGAAGTGAAGAAAAACCATAAGATAATCTTCTAAAGATAGTAGTTAATTATTTTCAAGTTTTGATCAAAGGAGAACTGTTGGCATATATGTGTTGAAGTTTTGAAGCTTTGAGGATTTTGAACACATGTTTTGTCACTATCTTGTCAATATCATTTTTTGTCTTTTTGGCATATGGCACCCATGCTTTGTCATTGATGTCAAAGGGGGTGAGAATGAAGTGAAAAATGCCTTGTAGGGGGAGAGAGTGCAATATAAATCTTAGGAGAAGAAAGTGCAGTAAAAAGTTAGGCAGTATACCTATAATGTTTCTGACACTTAGTCATTTTTCACTAAGTGTTTCCATCAATGCCAAAGGGGGAGATTGTTGGCATATGGCATGTAAGTGTTGTCATTGATGGCAACCTAAGCAAACTAAATGGAATCTTAATTCTTACATCTGCTCTGTAGTATAGTTTTGGTTTCTTCCAATTGAGCAGAGTAAAGAATAGGGCATCCGATTACAGGCATAAAATTTGATCTGAACACCTTACCAGATGGATATTTTGGGTTGTGGGTCTCTCAAGAAGTTTTTTTTATGATTGTTGATACCTGGGTGAATTTTTTTTTTGATATGAACCCATTGGTACATGATCTAGAAGATCCAATGCACTAATTTTCTGGTTATCTATGATAGAAGGCCGACTTGATGAATTATAGTAATTACAAATGTATAAGATGTAATTAATTAAATGTCTTCATGCTTGATTTTATTTTTTAGGTACTATCTTTGTCTTAACTGAATTTGGAGGATGCACATAAAGAATTATTGGTGGATCTATCCAAAAAGATGAAAGTAACTTAATACTTTATGAAGTCGACTGATGAATGAGTAAATCCTTGTTAGCGGATATATATATATATATATATATATGAGACCGGTTTTATCATTTTGTGTGTATCATATGTGAAGTAGTGTGTAAAGTTAGTGAATATATGAAACATGAATATGGTGCAAAATTCAGCAGTGTAGTAGTGTTATTTTTTCTATGAGTGATGCAAAGAGTAGAAAAGAGCAGAGAAAAGTGCAAAATCAAAAAGTAGATCCTGAATCGAATCTATGAGCTTCACCAAAACTATAACCTAGCATAAATAGATGTTATCATCTCAGTTTGGTGCAGGAACACCTCAAGGTATTTTGGAGAGATCTTGCAATTTTGGCTTGTAGGTGGTTCTAGCCAACCACCAAGGGAATAAGGACTATGATGTAAATTCCCAAGAGTTTTTTTGATTTTTTTGTTATGGAAAACTTAGGTTGGTTTAGAGCCTTGAGGTTTGGGAAAGACTAAGTGAGGAGATTAGGAAAATCTTGACAATGTTGTCTTAGAAATTTTTCCTAAAAGTTCAAAACAAAAGCATTAATGATGTTCTAAGCCTAACCTAAGGGTCCTAGCACATGGGAGAAAGGTATATATGGTTAGAAAAACCCTAATTGAATAGGTGGGAAAGCTATTGTACAATTTGGAGTTTTGGAAGGAAGTGTTGTGAGTTGGAAGAGTGCAAATTTGGTTGAATTTCTATGTTTGAACCTTCATCCAGTCAAGAATGGATTGAAAGGGATTACTGATGCTTTGATTCTTTCATTTTTTATTTTTTCTTGCTTTGAGTGGCATTAGTTTAGTCATTGAATTTGACTAGTTAATAGTTTTGCGAGTTTTTGGTGTTCTTGGTCTCACCGCCGATTCAGGCCAGTTTTGCAAATAATGATCCCCACTTGAATTCCCCTGGAAAGGCTACCATGGCCACATTGAATCAAGTAGTGGACTATATGTATATTTTAAATATAGAGTTAGGAGTCTTGGTTTGCAGGGAAGGTGATGAATTCAT
This sequence comes from Sequoiadendron giganteum, assembly GCA_007115665.2. Lineage (NCBI taxonomy): Eukaryota > Viridiplantae > Streptophyta > Pinopsida > Cupressales > Cupressaceae > Sequoiadendron > Sequoiadendron giganteum. The sequence continues at coordinate 133,893,426 of CM021100.1, forward strand.
CAAGCACTAGGCGAGTGCAAGTGTATTCTAGCTAGTGGCTTGGAGAGGACAACAGCAAAGAAAGTTTCTAAATGGATTGGTTTGTGCCAATCAGGAGTATGAAAGTGTGGTTACATGTATCTTAGACATGTGTGTGAAAAGAGGAGAGTTGAGGAGGATGTTGAAGCCTTCAAAGAAGGAAAAAGAGCCAAAAACCCTAGAAACCCTTGAGAATAGGGGTTTTGAGGACATTCATATGTATGGACCCTATTACGACCTAAGACCTAGTAAATCTTGGATCCTTGATCGTCAATAGGAAGAATCGACAAAAAAATTTGGGGGTTGTTAAGACAGTTTGAGATAAAAGCCAAGAAAACGGGTTCTAGGAGGCCTAATTGGGGCAAAAGGCTACAAGGCCTAAAATTGGGTTTTTCAAGGAAGCAATGGGTAAAAGGTGAAAGAATCCAATGAGATGGATCAGTGAGGATTCAAATAAAAAAAGGGACAACTAGAATACCCTTCCCTAGCCCTAGAGTGGTTAGGACACTTTCGGTAAGTGTGGAGCCCAAGGAAGCTCAGTGGTGGATTAGGAGTGATGGTGAAGAATTTGAAATTGGTGGAGAGTCTTATGTGGTGAGAGGGGTTTAGGAGTGATCCCTAAGTAGGGTAGAGAGGAATACCCTAGAAATACTAGAGAATAGGTCTTAGGAAGAGCAAGAGGGATCTTGAGGGATAGGATTCCCCATCAAATTGGTATCAGAGCCATACAAAGGCTTGGGAATTGAGAAGTGAATGTCAGAAATAAGGGAATCCATAGGAGAAAGGACCATGGTGACCAATGTAGAATTGGCAAGAGATTTGACAGAGCAACAAGAAAATAATGGACGTCTTGAAGTAGTTGTGGAAGAAATGAAATAAAAACTAGAAGAGGTTGTAGAGACTGTAGGCAAGATGAAAGTGCAGCTAGTAGAGGACAATGACAAGGGTAAGGACTGCGTTGAGGAAGAAATAGAGCCAGAACCTGACCCTCCATTAGCAGAGGAACCCTTCCTCAAAGCATTGAATGAATTGAGGGGCAAGGCACTAGAAGGTGTCCATTTTTTCATAAGAAGAATGGATGCAGAGTTAGTTATGGAATGGATAGAGGGAATGGAGAATCACTTTGAATGTAATGGGATTATAGAGACACAAAAGGTGAAGATAGCCAAATCAAGGTTAAGAGAACAAGAATTAACTTGGTGGAAGTTATTGCAAGAAGAAAGAAAGATGGAAGGCAAGAAGCCAGTAGGAAATTGGAAAACAATGGTGGCTAAAATGAAGGAAAACTATCTACTTGAGGATTATGACATCAAATTGCACAAGAAGAGGAAAAATCTTAGACAAAGAGACCTAGATGTAGCTTCCTATGCAAAGGAGTTCCAAAAGCTAAGCCTTAGGTCTAGAGTACAAGAAATTGAAAGCATTAAGGTTGCTAGGTATTTCAACGGCCTTAGATGGAACATACAAGAGGAGTTGAGTCTCTTCACACTTACTACCCTCCATAGCTGCTATCAGATGGCTATTAAGGTGGAAGAGAAACTGAAAAAGAAACAAGATTCCAATACCAGGGGTAAAGGGAAAAGTAGAGACTCTAGAGGTGGACATAGAGGTAGTTTTGGTGGAAGGAGCAATGAGAATAGAAGCCAAGGTGAAGCTAAGGTTGGTGAAAAATCCCATGAGCCAAATAGTAGAGGGGGATACAAAGGTAGAAGCTCTAACAATGGTGGAAGAGGCAGATCAGGAGGATTTGGAAGAAGTTCACATTTTGCTTCCATGAAGTGTTACAATTGTGGACAATTGGGTCATTCGGCTTATAGGTGTCCTAACAAGCCAGCATCTTCACAAGGTGAGAGGAAGATCAACAATGTTCAAGAAGAGGATTGTTCCAAACATTTAGAGGTGAGTCTAGATTTAGAGAAAGGTAAAAATCTCTTGTTGAGAAGGATCTTGATCAAAGCACCTACCAAGGATGAGCACAAAAAAGGAGAGCTCTTTTTAGAGTCAAGTGCAAGATACTAGGTAAGGTTTGCAAGGTCATCATTGAATCAGGATCTACTGATAATTTCATATCAGAGGAGGCAGTACAAAAGTTAAACCTTATAAAGATACCCATGTGTGCCCTCACAAGGTTACTTGGTTGAATAAGGGGCAGAATATACTGGTCAATGAACAAGTGTGGGTTGAGTTTTCTATAGGAAAGTATCATGATAGGATATTATGTGATGTGTTACCAATGGATGCATGCCATCTGTTGCTTGGAATACCATGGCAATACAAGGAGGCAGTACACCATGGCAAGGAGAACAAGTACTCATTCAAGAAGGATGGAGTGACTTACAAAATTCAATCTTTGTTAGAAGAAAACATAGTGGAAAAGGCAGAAACCAGTGTCCTTTTGATGAGTGGAAAGGAATTCCTATAAGACATCAAGGAGGAAGAAGGATTTTTCTATGCAATAATGTTGAAACCAAAGAAGGAGGATTCACCTAGTTGGCTACCTATGATAGCAGAAGTGAAGCAACTATTGGATTAGTTCAGGGATATTATTTGTGAAGTCACACTAGCTACACTACCACCTAAGAGAGCAATCAGTCATCAAATAGACTTATTACCAGGAGCAACATTTCCTAACAAGGCTGCATACAAGATGACATAGGAGCAGAACAAAGAGATATCAAGGCAAGTTCAAGAATTTTTGGATCAAGGGCTGATCAGAAAAAGCATAAGCCCATGTGTTGTTCTAGTGGTGTTGGCACCTAAAAAGGGAGATAAGTGGAGAATATGTACTGATTCTAGGGCAATAAATAGGATAACCGTTAGGTATAGGTTTCCTATTCCTAGGATAGAAGACTTAATGCACTATTTAGGGGGTGCTAAGTACTACTCCAAAATTGATTTGAAAAGTGGCTATTATCATATTAGGATGAAAGAGAGAGATGAATGGAAGTCAACATTTAAAACCACAGAAGGGTTGTATGACTGTTTAGTGATGCCATTTGGGCTTACAAATGCACCAAGCACTTTTATGAGGGTGATGAATGAGGTCTTAAAGGACTATATTGGAGTATTTGTGGTTGTCTACCTAGATGATATTCTCATCTTTAGCAAAACAAAAGAAGAACATATGAAGCACCTAGAACTTGTGTTAAAGAAACTTCAAGAGGAGAAGCCCACCATAAATCTTGAGAAAAGTGAGTTCATGAAGCAAGATTTAGTTTACCTAGGATTTGTAGTATCTCAAGGGAACTTGAAGATGGACAAGATCAAGGTTGAAGCCCTTCTCAGTTTTCCTACTCCCAAGATAGGGACTGAAGTTAGGAGTTTCTATGGATTAGCACAATTCTATAGGAAGTTTGTGAGAAGGGTTAGTGAAATCTATGCACCGGTCCTTGACACCATCAAATGAGGACTGAAAACTAAGTTTGTGTGGACCAAAGAAACCAATGAAGGATTTGAAAAATTGAAGAGGGAGATAGCTACCCAACCAATCCTAGTTTTACCAAGTTTTGACAAACCATTCATAGTGGAATGTGATGCAAGTAACATAGCAGTGGGTGATGTACTAAGCCAGGAAGGTAGGCTAGTGGCATTCTTTAGTGAAAGGTTGAATGAAGCAAAGTCTAGGTACTCATCCTATGACTTAGAGCTATACGCTTTGGTGTAGGCTCTCAAGAAGTGGAGGCACTACCTATTACCCAAGGAATTTTTGGTATACACTGACAATCAGTCCTTAAGCTACATAAATACTCAAGAGAAGCTCAGTTTGAGGCACATCAAATGGATGGAGTTTTTGCAGTCATACACCTTTACCATCAAGCATAAGAAGGGGGTTAACAAAAAGGTGGTTGATGCTCTTAGTAGGAGGTTTCTTAATGTCCAAGAGATATAGCTACAAAGCACAGGGGTTGAAGGATTCAAAAATCTATATGAAGGAGATTTTGATTTCTTAGTGATCTACAAGGTATGTACTGATTTTTAGAACCATTTTCACAGTGAATATGTAGATTACACCTTGTAGAATGGTCTTTTGTTTAGGGGGAAACAATTATGTGTCCCTAGAGGTTCCATGAGGGAGAATATAATCCAAGAAAATCATAATGGCAGTTTGAGTGGTCACTTTGGTTTGAACAAGACACTAGACTTAGTGGAGAGGTTCTATTGGTGGCCTAAGATGCAAAAGGATGTAAGAATGTATGTGGAGCAATGTGGAGTGTGTCAAAAGGAAAAGGGAACATCAACCAATGCAGGTATTTATCAGCCATTACCCATCCCGAGTAGACCATGGGAATGCATAAGCATGGACTTCATAGTAGGCTACCTAGGACACTAACTGGTTTTGACAGTGTGTTTGTGGTAGTGGACAAATTCAGCAAGATGAGCCATTTTATCCCATGAAAAACAACACATGATGCAAGTCAGATTGCATAATTATTCTTCAAGGAAGTAGTTAGGATACATGGGTTGCCAAAGAGCATAGTTGCAGACAGAGATGTGAAGTTCATGGGGCATTTTTGGAAAACTCTTTGGAGGATGTTAGGAACCAACTTGTCTCATAGCTCAACATATCATCCTTAAATGGATGGACAGATAGAGGTGATCAATAGGATACTTGGTAACTTTTTGAGATTCTTAACTAAGGAGTATGGACAAGGATGGGAACAAGTTATTCGACAAGAAGAATTTGCTTACAATGATAGCACAAATAGGACTACGGATAAGAGTCCATTTGAGATAGTATATGGCTTACATCCAAGGGGTGTACTTGAGCTTAGAAATCTAAAAGGTTATGAAGGAATCAGTGGTCATGCTGATGATTTTTCTTAGTCAATGAGAGAGGTTCATGAATAGGTAAAGAAGACATTAATGGAGGCTAACCGAAATTTGAAGGCTAAAAGAGATGAAGGGAAGAGAGAACTAAAATTTGAGATAGGTGATATGGTGATGGTATACTTGAAAAAGGAAAGACTACAGAAAGGCATACCAATTAAGTTGCAAATGAAAAGGATAGGACCATGTAAAGTGTTGGCTAAGTATGGATCAAATGCCTGCAAGGTGGAGTTACCCAAGGAGATGTCTATTTCGCCTATCTTCAATGTGAAATACTTGGTGAAGTATAAAGGACCAGAAATGGATGAGGAACAGTATACTGCTAAGGTCAGTAAGGATGTGGAAGGACTCAAGGTACCTAATCAGATCATACCACAAGTGGACAATATTTTAGACTCAAGGGTGAAGAAGAAAACTAGGCACAAGACATACATGGAGCACCTAGTGAAGTGGGGACATCAACCAGAGTCAGAGGCTACTTGGATAGAAAAATGTGACTTTAAGAAGCACAGAATTAGTGAGGAGCTCTTGACACCACATGTTCCTTAACTTCTTTGTTGTAGGGGGAGAATGGTGCAGGAGCACCTCAAGGTCTTTTGGAGAGATCTTGCAATTTTGGCTTGTAGGTGGTTCTAGCCAACCACCAAGGGAATACGGACTATGATGTAAAGTCCCAAGAGTTTTTTTGATGTGTTTTTTATAGAAAACTTAGGTTGGTTTAGAGCCCTGAGGTTTGGGAAAGACTAAGTGAGGAGACTAGGCAAATCTTGACAATGTTGTCTTAGAAATTTGTCCTAAAAGTTCAAAACAAAAGAATTAATGATGTTCTAAGCCCATCCTAAGGGTTCTAGCATGTGGGAGAAAGGTATGTAAGGTTAGAAAAACCCTAATTGAACAGGTGGGAAAGCTATTGTATGATTTGGAGTTTTGGAAGGAAGTGTTGTGAGTTGGAAGAGTGCAAATTTGGTTGAATTTCTATGTTTGAACCTTCATCCAGTCAAGAATGGATTTAAAGGGCTTACTGATGCTTTGAGTGGCATTATTTTAGTCATTTAATTCGATTGGTTAATAGTTTTGTGAGTTTTTGGTTTTCTTGGTCTCATTGTCAGTTCAGGCCAGTTTTGCAAATAATGATCCCCACTTGAATTCCCGTGGCAAGGCTACCATGGCCACTTGGAATCAAGTAGGGGACTATATGTACAGTGTAAATATAGAGTTAGGAGTCTTGGTTTGTAGGGAAGGTGATGAATTCATCAAGCACTAGGCTAGTGCAAGTGCATTCTGGCTAGTGGCTTAGAGAGGACAACAGCAAAGAAAGTTGCTAAATGGATTGGTTTGTGCCAATCAGGAGTATGCAAGTGTGGGTACATGTATCTCAGACATGTGTGTGCAAATAGGAGATTTGAGGAGGATGTTGAAGCCTTCAAAGAAGGAAAAAGAGCCAAAAACCCTAGAAACCCTTGAGAATAGGGGGTTTGAGGAAAATCATATGTACATACCCTATTAGGACCTAAGACCTGGTAAATCTTGGAGCCTTTATGGTCAATAGGAAGAATCCACAAAAAAAAATTGGGGGTTGTTAAGACAATTTGAGAGAAAAGCCAAGAAAACGGGTTCTAGGAGCCCTAATTGGGGCAAAAGGCTACAAGGCCTAAAATTGGGTTTTTCAAGGAAGCGATGGGTAAAAGGTGAAAGAATCCATTGAGATGGATTAGTGAGGAGTCAAATAAACAAAGGGACAACTAGAATACCCTTCCCTAGCCCTGGAGTGGTTAGGACACTTTCAGTCAGTGTGGAGCCCAAGGAAGCTCAGTGGTGGATTGGGAGTGATGGTGAAGAATTTGAAATTGGTAGAGAGTCTTATGTGGTGAGAGGGGTTTAGGAGTGATCCCTGAGTAGGGTAGAGAGGAATACCCTAGAAATACCAGATAATAGGTCTTAGGAAGAGCAAGAGGTCTCTTGAGAGATAGGATTCCCCATCACAGTTCAACCTTCATATGGTCTTGATCTAAACATTTTTAAGGCAATGAGCCTTCCCTTTGAGCAATGAGGTCTAGGCAGTGTGCCTGAATGCAAGTGCATTCTCTTTTGTAAACAATTATATTTGAATACTCAAATCGTGGATTAATCTCCATCGTGGTTTTTCCCCTAATAGGTTTTCCACGCAAAAATATGTGTGTCATGGTGTTAAGAATGTTTTCTTTGAATGTTTGAATCTTTCTTTTAATGAAATGACAAAATGGTTTAAGTTTTAGAGTAATAAAAGTAAAGATTTTCTCAACATTGATTCATCCCCCCCTCCCAATGTTCCCTTAAGTCCAATAGTCACTAGGTTAAGAACAACTAGTTTCATATAACCCCTAAATTGTTGATATGATTTTGCAAGCATGAAACACATAAAATATATCTATTGAATGTTCTCTTCAAAGTTATTCAGTGGCTATATTGACAGTCATTGGTGCACAGGAAGGACTACTCAACGTAAACTAATGATTAAATTTTTTTTATTTGATGATATGAGATTGGAGTGTGATGGCACTCTCAAATTTTACAAATTTGAGATGCCCATTTCAAAAAAATTGCCTCTGCACTTGAAAAATCTACCTAAGTGACCCACTTTGGAGGGTTGTAATATGAAGCCTGTTGATTTTGGTACAAAAACAATTTTCACACATATTCAATTGAAATATGTGAAGATGTATGTCAATTTTTAGCTTCCTATGATGAGTTTTGTTAGGGTTTCAAAAAGCAGAGCTAGAGGGTTTCGACAGTGTTCTATTTTTTACAAACTTTTAGTCTTGCAAAGTTGCCTCCCATTTGAGTTTGTATTTTGCAACCAGTTAACTATCATGTCAAAAGGAGTGTTTTTCTACATTATCCCTACTTAAATGAGCTTGTATGTCAATTTTTAGAGTCTCATGATCTGATTTGCTATTTTTAACAGATCAAAACCAAATGCAATTTCTCTTGTTTTGCACCTGCCTTTCTTGAAAACCTTTTTGAGAGGCCAACTTTGAGAATCAATATCTTTTGATCAGTGATTATTAAATTCAATTCATTTTTCACATGTGTTTAGTGTACTTAAATGTGTGTGTGTGTCTGGTGGTAGCCTCCTAGGAGTTTATTTGCTAATTTTTCAAATTGGCAATTGGATGAGTTTTAATTGGTTCATCATAAGTTGTTGCAGAAAGCCTGACTGAGAATATTTTTGGATTAGTATCTTCCACCTCATGATATGTTTTTTCAAGGCATTTTTTTCACTGCATTCTCAGGACCAATGTCTACATGTCACTCTTTGATGTTGAGAAATCCAGTGGCATCACACTTGGAGGAGGAATCACAATAATGTGGTCTCAAATAATGGTGCACTTACTATTGCAGCCAGTGCATCAAATATATTTGTTGAAAATTTCATAGAAACTTGTAAACAAATGCAATTGGCATAGAATCAACCCATGTCATAGTTCTAGCACCAAGGCCATAAGATGTATGTGTTGGTAATGGGGTTTATCTTATTGCATAGAGGTAACACATATGTGAGAGGAGGGTTCCATGTAGCAAGCTCATACCATTTACAATGGCATGAGAATGGTGTAAAGGTGGTGGGCTCATCAAAAAATGTTCACATTGTTGAAGGAGCCTCCATCAAATGTGTTCAAGAGGGGTGGTTATACCAGTTGGGTGTGCCCACATGCTATTTGGAGGAATTGGGTCTGATGTAAGTGCAGCCAATAGAAGGGAAACCCATGTGGAGGTGGGTTGCATTTGCAGTGACAATGCATCAATTTTTTTTGAGGAAAACAATTTCTCATGCCGCCATGGTCAAGCAGGAAATGAGCTATATAATGGCCAACAGAGAAATTAGGGAAGCCAACAAGTGAGTAAGTTGATCAATGGCTAGGATGAGTGTTGGGAGCAACCAAATCTCAACCACTCCCCACCAGCTTGCAACTTTGAGTTGCACACTCATTACGAGTATACATTGAAATGCCTGATGGAAAATTTAAGGAGGCCCCACTTAAATTTTAATCTGCAAAGGTATAAGCTATAAAGTAGAAGGGACTTAAATGTGCCCGGTGAAAGCATCAAGATGTGGGTAGTGTAAACTACATGTGAAAGTGCATAGAGAGTGTATCTGTTAAAAGTGAATAATTATTCACAGAGTGGAATATTTCTCAGCAAATATTTGTGTAGTGTGCATATTGGGATGGATTAAATATTTAATCCTCATATATAGTTTAAATTTTTCCATGTTGAAAGAGTAATAGGTATTAAAAATATAAAATGAAGGCATGGAGATATTTAATAAAGTGAATTTATTCACTTTATAAACAAATATTATGTGTTGGAGAATAATGTGTTGCCACAACATTGTAAAAGAGCAGAGTACAGATATGAAGCTTTCACGAGAAGAGATATTTTCCAGTTGTTGGGTGAAATTGGAGATTCTCCACATGGTGATTTTTTTTGTTACTCAACAACTTGGTGCAAAGGAAAAATGGAGGCAAAGTTTGTTATTGCAGAGGGAGGAAAGATTTTCTTTAGTTTGATGATCAATGGTGAATTGAGTTTCCAAATGGCATCTCCGGATCAGATTTAGGGATGTTTTTTTTTTCTTTTATTCTCTTCTTCTCTCATTTGTAAGGGGTTCCAAAATCTATGAAAGCTCTGTAAATCGAGCAGAAGCTCTGGGTAGATTTATAATGTTAGGGAGAATTGTAGCTGAGTCACTAATCTAAGATGTTTGTGTTTTCAATTGAGTTTAATGCTTATGTTTTATCTGATAATTATCTCCATTTATGAATTTTAGTGCTCTTTTAGATTTAATAATAAAGAATATCTAAGTCTTTTCATGCATAATTGTTGCATTTGAGTGTTAGTAGTTGTTGCCTTCTAGGATGAAGTGCTAGTTATATGACTTCATAGCCCATTTCTTGGCATTGGTCAAATTTCCATGCTTCTGTTGTTTTCAGCTTGGTCACAAATTATTAAATCATAAATCATTTCAATTTTGTATGTTGAGTTATGTGTTTGGCTTGTTCTCCATGATGGTTAGTGTAATTCACTTAATGTTTTAGCCAATCTTGAGTGGTATTTTATGTTTCTTAGCATAATTTTGTGAGAACATTATCTGTTAAGTAATATCTGTTAATTGTATGTGTAAACGTTTATATTTTTCTGAAAGGTCACCCCCCTAGGTCCTACAAAGCCTGAGGTGTAGGGTAAATGTGTGTTAATCCCATTTCGTGCCAGTTGACCAAATCAAACTTTGAGTCTGAGCATAAGAAATTGGTTGAGTGTTTAGGATTCGTTTGATTCTGTTGATATGGAGAACCAACAAAATGGGGACTCTATTGGGGAGAATTTGAAAAAATTCTCATTGAAGAATCTAGAAATAGAGTCATATCATTTACATTGAGTCATACTATTTTGCATTATGAATTTGGTTCAAATATTGAAGTTCTTGAACCTAGAGAATATTTATTGCAGCAAAGATCAAAGGATGTGAGTGTGACTCTTCTGTTGGAGAAGACCCAGAATGAGATTTAATCTTAAATATTATTCCTCAATGAAAGGAAGTGGTGACTTTGTCTTAAGAACTAGTTGAATTATATAGAAGATTTCCATATTTGTAGAATTTGTAGTCAGGAAGACAGATTGACAACTGCTACAAATTTTCCAAGTATTCTCATAAATATAAAGCAAGTATTATTTTGTTTGAAAGAAGTTTATGATAATTTTTCAAGACTTGAGATCATAAATGATTCCTTATTATATGAATTTGCATTAAGAAAGGGAACAACAGTAGTAGTTCTTTTCGTACTTCTAAAATGTAATGTGTAATATGATTTGAGAAGTATGTTTATTTTGAATTATTCCTTTGAGAAAGATTAAGGCATAAGTATTTAGTCAATGTTATAGAATCATGGTTGCATGAGTAGATGATGTAATTGATAACCATGTATTAAGTTGATAATGGTTGAATTTGTATACAAGAGGGTTTCCCTGTGAAATGGAAAGTACAAGTATGCAGAGCAAACAAGTAGTCCCAAGCCCTCAAAGGGATTTTTCTATTGAAAGGTATATGCCATTGGTTTTCAGTGGTATTAAAGGTTTCCCGAACCTGATCCCTAAATTTTTTAGGAAGTATATGCCCAAATTCACAGGGAAAAGTTCAAAATCAGCCTCTAAGCATCTGCAAACATTCATGGATATGATGGGGGATTATGAGGTAAATCATGAGGATGTTCTTATGAAACTTTTTGTTCAATCCTTGAAGGATGATGCTAGAGATTGGTTCTAATATTTACTGTCATGTTCTATAGCTTCATGGGGTCATTTTATGACAACCTTTTTTGAGAAGTTTGGTGAAAGGGTAAATCCAAGTGTGGTGAGGAAAAACTTTATGCAAATCCATATAAGTGAAGATGAGTTGGTTCCAGTATTCAATCTTCAATTTACAAAGGAAATAAGAGAGATCCAAAAAAACATAAGGCCAAATGATGTTGAATGCTTGGTCATATACTTAGGAGAATTTGATAGTAAGATGGGCTTCTTGTTGAGAGATAAAGAGCCCGCAACATTACTTTAGGCATATCAAACTACCATGGAAATTGAGAACAGTTTGAAATAATCTATGATGAAAGGGTATATAGCTACAAGTGTTGATTATCCAAACACACCTCATGCAAATAGAATTCAAGGATCAGATAATGGAAATGATTGTGAAGGTGAAAATGCTTTTGTTGTTGTCATTTCTTCGTCATCACAATATGAAGATCAAAATGAGCTTCAAGTTGAACATCAACAAAAATTGAACATTGTTGATCAAAAGTCTTTTGTACAAGAATTGTATGAAATGAAGAGGCGTGGGGGAGAATCACCATATAAGTTGTTTCTGAGATTTTTGGATGCTTTGATAGAAGTTCCTAAAAATTTCTAACTTGAGGATTTTGTGCGCATTGATTTCTTTTGTAAGATTTATGAATATGGGTTGAGTAATTTTCTAGAGGAAATGAAGCCCCATAGCTTTGATCAAGTACCTGATTGGATAAAGATTATGGAATCAGCCAAGTGTAGTTATGCACAAAATATGGATTCTCAAAATTTAAACAATAGTTTTCCTCTTGAAAGAAATCATACAAAAATGAAAACAAATGAAAATAATAAGTCAGAAAATGAAGTTCCATGTTGAATGGATGAGGATGAACATTATAATCAGCTCATGATCAACACATGTGCAAATATTTGCAGCAGTAAGGAAAATGATGACACATGGGATGATCACAAAGTAGATATGCAAGAATGCTTCTCTTGTGATATCTCAAATGAGGAAGGAGTAAAGGAGATACAAAGTGCTATTCCATGTCATGTGTTGCTGATATTTCATTAGAAAACAATGACTATAAGTATGAAAGTGTAGCCTCAAGCACTCATTCTGAATATTTTGAACATGGTATATGTAGTGAGGATTTTTCTTGTGATGAAAATCATGATGAGGTTGATAGCTCTAATTGCTTCTTTGAATATTGTGATTTATTTTTTGAAAATGGTATTGAAGCATATTCCACACTTGAAGAATGCAATGATATAGATGCTCATGAAGTCACTTGTCCACAAGTGAAGGAACAAATTACATGTGATAAATACACCGAATGTAATTTAGGTTCATAATCGCTAGAGCATGTTCATTGTGAGATTGATGCAGAGTTTGAAGAAAAAAATGTGTGTGATCAATGTGTTGACTCAAAACATAATGTTGAATATGATGAAGATGTTGATAAGTGTGCTTATGCCCCTACTCTTCATGATTGTTTGTATGAAGCTAAGATGGAAAGGTTTGTGATACATGATGAGCATGATGATGAAATAATGGATTCATTTTGGAATAATCAAGTGGCACATTGTGACATGTATATGGATCTTGAATCAATATCATTGCCCATTGATGATATTGAAAAGCTTGCTGATTCATATGACAATAAAGTTGTAGATTGTGTTGATATTGTAGAAATTCTTGGTCCATGTATGGAGTAGCCAAGGAATGAAACAAATGGTGAATCTCATGTTAGTGAGTATGAATTTGGGTACAACTCCTTCTTGTTTGATGATCCTTATTTTCATAATGTGAACATGGACATGTTGTTACCACATGTGAAAAGCATTGATGTGAAATAAAATGAAGATTCTAGTTCTATTGCTAACGAGGAGTTTTCAGTTAGCAATGAGTCCTTCACTTTTGGATCAGCACACATACCAGCTGGTATTGTACATGAAGCTACTAGTTCACATGTTTGTCTTCTTGATGTCCCTATTGATGTTGATTTTCTTCAGCCCTCTCTTGAAGTATTTGGTTTTGAGTTGAATGATGATGTGAAGAATGAATCAGAACATGTTGTTGAACCTGAGATGAATGCATTTTCTCATTCCTTAGATGTTAATGTTGCATATGATTCCCACCTCCATGATGTCTTTTGATGTACCTAAACTGATATGTCAAAAAATCTGCCCATGTTGTAGTGATCTATATAAGGATGCTCCAGAATATGCATCTTCTATGATTTTCATGACACACACGAAACTGATTTTGATGCCAAGGTTTGTGATGTCAAAGATCAAATGGATTATAAATGCTTCTATTTCTCAGTTCAAGAGAATGAGCATTTAGTTGAACATGATAATAAACTAGCCAAGGTAAAATGTCACAAAGATGATCAACTTCAGTTAGTGTCTGATTGCATATTGCAGATTGATAAAATTGTTGGTGACATTGGAAAGCACAATGATATAGTGGGACATGTCAATGACCGAGCTACCTCTTGGGTAGTTCATGATAATGTTCTCGAATTTGGTCTCTGGAAGACAACAAAGAACAAAGTGTTTGACAGGGGTAAATATTGATTTCACACTTTTCATTTGGTGGTCTGGGGTCACCAAATGAAGTTGAAAAGGAAGGATGAATAAAGGAATGGTTTGAGAACATCTGATGGACTCAATTTTTGATCTACTCCCAAGATATTTGGATTCTTTCTATTTCCACAGGGGGCATACATCCCTAGTCAGAGCCACTGATGGAACTCTCAAATTTTGCAAATCTGAGATTCCCATTTCAAAAAAATTGTGTTTGCACTTTCAGAAGTGCACTTGAGAGATCTGCCTAAGTGACCCACTTTGGAAGGTCATAATCTGAAGCCTCTTGATTTTTGTGCAAAACCCATTTGCAGACATATTCAATTGACATATATGAACATGCATGTCAATTGTCAGCTTCCTGCGATGATTTTTGTCAGGGTTTCAAAAAGCGAGGCTAGAGGGTTTTGTCAGTGTTCTACTGTTTGCAAACTTTAAATCTTGCAAAGTTGTCTCCCGTTTGAGTATGTATTTTGCAACCAGTTGACTATCGTGTCAAACTAAGTGTTTTTTTGCATTATCCCCACTTAAATGAGCTCGTATGTCAGTTTTTAAAGTCTCATGATCTGATTTTCTATTTTTAATAGATCGAAACCAAATGCAATTTCTCTTGTTTTGCACCTGCATTTCCTAAAAACCTTTCTGAGAGGCCAACTTTGAGCATCAATATCTTTTGATCAGTGATGATTAAATCCAATTAATTTTGCACATGTGTTCAGTGTACTTAAATGTGCTTGTATGTCTAGTGGCAACCTTCTAGGAGTTGATTTGCTAATTTTTCAAACTAACAGTTGGATGAGTTTTAATTGATTCAGAATAAGCAGTTGCTGCAGAAATCCTAACTAAGCAACTGTGCGGATTAATATCTTCCACCTCATGATTCATTTCGTCGAATTGTTTATTGCACTACATTCTCGGGACCAACGTCTACATGTCTACAAGTTTCTGTGTCTCCAGGAGGTCATTTTCCTAGTTTCCCAAGTGATTCCAAAGCCTACCTGGCCAATTTTGCACATTTTCCAAAAGTGTTAGAAAACAAATTTTAATGGCAACCCAGTTCATTTTTTCACTTCACATGCATTCATAAGTTATATCAAGTCAATTTGAGCATGAAACGTGTTTGAAACAAAACAAAAAAATAGTTGGGCCCACATTTGGACTCGACATGCTAAACACACTTCAATTGATATTCTCAAACCAACATGAGTTTTAAAGTTTTCATTTAAAGTGAAAGAAGTCTCAAGGGATAAAGAGGTAGACCAAATGGTATGCAATGTAATATTTCTTTGAACAAAGCATTGTTCATTAAGGTGCTTGTTATAGGGTAGTTGATGCAGGTGATATGGAGAAATTGCCATTGTGAATGTGGACTAGGATTCATTGTTCCATGTTATAATTTGCAGATGAGGAATGAAACATCGACAATGTAAGGCATGTTTCAATGGTTGATATAAAAGTACATTCCATGCCAAGATAAAAGGAATAACATAGCATCAACCTAGTCTTCATTTAATTGCAATGGCAACAAGCTAAATTCATCAAAAGCCAAGGCATGATAAGAGGGAAAAGTAGTGATTGACAAAGAAGGCATGGTTAGTTTCTAATGGAAATCAAGGAGTAACAATTGAGACTATTTGAGAGATCTTTTTCTTCATAATTCACGCATGAAAGCACCCAAAATACACAATTTCTTATTTTGGAGAAACCAAACAATGCTCATATTGTGTGCCTAGAAGATGCAGAACTTATCAGAACAGCAACATCTAGTTTAAATAAAAAAAATTATGGTGGCAATTTCTTTCGGATTTTTAATAAACCACAAACAAAGGAAGTTGAGAATTCTTCTACAACTGTGGCTTTTGAGGATGATAGTGCAAGTTCTGAGTATTTAAGCACCAAAGGTAAAAAACCTTCATCAGACTGTGCTTATCAGCAAGATGACATAGAAAATGATCCTCACAAAGCTGAGGTTACATCTATTGACCATGTTCCAATTGTACATGGATCAATTGAAAACCAATTGGAAGCTAAGGCAATGCAACTACATTTGAAGGGAGAGCATGTTGGGGAAGAACCACATGATTTCCAAACGTCGGGGATCTTTGAGGAAATTCAGTTAGAAGAATTTTTTTGTTGATTTCACCATCGGATAAAGTCACAAAGTGTTGAATGAATCCCATAGACTGTATTGTAGGAAATGCTTTATTCACTGTGAGCCTGCAATGAAATCGTATCAAAATTGTTTGATGGAATTCTATTTTCGCTTTGAATTGTTCAAGCATTGTGAGGTTGGGTGGATCCAAATGGTAGTAGGGTTGTAAATAAATACAATTGAGGTTGTGCGCTTGGCACCCTAAATTTACATGTCACTCTTTGATGTCGAGAAATCCATTAGCATCACACTTGGAGGAGGAATCACAATAATGTGGTCTCACAGAATGGCGCACTTGTTGTTGCAGCGAGTGCATAAAATCTATTTTTTGAAAATGTCATAGAAACGTGTAAACAAATTCAATTGGGATAGACTCAACCCATGTCATAGTGCTAGCACCAAGTCCATAAGATGTATGTGTTGGTAATAGGGTTTCTCTTGTTGCACAGAGGTGACGCATATGTGAGAGGAGGGCTCCATGTAACAAGCTCGTACCATTTCCAATGACATGAGAATGGTGTAAAAGTGGTGGGCTTATCAACAAATGTTCACATTGTTGAAGGAGCCTCCATCGAATGTGTTGAAGAGGGGTGTCTATACTAGTTGGGTGTGCCCATGTGTTGTTTGGAGGAATTGGGTATGCTATAGGCACAACCAATAGAAGGGAAACCTACGTGGAGGTGGGTTGCATTTGCAGTGAAAATGTATCAAAAAAAATTGAGGAAAAAAATTGCTGGTACCGCCATGGTCAAGTAGGAAAGAGCTACAAAACAAACAATAGAGAAATTAGGGCAACCAACAAGTGAGTAAGTTGATCAACGACTAGGATGAGTGGTGGGAGCAACCAAATCTCAGCCACTCCCTGCTAGCTCGCACCTTTGAGTTGCGCACTCATTAAGTCTGTGGGGTGCACGAGAAATCCCAATGTGAGGTGGGCCCATAAGTATTTTGAGAGGCACGAGTATAGATTAAAATTCCTGATGGAAACATTAAGGAGGCCCCACTTAAATTTTAATTCGTAGAGATATATACTATAAAGTGGAAGGGACTTAAATGTGCCACGAAAGGAGGGTGGGTCTTATAGAGTGATTTCAAAGGCCCAATATAATCTTCATG
This sequence comes from Sequoiadendron giganteum, assembly GCA_007115665.2. Taxonomy (NCBI): domain Eukaryota; kingdom Viridiplantae; phylum Streptophyta; class Pinopsida; order Cupressales; family Cupressaceae; genus Sequoiadendron; species Sequoiadendron giganteum. Next base: position 133,910,449 of record CM021100.1, read on the forward strand.
GACCTTTAATAGGTAAAGGTAAAACTTAAAAGGTAAAATGAATTAAATGTTGCACAATGTAACATTTAAGTATATGCATTTTAAAATGAAATATTTTTGGGCAAATGTTTCATATGAAGGTGAAAAGCAATTTAGCACAGAATAAAAGTTAAAAGGCATTGGGTAATGGATAAGGTATTTTCATTGTTGAGCGATAAAATGAAAGCTCAATGTGAAATATTTAAATGTCTTTACTATGTGAAAGTGCATTAAGAGTATATTTTCTAAACGTGAATAATTATTCGAGTGAACCACAACAGTGTGCATATTGAGATGGATTAAATATTTAATCCCCAGATATAGTTTAAATGTTTTCACATAAGGCATGGAGATATTTTATAAATTGAATTTATTCACTTTATAAATAAATATTATGTCTTGGAGAATAATGTGTTGCCACAACATTGTAAAAGAGCAGAGTACAAATATGAAGCTTTCACGGGAAGATATATTTTCCAGCCGTTGGGTGTAATTGGAGATTCTCCACATGGTGATTTTTTCTGTTACTCAACAACTTGGTGCAAAGGAAAAATGGAGGAAAAGTTTATTATTGCAAAGGGAGGAAATATTCTCTTCAGTTTGATGATCAACGGTGAATTGAGTTTCTAATTGAGTTTCTCGATGGCATCTCTGGATCAGCTTTAGGGTTGTTGTTTTCTTTTATTCTCTTCTTCTCTCATTTGTAAGGGGTTCCAAAATCTCTGAAAGCTCTACAAGTCGGGAAAAAGCTCTAGGTAGAATTATAGTTGAGTAACTAATCTGAGATGTTTGAATTTTGAATTGAGCTTAATGTTTATATTTTATCTAATAATTGTCTCCATTTCTGAATTGTATTGCTTTTTTAGATTCAATAATAAAGATTATCTAAGTCTTTTCATGCATAGTTGCTGCATTTGAGTTGCAATAGTTGTTGCCTTCTATTTTCTAAATGATGTAATTTATTTAGTAGATATCAACTACATTTATTATTGCCTATTGTTCAGGGGACGGTGTAATTTCTTCAGCAAATGTGAAAAGGGTGTTTTGTTTTAGGCGGATTTGTAAAGATGATTACCATATAAAGCTTTAGTGGTCTTGTTGTCATAATTCGATAACAATTACAAAGATCTTCATAACATGTTCAACATTCTAGGATCATGTGCTAGTTATAAGACTCTATAGCCCATTTATTGGCACTAGTCAAATTTTCATGCTTCTATTGTTTTCAGCTTGGTCCCAAATTATTAAATCATAAATCATTTCAATTTTGTATGTTGAGTTATGTGTTTTCCTTTTTCTCCATGTTGGTTAGTGAAATTAATTTAATGTTTTAAAGCCAATCTTGAGTGGTATTTTATATTTCTTAGCATAATTTTGTGAGAACATTATCTGTAAAGCAATATCCATTAATTGTTTGTGTAAGCCTTTAGATGTTGTTGAAGGTGTTGGGTCTCAAAAACACTAGTTTGAATAAACCATGAGAGGTTTCCACACTCTCACTACGTTGATGGCCAACTAACAAGGCCAGCCAATATGGTTGATCCTTCTACTCTTGAGGCTCTGCTAAACCTAGGTCGGTACACTTATATGAGTGACACAGATTTTGAATTATGTTTCCTACTTGACCTACTTATCCACAAATGGAAATTTGATAGTGGAAAGATATGATCCTAATTTGGTATGAATTGTATATGCAATATCAAGGTATGAATTAATATGTTCAATTAAGAAATGTTAAAAGAGATAAAAAACTAATGTAATGAAAATAAGGGAGACCAATGCCTTATTGGGTAAAACAAAATCAAATGAAAGCCTCTGCTGAGTGGTTTCTATCTAGCAATTTTTCTAATTGTTTGGCATACAATTATGAATTTATAACTGGTACAAACATGCAAGGATGTAATTGATAAACCCTACTTGAGGAAAAATATCAAATCTAATTATCTGATTCTTCTTATTGATCCAAATAACATTCCCAGATTATTGTAATTGATTGAAAGGAATTTAATTTTTCGTTAAAGAACCCAATAAATCAAATCACACAAAGACAACAAATGTGTATTGATAAATCGAGCATATAGTTGATACTTCAATTTAAACAATCAAGAAACATTAGATTGGAGACAAACAATTGATACCAAAATGAAGCCACTAAATCACCAATCTTTCATTATCTTCTTCAAAATTCATACATGCAACATAGTCTCCTCGAATGTCATCATTTTGAAAGTATAGTGCTTACAACAATCTATCCTATTCTAATTTTACTTCTGATTCCTATCCTACCATCCCAACAACGAATATTTATGCATTTAGTTTGCAAAAGGATGTGTCCTTTTGAAAAGTTTTAAGCATAAAATGCTAATAGGTTTATCATTAACTAATTTATGTTAAGCCATAAATGAACTACAAACATGTGCTCTGTATAATCCTGGCGCTTATGTGTGTTTGCATCTCCTAACACATCGTGGATCACGATCTCCATCATCATCATTTGTTCATTTTTCTCATATGATTCATCCAACATTATGTCTTTTGCACTGGTCCTCTTCAATATCTCTTGGAGTACCGATTCATATTTTCCTTTCCATGGAGTTGCTTCCTTCAATTTTCCTTCATCATCGCAGAACTTAGTCAATCTGTCATTAGCAGCCTCTATTAATCCTTCCGCATTGCCTTGTAATTCCTCAAAGAATTCCCTATGCTTATCCATGATACAATTAGCATTTTCAATTCTTGCAACATTAGGAGTATGCCTTTGCATCTCCTCAATTCTCTCTTGGATTCTATCATCCACTCTTCTATGTTCTTTTATAGCATCCACATACTATGAATGTTTTCCCCAAAGTTTATTTATCCAAGTGCTTAAAATGACCTGCCTCTTTTTAATTATTGCAGTAAGTGTGTCCACTTTCCATTGTGAGTATGCACTTGACCCTTTCTTCTGAACTTTCACCTTGGGTGACCATCTTTGTTGGCCCTGTTACAGCACCTACCAGGTCTTTTAAATGTTCATTCTCTCTCAGCATTCTCTCATGACTGGTTTTGTACATTTCTCTCACTATGATCAATGCTTGTATCTGAGCTTTATTCAACTTTGCTATATTAATCCCAATTTCTGTAGTTGCAACAGGATATGCCTTTCTATCTTTCAGAGTCATGACATGTCTGAATGCCTTCTCAGTATCAATGACAATTAACTTCTTGCGAGGGGGATACAAAGCCCAAATCATCAATGTTTCATCATCAGGATTGTATCTTGATACTATATACACTTTTGTCACCTCCTCTATGCTGAGCTTGTGGGTAGCATTGTTGTCCTTCAAGAAACAATCAAAAACTAATACAGAATTGAGATCCAAACCTGGGAAAATCATAACACCCACCTTTTTTAACATCTCCCTTCCTTTCTGAGAGGTCATGTTTTTCATCTCTTTTTCCACCTCATCCCTTAATTTTTTTAACAACTGGTCCTTATTTCCTGGTGTGACATTGTCAACTAGTCCTCTTATTTCTTTCCCTTTTTGTTTGTACAAAAAAAATTTGAACTCTGAGGTTTCAACAAATTCATCATCTATTATAAAAGACCTATAATCTTCATGTCTCATATCCACATCCATAGTTTCCTCAACATTTGTTTCTCTAGTAGCATGGGTATAATTTTGAGTCATTATTCTCGATACCTTCCCAGATGGGCCTTGTGGCATGTCAACTTCCAATGCTCCTTTAATGGAGGATAACAACTCAACATCTACCAACTCTTGATCATGCTTCTCAATCACCATTTCTGATTCTTCTACCTCCAAGTTTTTTATTATGTCATCAGATTGATAGGGGACATGCTAGTACCCTCCAAAATTTATTCATTTTCTAGCAGAATGGATATATACATCTAGATCAAAGTTTTTTCTTGATGATGCTCTTCTCATGTTGTAATGCAATAACTTATCCAGAATCAAATTGTAGCCCTCCTTTGCCAACATAGTAAAATCACCAAAACACAGTTTACTTGGCATAAAAGCCTGTTTCCCATATGAAGTTAAGTTCATGACATTGGAGAAATCCATTTGCCTAACAATCTCTAAGTATGCAATTCTATCTGGGACTGTTCTAGGAAAAATGAATGGTGAATCCTCAAAACCATAAACCCTAATCATAGTGGAATTTTCTAAGCAATACGAATCCCCCCACTTGTGGTTGATTGGTCCATTATAATCCTTAGGCCTAAGAAACCTCTTTACTTCCTCAGATAAAGAATAATCACAAGGATGATTAAAAAATCTATATAAATGCTTCATAAAGTATTGTTCAAAATGTAGGAAAATAGAATTAGCAAACCTATTGTCCCAAACAACATTCCATAACTGAACAGGCAATGACCTGCCTTCCTTATCATATTGTGAAATCCTCAGCTCCTAGGGCCATAATCCTAACTCCTTTCCAAAATATAGCACCAAGTGCATCAACAGTGAATAATTCCTGAGGTGCAGGAGAGAGGCTCCATTCCTTATTTCTATCAACCCTTCATCCAACTCCTTAAACACATGTGAAGCATAATCAAAAGATCTGGAATTATGATACTAAATATCCGCAGAAATCACCATGGGCACAACTATCATATGCTTTGGGATTTCCATCCCCAATACTTGTCCCACTGAAAAATAAGTATACTTCAGGTAGGGTTTAAAGAGATCCACATGAAATGGTGGTCCCTCACTGTCTTCCATCGGAGTAGGTTTGCCATGACACCTAATTCTATGCAGGGGTAATCTCCAGCCTTTGTAAATGGTGTCCATTCTTTTGAATTTAGTGTCGAGATCCTCACTTATTATCTTCTCACTGCATATTCCTTCCAATTTAAAAACCTCACTTATTGCATTCTTAGATATATGTATCAATGGACTCCCTGATAAACCACAGATAGCCTTATTCTTCGGGTTATAATGACCATCCAACAATTTTACCAATTCGACATTAATGAAAACATTAAGGCACACCATTTTTCCCAAATTGAGCCTCCACTGGTTACATACTGGTTTGAAACAATTTCTCCTATGGTAATGGAAATTGAACAACGTGTACCCTCTAATTGGGGTCCAAACATCCCCTATGAATTTGCATTTGTCATCCAATTTATCAATTTCTAATTTGAGTCATGCAAAATGCCTAGCTTTAGGCCCTGAACCAAGTAACTGGTCTATGAGATCTTGATTTAACTTCCTCTCAGTGCCCTCTGGTTGCAGTTCAGTTATTTGCTTTTTTGCCTTTGATTGACTACCCTCCCCATGTTTTCTTCCTTTTATCTTTTCTGAACTAGTGCCTTCCATTTTCAAAATTCATGAATTTTGAGAGGATGAGGAACTTAAGGTATTTTTCCTACAAATCCAAGTCAGACGAATGCCCTAATTCTTCTACTAGTTCCCCTGCTCTCCTTCACTACCAATTCCATGAAATAATGATTTCAATTGAGCACACCCTGATATGAAAAATCTTTTATGCTTTGTGGCGCCATTAATGTCTTTACTGAGACATGAATGCTGCAAATTTTTCAAAATTCTCGCTGTCACATCAGGGATCATATCGGCAAGACATTTTAAATCTCCGGTCGATCCGTCTATTCGATGTTCGCCCATCCGCTAAGATGTCTTGTAGTTTCCCCGATATCACAAGTCTCCCCGATAGTTTTTTCCTTTTTCTTTTTATATCGCCATGACCTTCACTGAAGAAAACTATTTCCCAAACTTAACGAATCGGGCTAACGATTCTTCACCTCACTCTAAAAGCTCTCTGTTTCACCGAGATGTTCACTTTGTCAACTTAAGTCACCTAGACCAAGTAATTGTTCTGCTAATAGAATGATACTCATTGTGATGTTTCTTAGATCTCTCCACTGAGACATATCTCACCAATACACTTTTTCTTCAGTGAGACCACGTGCATTGTCTTCTCGATATCCTTTATCTCTACATGCTTAGTTTTTTCAATGTAACCCGAGGGTTCGATAAGACTCCCTGAACTCTCCCCGACATTATTTGTCTTACCGAATGAGTCTTCCCTTTTCTTTATCGAAAAGACTAGTAACGCTTCGGGTAGTGCTTTGAAATTTCACTCCAATGACCATAGTCTTTCTGATAGAGTTTATTTTATTCCAATTAGTAAAAGGTAACTTAGCTCAATATGACCTTACATCGTCATGCCGATACCTTTTATCTTGCCGATAAGAAATGTAAACCCGCATTCTCTTGGTGTATAACTTTGTCGGTATGAAACATCTGATGTCTTGCCGATCTATTGAGGAAATGTATATTATCATCGGTGAGACCTGCATCAACTTATGCCGATATTTTCAAATGTTAAAGATTTAAAGTCAGATGAAATTTATGGGGCTATATGGAAAAATTTAATCTGGAATTTGGTTAGAAAAATATATGTGAGGAATTTTATGTCTGTATTATGAACCCTTTTGGGAAACTAATAAGCATGAAGGGTCAATTAGTTATCAAGATTTAATAGTTCCAATAGTGGCTCCGTCTGGGGATGAATGATTGTAAGATCATTGCAAGGATCTAGATCTCTGGGTGAGTAGACCAAACATTATGAATGAAAGCAAGTGGAGATGAAAATGATCCTAAACTACTGTACATGGAGAAAAGATCAAATAAGGATTTCCAGGATTTTCCATGTACTAGTAATTTCATGTATCCTTTACTTCCTATACTACTGTGCATGGAAATTTTATGATAATTTTTCTTCAAGAGTTGTCCATGCACTGGAAATCCTTGATCCTCTGTAATTTTCAAGAGAAAGAGTTCTTTAGAAATTGCCCGTGTACAAGAAAATTTTGTTCTTCACCACTCATATTTTGAAAATAATATGAGTCCTCTCCTTGTTTTCCAGTAATAACAAAAGGTCCTAACCACAAGGCTTCAAATTTTCCATTTTTACCTTCTCCTGGCACCTAGCATTCCACATCAATACCAGATCATCTTTTTCAAATTTTCTATCCTTTTCCTTTTTATCAAACAAATACTTCATTTGTGCTTGCATTTTCATGTTCTGGTTTTGAATTATTCTTCTCATTTCATCAATTTCTGCAAGTTGTTCCATTCTCTCCTCCATTGGTTCTGGAACATCTATATCTTCTTGAAGAATAAATCTGTAAACTGGCAATAAATTTTGTAAAGGCATCCTAGCTTGTGTTCCATACATTAATTCATATGGGGAATTTCCAATTACCTTTTTTATAGTAATCCTATCTTCCCATATAGCCAATCTTAATTTTGAATCCCAAGATTTTTTGTTTTTATCGAGCATCCTCTTTATGATCTTCAAAAGACTCTTGTTGCTAGATTTTGCCTGACCATTGGCTTGTGGATGATATGGGGTAGAGTAAGAAACATTAATGCCATATGTTCTACAAAACTCTCTAAACTCATCATACTTGAAACACATCCCATTATCTATAATCACTCTCAATGGTGTACTGAATCTAATAATAATGTTATCGATTAAAATTTTGATTACAACTTTACTTGTTGCTTGCTTGGTTGGGATTGCCTCCACCCATTTGGTGAAGTAATCAGGGGCCACTAGTATCCACCTGTGTCCTCCACTTGATTTCTCTTATATTTCCCCAATGAAATAAATCCCCCACTGATGAAAAGGGGCTTCAACCTGCATAGGTCGGAGTGGTAGAGCTCCCTGATACTTCATTTTTCTTGAGAACTTTTGACATGCTTCACATTTCCTTACATATGAAAATGAATCATTAAAGAATTTTGGCCAGTAATAACCTGCCCTGATGATTTTATGTGCAATTTTCTTTGTGGAATAATGGCCTCCACAGACCCCTTCATGCATTTCTTTTAGAACGTGATCATCTTGTGACTCATCTAAACATAGTAGCAACATTCCATCTCTATTTTTCCAGAATAAATCACCTTCTATAAATACATATTTAGAGGCCTGTAGTTTCAAAGTCCTTTTCTGGTTATCATTGAATCATTCTGAGCACCTTGTGTTTCTGAGGTAATGCATGATGTCTGTGTACCAGGGTGTATGCTCAATACTTGCAGTTGCATTTCCTTTTTCTTCTACATTGCAAATTTGATTTTCCTCAATGTTTTTTTCTGTTATCAACTTGGCCAATCCTTGGCCTCTTATCAATTTAGTAATTTGTATTTCCATATCAAATTCCTAAATTTTGTTAATCCACTTGCACCTCTTCCCTATTACTTTTGATTGTGTCAAAATGTCCTTGACTGCTACATGAGGAACATAAGCAATCACTTTGGCTCCAAAAAGGTACGGTCTAAAGGATTTTGTGGCTTTTACCAGTGCAAAGGCTTGTTTTTCCATTATATCATACTTTAACTCCGATCCCCATAAAGATTTACTAAAGAAAGACACAGGCTGCTCATGACCATCACCATTTTTATGTAACATGACAACAACTATTATATGCAAGGAAGCAAATGAAAAGGTTTGAAAAGGTTTTGTAAAATCAGGAGATTTGAGAATAGGGGCTTCCTTAATGGATCTTTTAATGGATACAAAGGCTTCTAATGCTTTTGGGGTCCATTCATTTTTTTTCCTTTCTTTAGCATTTTAGATATGGGTTTGACAATTTCAGCAAAGTTGGACACAGACCTCCTAACAAAATTAATCTGCCCAAAGAATGATTGGATGGATTTTATAGTTTTAGGGATAGGAACCTTATCTATAGCCTCAAATCTCTCAGGATCTATCCTAACTCCCTCTTTTGATACAATGTGTCCTAATAATTTTCCCTTTGTACCAGCAAAATGCCATTTCTTAGGGTTCAAACTAATGCCATATTCTAAAGCTTTAATGAATATATTTTCAAGATATTCTATATGATCTTCAGCATTTTTTGAGTAAGCAGTAAGGTCATCTTGATACACCACCATTATAGCATTAATCAAATCTTCAAATGCTAATTCCATAGCTCTTTGGAAGGTCGCTCCTACATTTGTGAGACCAAAAGGCATTCTCACATAGACATATGTCCCCATGGGGTTGTAAAAGTTATTTTGTACTACTCAGATTACCTAACCTTAACTTGATTATAACCCGAAAAACCATCCATCATTGACAATAGCTCACACCCAGTCACTTTATGCAGTATAGCTTCCATGTTAGGCAAAGGGTAGTTGTCCTTGAGGGATGCCATATTTAGATTTCTGAAATCCACGCACAGTCTTATATCTCCATTTTCTTTCTAACTGGAACAAGGTTTAACACCCATGTTGAGTGCCTCACAGGTTTGATGATACCTCCATCTCTAAGCTTGGTCAATTCTTCCTGAATTTTTGGTTCCAGAGCGGGGTTAATGGGCCTTTGTTTATGTCTAAATGGCTTTGCATCTGCTTTCAATGGAATTTCATGCTGAAATAAATCCTCCCTATATGCCTTGAGGTCCTCATAAGACCATGCGAACACATGTTTATATTTTCTTAACAATGAAATCAACATTCTTCGAACAATAGGGCTCATCTTCTTCCCAATATATACCTTCCTTGGTGACAATTCAATCCCTAAGTTAATTTCTTTAATATCTTCCCTTTTGACTGGTGCCTATTTCATAAGAGATTGATCACTTCCATCGTATACTCTTTCCAATGCCACTAACCCTTTGGGAAGTTTATTAGTCTTAAGTTGTAAGAATTTCTTTCTGAATACTATCTGTTCTCCATTTACTTCTTCCACAAAGGCGTTGAAATCAATTTCATGAGCTTCATACTGGTCTATATAGTGAAGTAATTTCAAAAGATCAGCATCATCATTAAAAACCTGCCAACTATATACATTGTTAGGTACAACAGGTCTTGCTTTGAACTCAACTTGGGATATCCCTGCTAGAGTGATGTCATCCTATTTTAATGCTACATTTTCTAGGAAGTCTGCCATTGTATTTTTTGATCTATCCACCCAATCAATGGAGAAAGCATCAAATAGTTCAATTGTATCCCATATTGCATTCTTGTATTGTTTCAGCCTTTTATTTTTTGCTACATATTTCAATCTGATCTGAGACACAACCAATTCCAAGTCTCCAAAAAATGTTAATAGTTTAATCTTGTGTTTAACAGCTAAATTCAATCTGGTCAACAAAGCTTAATATTCTGCCACTTTTTTTGTACATTCAAATGCTAACAAAAATGAATATTTTAAATTTGAACCGTCAGGAGATATAAAAACTATCCCAGCTCCATTTCCCTCTTGGCTGCAGGCTCCATCGAACTACATTTTCCATATTCCTTGTTGATTTTCAGAAATATTTTTATCAATTGGATCTTTTCTTACCGATTCAGGTTGAGATAGTTCCACTCTAAAACTCCCCAAATCAACATTACAAAAAAAATTAAGTGGCTCTTGAGGAGCATATTCAACAATTTGGTTCATTCTAGGTTCCCTATATAAGTTTACCTCTTCTCTATTCACTGGTATGGTGGCGTATGATAAGTCAAACTGTACATTGCCTCCTACTATTGCAGTCCACTATCTCGACATAAGCATTCCAAACTGGGGAGGTGTGTCAATTATAGTTATGTCAATAGTGTAAGCAACTTGTGGGTAAGTTGCTAATCTCACTTCCATATTCTTCATTATTCCCACAATTGGGATAGGCCTACTATCCATGGTGTAGAATTTAGCTCCTTCCACATCTATCCATAGACCGAGCGGCTTCATCACCCCTACTGGAATGATATTCACGGAGGCACCTGAGTCTATCATGCAATTTCTTACTAGTTTTCCACTTCTGAGTAAAGTGGTGAAGAATGGGTCAATCTGTGATGTGTTCATTAGGTAGGCCTCTGGGATTGTTACCTCCTTCCTTTTATTATTGATTTCAAAAACTTCTTTATTTTCAAGGCTTATATTTTGATTTGAATTAGAAATTAATTGTATGGTACTTTCCCTATATTCGTTGAATTTCATCATTTCAATTAACGAGACAAACACCTTTAATTGAGATAAAGCTTCTATAAAATCAAAGGATGTACCTTCAGTTCTGATTACCTTTTTAGGTTCAATGAATTATCCTTTGTTCTCTTCTTTTTCCCTTTTGGATGTTTGATCTGGCTTTTGCTTCTCAATGGGAAGTTTTTTACTTTCCTCCTTAGGAGATCCCTTCTTTTATTTTTTGTCTGGTTGTTTATCATCAGTCCCTTTTGATGTCTTGTTTGATGCTTTTTTATTTTTTATAAATACCCCCCTTGGGACACCCTCATCTCTATTCACCATTCTATTTCTCAAATGATATTTGTTTCTAGCTTCCTCCACTGCTGCAATTGTCAATCCTTTAATCTCTTCTTCACTTGGTATTCTTATATTGCATCTATTAGTCTGTTTTGATATAACAAGGGGATTTTTATCATTATCACTTGCTTCATGATCAGAAAAAACATGTTGCTCTACCATGTGAATATTGTATTTTTTGTGATCAAAATTATACTCATAACCTTCCTCCTCTGAAGATGCATATTCCTGCTCGAAAGAGTTAAGAGTGTCAGAATTTAGGTAGACATTTTGGTCTTCACCACTATCATTTTCTAGTGTGTCCTCCTTTGGTATTGATCAAGATGTTATACAATGCTCTGGGGAATGTGGTGCATAACAGAATGAGCACCAGGGACTCTTATCTACCATATATGCCCCTTTCCTTTTTAATGGATCTTGTGTTTCTTTATTTCTTGGCCTATCATTTACCGGCTTCCCATCTTTCCAATTGGTATTATAAGGCATGTCATGCAGCCTCGGTCTTTCATTCCTATATGTGTTCTCTTGTCTGTTTGGGGGAGAATATTGGGGAACCCTAGGGTTTTTCCTTTTATAAAACATCCATGTAGCTTTCCTATTATTTTCAATAGTTAATGCTATCTTTTGGGCCTTAGCCAGATTCCTAGGACCTCTATTCCTTAATTCATATCTTGTCTTAGGATCAAAATCTTTCAAATAGATACTCAACATAGTAGGATCAGCCAACTTGGATGCCTGAGGTGTTTTATTATGTAATTTAACAAACCTCTGGTTAAAATAAAAGGCCGATTCGTTCTAATATTTTTGGATAGTCACTAACTCATGCAAGGAAAAATCTGATGCACAATCATTCCCATACTATTGAAGAAACTGCTCATGAAATACTTGAATGGAATAAATGGATGTTGTTGGTAGACTGTTAAACTAGTCCCTAGCATCCTCAATTAGTGACATCATAAATAGTCTCATTTGTACATCCTCATACTACATATTCAATTCTTGAATGACCACTTTAAAATTTCTTAGATGTTCCTCGGTTGTAACTGCATTACTTCCTGTGAATTTAGGGACTAGATTCCTCCAATTCTTGCCCAAAGGATAAGGGTATATCTGAAATCCGACAAGATCAAATTGTCTAATCATGGTTGTGCATTATGGAGGGGGATTCTGGAAATGTTGATGCTGGTAGAGTGGGTTATTATTTTCCATATATTGTGGACCTTGTGGGGGTACATACTGCTGATGAGGAGGTGGTTGAATATTTTGGTGTTGTGGTGGAGCATTTGTATTTCTATATTGATTCCTAGGCTGATTTCAGTGGGCTTGTGGGGAATTTGATGGTTTCCTATTGTTGTTCTTATGAGGGCGCGTATATTTGGGTGAATCAGCCATTGGTGTTTTGATTTGAGCTTTGTGTAATTTCATCTTTCTTAATTCTTCCATGGCTTGAATTTGTTGCTCATATTCTATCCTTAATTTTTCTACATGTTGCCTCATTTTCTCCCACTATGTATCTTCTTCATTTTGCATCATGATTTCATGGTTTTCTTCAGATGCCGCCTCATATTCAATTCCTTCCTCAAAAAGTGCAGCTCTCTGATCACATTCAAATTCTCTCTTCTTAGCTTCAAATTCAGCCATGAACTCTTCATCTTTATTATGGCTCATTCGATGGAAAGGATTTCTCTTCTCTTCAGGAGTGTGAAGCTCTTTAGATGGGCTATTTTCATTTGTCAATGCCTCATATGAGTTGTGTGTTTCCATTGGTGGTTTTGATATTCTATTTTTTGTGGCTAGATCTAAATCATTGAATACTTTCTTGCCTTGATCATTTTTATAGGTTCGTTTACTTTTGTCATTAGGACCATCTCCCTCCCTATAAAAAGATCTCCTTCCCTGCATGTTGTGGAAAACTGTGATGGTCTGAACTCTAGGTCAATTCCTTTCTTATTTGTATCTTATTGTATCAGTCTCAATTATTTTATTTATTCAGAGTCGCCACTCACTTTTTCTAAAAGTGATAAAAGATGTTATTTCACCCAATGGAATTGGTTTTCAAATTTTACTTATGGTTTTCTTTTAATGACTCTATATGGAAAGGTTGTCTACCACCGAACTTCCCTTAAGTTTCCCCAGTAGAGCCCCCAATTTGTTGGGTCTCAAAAATGTTGGTTTGAATAAGCCACGAGAGGTTGCCACACTCTCACGATGTTGATGGCCAACTAACAAGGCCAACCAATATGGTTGATCCTTCTACTCTTAAGGCTCTGCTAAACCTAGGCGGATACACCTATATGAGTGACACAAATTTTGAATTATGTTTCCTACTTGACCTACTTATCCACAAATGGAAATTTGATAGTGGAAAGATATGATCCTAATTTGGTATGAATTAATATGTTCAATTAAGAAATGTTAAAAGATATTAAAAGCTAATGTAATGAAAATAATGGAGACTAATGCCTTATTGGGTAAAACAAAGTCAAATGGAAGCCTCTGATGAGTAGTTTCTATCTATCAAGTTCTCTAATCATTTGGCATACAATTATGAGTTTATAATAGGTACAAATATGCAAGTATGTAATTGATAAACCCTACTTGAGGCAGAATATCAAATCTAATTATATCTGATTCTTCTTACTGATCCAAATAACATTCCTAGATTACTGTAATTGATTGAAAGGAATTTAATTCTTCATTGAAGAACCCAATAAATCAAATCGCACAGAGAAAATAAATGTGCACTGATAAATCAAACATATACTTGATACTTCAATTTAAACAATCAAGAAACATCAGATTGGAGATAGTCAAATCATCGCAGGAATTCAGCAAACAATGGATACCAGAATGAAGCCACTAAATCAACAGTCTTTCATTATCTTCTTCAAAATTCATACATGCAACATTGTCTCCTTGAATGTCATCATTCTGAAAACATAGTGCTTACAGCAATCTATCCTATCCTGCCATCCAAAGAACGGATATTTATACATTTAGCTTGCAAAAGGACGTGTCCTTTCAAAAAAATTTAAGCATAAAATGCTAACAGGTTTATCATTAACTAATTTCTCTTAAGCCATAAATGAACTGTAGACATGTGCTCTATATAATCCTGGCATTTATGTGTGTTTGCAACTCCTAACACATCATGGATCACAATCTCCATCATCATCATTTGTTCATTTTGCTCACATTCTTCATCCAACGTTATATCTTTTGCAATGGTCATCTTCAATATCTCTTGGAGTATCGATTCACATTTTCCTTTTCCATGTAGTCACTTCCTTTAGTTTTCCTTCATCATTGTAGAACTTAGTCAATCTGTCATTAGCAGCCAATATTAATCCATGTGCATCCCCTTGTAATTCCTCAAATAATTCCCTATGCTTATCCATGATACGATTAGAATTTTCAATTCCTGCAACATTAGGAGTACCCCTTTGCATCTCCTCAATTCTCTCTTGAATTCTATCATCCACTCTTCTATGTTATTTTATAGCATCCACGTATTGTGAATGTTTTCCCCAAAGTTTATTTATCCAAGTGCTTAAAATGACCTGCCTCTTTTTAATTATTGCACTAAGTGTGTCCACTTTCCCTTGTGAGTATGCACCTGACCCTTCCCAATGGTCCCTTTCCTGTGAACTTTCACCTTGGGTGAGCATCTTTATTGGCCCTGTTACAGCACCTACCAAGTCTTTTAAACGTTCATTCTCCCTCAACATTCTCTCATTATTAGTTTTGTACATTTCTTTCTCTCTAATCAATGCTTGAATCTAAGCTTTATTCAACTTTGCTATATTAATCCCAATTTCTATAGTTGCAACAGGATCAGCCTCTTTAGCTTTTAGAGTCATGACATGTCTAAATGCCTTCTAAGTATCAATGAAAATTAAATTCTTGTGAGGGGGATACTAAGCCCAAATCATCAATCTTTCATCATCAGGATTGTATCTTGATCCTGTATACACTTTTTTCACCTCATCTATGTTGAGCTTGTGGGTAGCATTATTGTCCTTCAGGAAACTGTCAAAAACTAATGCAGAATTGAGATCCAAACCTGTGAAAATCATAACACCCGCCTTTTCTAACATCTCCCTTCCTTTCTCAGGGTTCATGTTTGTCATCTCTTTGTCCACCTCATCCCTTAATTTTTTTAACAACTAGTCCTCATTTCTTGGTGTGACATTGTCAACCAGCCCTCTTATTTCTTTCCCTTTTTGTTTGTACAAAAATGTTTTAAACTCTGAGGTTTCAACAAATTCATCATCTATTATAAAAGACCTATAATCTTCATGTCTCGTATCCATATCCATAGTTTCCTCAACATTTGTTTCTCTAGGAGCATAGGTATAATCCTGAGTCCTTATTCTCGATACCTTCCCGAATGGGCCTTATGGCTTTTCATCTTCCAATGCTCTTTTAATGGAGGATAACAACTCAGCATCTACCAACTCTTGATCATGCTTTTCAATCACCATTTCTACTTCTTCTACCTCCAAGTTTCTGATTATGTCATCAGATTGATAGGGCACATGCTAGTACCCTCCAAAATTTATTCTTTTTCTGGCAAAATGGATATATCCCTCTAGATCAAAGTTTTTTCTTGATGGCGCTCTTCTCATGTTGTAATGCAATAACTTATCCATAATCAAATTGTAGCCCTCCTTTGCCAACATAGTAAAATCGCCAAAACATAGTGTATTTGGCATAAAAGCCTATTTCCCATATGAACTTAAGTTCATGACACTGGAGAAATCTATTTTCCTAACAATCTCTAAGTATGCAATTCTATCTGGTACAATTCTAGGCAAAATGAATGGTGTATCCTCAAAACCATAAACCCTAAGCATAGTGGCATTTTCTAAGCAATACCAATCCCCCCAATTGTGGTTGATTGGTTCATTATAATCCTTAGGCCTAAGAAACCTCTTTACTTCCTCAAATAAAGAATAATCACAAGGATGATTAAAAAATCTATATAAAGGCTTCACAAAGTATTCTTCAAAATGCAAGAAATTAGAATTATCAAACTTGTTGTCCCAAACAATAGTCCATAACTGAACAGGAAATGGCTTGCCTTCCTTATCATATTGTGAAATCCTCAGCAACTGGGGCCACAATCCTAACTCCTTTCCAAAATATAGCACCAAGTGCATCAACAGTGAATAACTCCTGAGGTGTAGGATAGAGGCTCCATTCCTTATTGCTATCAACCCTGCATCTAGCTCCTTAAACACATGTGAAGCATAATCAAAAGATCTAGAATTATGATACTGGATATCCACAGCAATCACCATGGGCACAACTATCATATGCTCTGGGATTTCCATCCCCAATACCTATCCCACTGAAAAATAAGTATACTTCAGGTAGGGTTCGAAGAGATCCACATGAAATGGTGGTCCCTCACTGTCTTCCATCAGAGTAGGTTTTCCATGACACCTAATTCTATGTAGGGGTAATCTCCAGCCTTTGTAAATGGTGTCCATTCTTCTGAATTCGGTGTTGAGCTCCTCACTTATTATCTTCTCACTGCATATTCCTTCCAATTTTAAAACCTCACTTATTGTATTTTCAGATATATGTATCAATGGACTCCCTGATAAATCACATATAGCCTTATTCATTGGGTTATAATGACCAGACAACAATTTTACCAATTCGACATCAACGAAAACATTAAGGCACATCAGTTTTCCCAAATTGAGTCTCCACTAGTTACATACTGGTTCAAAATGATTTCTCCTATGGTAATGGAAATTGAACAATGTGTACCCTCTATTTGGGGTCCAAACATCCCCTATGAATTTGCATTTTTCATCCAATTTATCAATATCTAATTTGAGTTGTGCAGAATGCCTAGCTTTAGGCCCTAAACCAAGTAACTGGTCTATGAGATCCTGATTTAACTTCCTCTCAGTGCCCTCTGGTTGCAGTTCAGTTTTTTGTTTTTTTCCCTTTGATTGACTACCCTCCCCATGTTTTCTTCCTTCCATCTTTTCTAAACTAGTGCCTTCCATTTTCAAAATTCATGTATTTTGAGAGGATGAGGAACTTACAGTATTTTGCTTGCAAATCCAAGTCAGACGAATGCCCTAATTGTTCTATTGGTTCCCCTGCTCTCCTTCACTTCCAATTCCGTAAAACAATGATTTCCATTGAGCACACCCTGATATGCAAAATATTTTATGCTTCATGGCGCCATTAATGTCTTTACTAAGACATGAATGCTACAAGTTTTTCAAAATTCTCATTGTCACATCAGGGATCATATTGACAAGAAATTTCAAATCTCTGGTGGATCCGTCTATTCAATGTTCACCCATCCACTATGACATCTTGTAGTTTCCTCGATATCACAAGTCTCCCTGATAGTTTTTTCCTTTTTCTTTTTATAACGCCATGACCTTCACCGAAGCAAACTATCGCCTAGACTTAATGAATCGGGCTAATGATTCTTCACCTCATTCATAAAGCTCTTTGTTTCACCGAGATGTTCACTTTGTCAACTTAAGTCACCGAGACCAAGTAATTGTTTTGTCGACAGAATGATACTCGACATGATGTCTCTTAGATCTCTCCATTGAGACATATCTCACCGATACACTTTTTCTTCAATGAGACCACGCACATTGTCTTCTTGATATCCTTTATCTCTGCATGCTTAGTTCTATCGGTATAACCTAAGGGGTCGGTAAGACTCCCCGAACTCTCCCTGGCATTATTTTTCTTACCGAATGAGTCTTCCCTTTTATTTATCGACAAGATTAGTAACACTTCGAGCAGTGCTTTGAAATCTCACTCCGATGACCATAGTCTCTCTGTTAGACTTTGTTTTATTCCAATCGGTAAAAGGTAACTTAGCTCGATATGACCTTACATCGTCATGTCGATACCTTTTGTCCTACCGATAAGAAATCTAAACCCGCATTCTCTTGCTGTATAAATTTTTTCAGTATGAAACATCTGATGTCTTGCCAATGTATTGCAGAAATGTATATTATCATCAGTGAGACATGCATCAACTTATGCCGATATGTTTAAATTTTAAAGATTTAATTTCAGATGAAATTTATGGGGCTATATGGAAAAATTTAATTTGGACTCTGGTTAGAAAATGCTATGCGAGGAATTTTATGTCTGTATTACGAACCCTTTTGGGAAACTAATAAGCATGAAGGGTCAATGAGTTATCAATATTTCACAGTTCCAATAGAAGGGTCAGCCCCCTAGGTCCTACAGAGCCTGAAGTGTAAGGGAAATGTGTGTTAATCCCATTTCCTGTCAGTTGGCCAAATAAACCTTTGAGTATGAGCATAAGACATTGGCTAAGTCTTTAGGATTAATTTTATTCTATTGATTTGGAGAACCAACAGAGTGTGATCCCAAAATAATGCATATTTATTGACCAACAAAGTCACAATACTAAGAGAAAAAATTAAAAAAATCACACATATATGAATTAACATACACCAATGAATATGGAACCTTACTATAGATCATACAGAGTAATCTAAACATTATTGCATTTTTTCTTACATAAAGTGGGAATGATCATTACAAGCTTTGCAATGATTTCATAACTTTTTCACATTCATCTAATTCAACATTATATTCATTTTACCAAATTTCACAAGGGAAAATCCCTATCTATGTCTAAGAAACCCTCCTAAATCAATACATGATACCATGGAGACATTCTACAACACAAAATCCCATTAAAATACTAGTCTTTTTTTATTTCATAGTTTGAAATCTCTCAACAAACTGGATTGTGGCATTAGTGTTGCATATGTTTGTAATGTCATATAATTGCACCTAACGGAAATTCCATATTTTTTCACTTTACCTAGCATTTATGACACATTAGAGCAATAATTTCAAAAAACCAATGAGTTAAAATTTTACAATTCTAACCCTATGTGGACTAGTGGTAGAACAAAAAATCCTAACATGTTGAAAATCTAGGCCTTGGATACCAGCGCGACATGTGGACATCTATGTGGTGCACTAGTGTCCTGGTGGTTTTTTGAGTTCAAAATGAGGAATCTTGAATCTTGAATCTCTTGACACTTGTCCTAGTAGTTAGATTTCAAACGTAATTGCTCTTTTCCGCCCTTCCATGCAACAAAAAGCCCTCTTTTTATCTCATTTGGGGGTTCAAGTCAATCAATTAAGCTCTCTCTTCACTTTCACTCTTGAGTTCTCTTCATTTTTTATAATAACACTCTCACAAGCGAAGCCATGCTAAACTGAGGTCCCTACAATAGCTACAACTCTCAAGCAAGCACCCAATGGCATGCCCATGTGCTTTAAAGAGGGTCTAGGCCCATGGGTAACACTCTCTTTCTCTTTTCTACTTGTTTATTTACTACTTAGTGGTGTGGGTTCTAGTCCTGATGTAGGTTTTTCATTCACCACATGCTTTGTCCATTTCATTTACAAGCCTTTCCTATTTGGTTGTCTATGGAGGTGGGAACACCAAAATAGGGGTCTGACTGAGGTAGACTTGTATATAGCCCCAACCTTTTCCCCTTGTTCTTATATGTGTAGGTTAAAAATTGGAGATTGGAGCGAAGAGTCGAATGTCCGGTTAAAGGTAATTTTTCTCCAATTTCTCCTTATGCTTTCCTTAAAGTATATGTTCTTTATTTGATCATTTTGTTCAGTAGACCTTAGATCCGAGTCAAGAAGTGAAATCTTATTCTACCTGTTTGAGCTCCTAAGCCTTTTTTTTCTTAGGACACTAGTGCGCCATTTATATAGAAATGCATCGCAGTAGCATCTTGAATTTGCACTAGTGTCCTTTAGTCAAGAGCTCCTCTATCTAAGGAAAAAATCTAGAAGTTTAACATTCTTGAGATCTGAAATAGTTTTCTTTGAGATACAACTTGTGTACATTTCTTTACAATCTCTTCATTTTGTTTATGCTGAGGTGGATAAGGTTAGTTTGCTCCCTGGTGATCTCCTAAGAATAAAGAGACCCGTGTGCAGTGTGTAGACATGGAAAATGTACAATCCAATCCGACACACTAGATCATGATTTACTAACACCATTTCATCCTAAATCATCTTCTTTTCTAGTCATTTAATCGAATAATCTATATTTGATTAAATTCATCACTCTTCATATCTTAATTAATAATTCAACTTTACCCAATTAAGTCATCATCTGTTGTTAATTAAATAAATCAATTTTATTTAATTATTTCTATAATCCCTCTTTAATTAAATAATTTAATTTGATTAAATCCCTAAAGTATTCTTATTAAATTAAATAAATTAAACCTTATTTGATTTAATCTAACATATTCCTTCTTGATTAAATAAATCAAATCATTTATTTGATAAATCGTTTCCTCCCAATTCTTGACTTAAATCAATCCATAAATCTAAGTCTAAAATTGTCACATCACCTAATTCTTCATTAAATTAATCAAATCCATGATTAACTTTATCCCTCTCATTAAAATCCTCTAGAGAATGCAAGTTGCACAATAAATTAATTACTTTGATTTATTAATTCATCTATTTTCCCTCACAAAGCATCAAAAGGGAATATTCCCTAATTTGAATTCAAAAAGGCCAAGTGGACTTGGTCCTTCCAACAAGGCATTCAATACCTCTTACATGTCCTTGACCTTGAGCCAAGTGACATTAAATTCATTTCTCTTCCCCCTTCAACAAGTCAACTCACCATTTCAAATTCAAATTTATGCATTTATCATGCACATTGGCCTCATTCCTCCTTCAATCACATGTGGACAAGTGGCACAATGCCATTGGATTATCTTTTGTCCCACATTGCTCAATCTTGCTCACTTATTCCAAATAGAAGTCTATAAATTGGAGACCTCTCTTCTCATTTGACACATACAATTCACATGCAAAGTTACTCTCTCCAATTGAGAACTAATTTTTCTCATCACATCCAAGCATTCATCATTTGATCACATTTGACACTAAGGTTATGTCACATATCATTGCTACTTAGGAATTGGGAAAGGGCCAATTGCAACCAATTCCCCCATAAGATCATCATGCTATTAGCTTAATTAGGATTGCTTTCATTGTTATTTAAGTTTTGTTATTTTCCTAATCTTAGCTTGAATAGATGGATTTTATGGGGAATCTCTCATTTTTGCATGCATTTTGATCTAACATTTAACCATGTTTGTCATCTTTGTGTAATTGCAGGTTTAGGGGTTCACATTTTGCATATGCAGTCCTACTTAGCGCAAATCCAAATTTCTAAACTACGTCGCACGGTGGAGTAAGGGCATGCGGCAGACTTTTGAACAACTTAATCCTAATTTGCAAAGTGGCCTACGCAACCCACTTCGCATATGTGGTGCAATAGGGGACCGTGCAGTTGTGATAATGCATTTTTTGCGGTGCCATATAGCACCGCGCAGCTTGTACAAGACTTGGACCCTATTTAATGCATGTAAAATGATAAATATGAAATTTGGATAGGGGTACATACCATGGGTCCTGCACCGACTGGCTGCTGGTGCGTCCAAACCCTCTCCAACACATGCCTGGAAAGCTGTCATTGCGCCATTTCAACCAAGACTCAAAGCTCAAATGTGAAATTTTCCAAAGGCTAAGATTGCAAATGAATTGAAAGTGACCCCTCAAGGTCTATTTAAGCCTAAAAATTAGGGTTTTTTGACCTAATTTGACCTTCTAGCTAGGGTTTTGGTCCCTTGAACCCATTTTCCTCAAATCGAGGGTCATTCTTCATCCCTTTTGACATGCTAATGCATTTTTCTGGCAGTCTGGGGCATTTTTGGCCTATCGGGAACCTTGTATTTTTTCACGAGATCATCCAAAAAATCAAAATTTTCATCCGATCTCTCGAGGGGGCAATATCCAACAATATCCTTCCACTGGGGCAACAGTGGGGCATCTGAAAATATTCAAAAAATCCTGGACCTTTGATCACAACAATTTATTCTTTGAATCAATGCAACAAGTACATTGCTTCAAAGAGGGGCAAAATGTAAACATGGAAAATGTACAATTCGATCTGACACACTGGATCTTAATTTACTAACACCATTTCATCCCGAATCATCTTCTTTTCTAGTCATTTAATCGAATAATCTATATTTGATTAAATTCATCACTCTTCATCTCTTAATTAAATAATTCAACTTTACCCAATTAAGTCATCATCTCCCGTTAATTAAATAAATCAATTTTATTTAATTATTTTTGTAATCCCTCTTTAATTAAATAATTTAATTTGATTAAATCCCTAAAGTATTCTTATTAAATTAAATAAATTAAACCTTATTTGATTTAATCTAACATATTCTTTCTTGATTAAATAAATCAAATCATTTATTTGATAAATAATTTCCTCCCAATTCTTGACTTAAATCAATCCATAAATCTAAGTCTAAAATTATCACATCACCTAATTCTTCATTAAATTAATCAAATCCATGATTAACTTAATCCCTCTCACTAAAATCCTCTAGAGAATACAAGTTGCACAATAAATCAATTACTTTGATTTATTAATTTATCTATTTTCCCTCACAAAGCATCAAAAGGGAATATTCTCTCATTTGAATTCAAAAAGGCCAAGTGGACTTGGTCCTTCCAACAAGGCATTCAATACCTCTTACATGTCCTTGACCTTGAGCCAAGTGACATTAAATTCATTTCTCTTCGCCCTTCAACAGGTCAACTCACCATTTCAAACTCAAATTTATGCATTTATCATGCACATTGGCCAAAATGTGCTTATTCCTCCTTCAATCACATGTGGACAAGTGGCACAATGCCATTGGATTATCTTTTATCCCACATTGCTCAATCTTGCTCACTTTTTCCAAATAGAAGTCTATAAATTAGAGACCTCTTTTATCATTTGACACACACAATTCACATGCAAAGTTACTCTCTCCAATTGAGAACTAATTTTGCTCATCACATCCAAGCATTCATCATTTTATCACATTTGACCATTTCTAGATTCACATATCATTGCTACTTAGGAATTGGGAAAGGGCTGATAGCAACATTTCATTGGCACCAATTCCCCCATAAGATCATCATTTTATTAGCTTAATTAGGATTGCTTTCATTGTTATTTAAGTTTTTTTATTTTCCTAATCTTAGCTTGAATAGATTTATTTTATGGGGAATCCCTCATTTTTTCATGCATTTTGATCTAACATTAACAATGTTTGTCATCTTTGTGCATTTGTAGGTTTAGGGGTTCACATAGTGAATCCCTCTTATCTCACATTTTGGTGAACCTAATGTGAAACATGTTGCATCTATTCTCACAATGTTTAAATTTCTATTATAATTTTTTCTCTAATAAATATTTTGATATGTTGGATGATGCTCTATATGAATTCTTAGGAGTGCCTTCCACTATCCGCAAATATCTCTAGCAAACTTCCTCTCTACAAGCTGAAGAGTTATTAAATGTAGTTGTGGTCTTTGTGGCTCCTTCAAGCCCTAAGAAACCCATCATTTATGTGACCTCGGTTGACCCATCTTCTAGGGAGGATTATTTTGTGTACAATATTTCATGTCATAGGTATTCACCTAACTTATACTCGAGGTTCATAAAATCTATGGACTCCAATTCCTACAATGTTATTGGGCACACATATAATAGAAGAAGAAACAAACAAAACTTGGATCAGCAACCTTTTTTTCCTACATCTCAACCCACTCAAGTTCCTACTTCTTTACCACCTTCTCAACCAAGCCTTCCTTCAGCACCTAAACCTGCGATCAAAGCACCGGGTGATTATGATCTTGTTAAGAAACTTTGTATTACTCCAGCTAATATCTAACTTTGGGACTTGCTTCAAACTACTCTAGTTTATCAAGAGATTCTTCAAGAAGCCGTTAAAAATAGCCTCTTTCCTACCTCGGCTAGTCCTACAGATGTTAATGCATTGTTGGCTCATATTCGAGCATATTTGTCGAATATCACGTTTCATCTAGAAGAACTCCCACCTCTAGATGTACAGAAATAAGTGGAACCCTTGATGATTATAATTAATGTTAATAATGTTGGTATTAGGCATACTCTCATTGGCACTGGTTTGGCCCTCAATGTTTATGGTATCAACCTACTACCCAATATTAAAGTTGATTCATCTTCTTTACCTGCTTCTTCTTTACACATTTGTGGGTTTGGTAATGTCGACCGTCAAGCTCTAGGAATGATAATACTTCCTTTGTAGCTAGGCCCCGTTACCTTGCATACTTTGGTTTATGTGATGCTTGGTCCCTTACCTTAAAATTTTATTCTGGGGAGACCCTAGATTCATGCTATGGGTGTTGTAACCTCTACTTTATATCATTCCTTAAAGTTCATCGCAAATAATCGAGTGGTCATGGTTAAATTTGATCTAGAAGTTGTTCACCTTTGTGAGCTAGCGAGTGTCGGTCGAGCTTCAATCATCTTGACTCTTAAGAATTGTATTTCATCCCTAACTGTCGATGCTATGATATGTTCCTCAAAAATACCCTTCATGGAAGTTGTCCCTGAAGAAAATATCGTTAGAGATGAACCACATAAAGTAGAAAATCCCAAGTCTTCCTCGTGTTCCTCTTCTTCTTCTTCTTCTCAATCAAATAATTTCCTATGTGATGATTGGGGCTCCTTAGAATTATCTTAATTCTTCATTAAAGTATACAAAGAGAGTCCCTCTCATATAGATTTTATGAATACCTTCAATGTAAGGATGGAAAATGCTCTAGTTAAGGAAGAGAAGTGTGATCCTATCTAGGAGACTAGTCCTTCCTCTACTAAGGAGAGTATTCCCACTCTTGCAAATGAGGTTAATGTTTGTGAACCAAGTGAATAAGGCGGAAAAGCCCCTGTGGATTAATTCAATGTTCATTGGTGGAATAAAACCCTCTACGTAGAGTTGTCACCTCCCAGTTTTTTTCAAACTTGTTATGGTTTTGGATATAAACTCACTTCTCGATATGGCTACAGGTAGAAAGGCCTAGGTTGTATTGAGAAAGGAATCTGAGTCCCTATCCAATTTAAGTAGTGAAAGCATTATCTAGGTTTGGGATGCTCTATCGAACAATCTAAGTAGAATCCTTGGCAGAGTGTTAACATAATTTATGTTGAACCACTGAGTTTGTTCCATCCTGAATTGATAGAGGATAGGGGTAGGTCAATAAAATTCCTTTATATGTCTTCTCTTTAGATAAAGCACTTGATGAATTCCTAGGTTCCTATTCCCCATTTCCTCCCTTCTATCACAAGAGACAATTCTTGTATCACCTGCATAAACAAGCATACCTTGGAGAATATATCTTGAGTATTGATGAGGAGGAACCTCTATCCAATGTTGGTAATGATGTTCCATTATCACATCTTGAAGATCATATTTCTCTCCTTAAAGGATATACTACTAAAATCTCTATGGATCCTAAGTCTTCTAGAAAAGTAATTAAGATTGGGAAGTGTCTTTCTTTAGAAGAAGCAGATGAACATTCTGATCTCTTACATCCTCATCCTGATATCTTTGCTTGGATGTATGAGGATATGTTTGGTACTAATGAGTCTATAGTGGTTCATAATATCGTCCTAGTTCCCAACACCAAGTAGGTTAAGCAGAAAATATGAAAGATCAATCCCAAGGTGGCATTGATGGTTAAGACTAAGATAGAGAAGCTATTGAAAGGAGGCTTTATCTATTCGATCGACTGCCCCTCTTGGATCTCAAATATTGTTTCTATTAGTAAAATTGATGGTCATATTCATATATGCATTGAATTTCATGATCTTAATAAGGCTTCTCTTAAGGATGAATTTCCATTGCTTAATATAGATATGATTGTGGATTTGACTACAAACCATGCCCTTTTATCTTTTATGGATGGTTTCTTGGGTTAAAATCAGATTTGTATTAATACAGAAGAGAAATACAAGACATCCTTCATAACCCCTTGGGATACCTACTGTTATGTGGTCATGCCCTTTGAGATAAATAATGCAGGAGCAACTTACCAACAAAAAATGACCTTGATTTTTCATTATTTTATTCATAATATTTTAGAAGATTATGTTGATGAAATCTTGGTGAAGTCAATAACTCGTCAAGATCATGTAAGGAACCTTCATATTATTTTTGAAAGGCTTTCACTCTATAAGAAGAGCCTCAATCCCCTTAAGTGCATCTTCGATGTGGATGCCAACAAACTTTTGGGATTTATAGTTTCTCATCATGGAATTAAAGCCGACACAAATAAAATTGATGTCATTGTTAACATGCCTCCACCCAAAAACATTACTAAGTTGCAAATTTTACAAGGGAAGATTTAGGAAATTCAAAAATTCATATCTCAATTGGTTGATCATACCCTTCCTTTCACTCATCTGTTGAAGAAAGATGTTCGCTTCATATGGGATGAAGAGTGCAAGAAATATTTTGAGTCAATCACATCCTGTTTATCCAATCCTCATATATTGATGTCGGCTATGAAAGATAGACCTTTTTGCTTTACCTTGCAGTGTCACCATATGCTCTGGCAACATTGTTGGCTTAGTATGATGATCTCAGGAAAGAGAGATTGGTCTACTACATTAGCCATATTCTAGTGGATTACAAAACCAATTATTCCTCCATAGAGAAAAAATTTCTTGCTATTATCTTTGCTACATAGAAGTTAATGCAATATATTCTCCATGTTGAAATTCATGTCATCGTAAAGACTGACCTTTTAAAGAATTTGTTCTCTAGTGTTGACCTTGCTAGGAGGTTAGCGAAATGGGTTATGTTGCTTTCTAATTTTGATATAAATTTCATTACTTAGAATTTAATAAAGAGTCAATTTGTTTTCGATGAATTTGCATATGCTCCCTCATCTCGCTCCTTCCCAAGTTTGGACTTGTTTCCTGATGAGAACACTTTTGTTCTTAATTATGACCTTGAATGGAAGATGTATTTTTATGGGTTGAGGTGTTAGACTGGCTCCAGAGTGGGTGTGGTTTTAATATCCCCAGAAGGTAAACCGGTCCCTCTATCATTTGGATTGGATTTTCCTTGCACCAATAACATCATTGAGTATGAAGCTCTCATTGTTGGCTTACATTTCGTGATTGCGTTAAGAATCAAGCATCTTTGCATACTAGGTGATTTTGAGCTCATTGTGAGTCATACTATGGGAACCTATCAAATCTAAGAAAGTAAGTTGTCTTCATATCAAGACCTTTCTTTTTCCTTTCTTAATTGGTTCTCTTCTTTCATGATAGATAGTATCTCTAGGAGGGAGAATAGACATGTCGATGCCATGGCAAGTGCAACTTCATTGGTACTGTTGGAGGAGGATATGAAAGAATACCTCTTTGTGGTTCAGGTTATTCAGTCTCCAGCCATTTATGATCAACTTGAGCCTAATATCCCTATGTTTTCTCACGTAGACTTAGGAGTATGGTTCTCTAATATCTATAACTTCCTGAAGACTCGAAACTTCCCCAATGAGGAAAATAAGAATGATCGCACTCGTATACAAAATATTTCATCACATTATGTTATTTTGTCTGATGTTCTCTATCAAAAATCCTATGGCGGCATGCTTCTCTGATGTCTCACTAAACTAGAGGTACCCCTTGCCCTGAAGGAATCCCATTCAGGATCTAGGGGTGGGCACTTTGGTGGTAGATCCTTGGTGATAAAATTGGTACACATGGGGTACTTTTGGAAAATGATGGAGCAAGATTTCTTTGATTTTTTAAGAAATGTCCACTATGTCAATAGCACAATCATCTTATTCATGAACCCACACAAGAGTTACAAAATGAGACCTCTCCTTGGCCATTCACAAAATGGGGGTTCGATATTATTGGAAAAATATCATCTCCTTCTTCGAAAGGACATACCTTTATCATCACCACAACAGACTACTTCACAAAATGGGTCGAAGCTATCTTGCTTCGCTCTACGAACATTGAAGACATATACATTTTTCTTTTGAACAACAATATTTCTCATTTTAGATTTCTTGCTACACTTGTCTCTGACAATGGTATGCCTTTCAAGAACAAGGAATTAAATAAATTCTTAGAAAATTTCCACATTCAATATAGATTTTCTACATCATACTATCCACAATCTAATGGCCAAGCGGAAGTGTCTAGCAAGACTCTTGAGATCATTCTTCACAAAATAGTTAATAGACATGGTAAGGATTGGCATATTCAATCCACGTATGCTTTGTGGGCCTTTTGCATGAGTGATCATATAGTGATGGGAACCACGCCTTACAACCTCATATATGGTGTCAAACCTATCTTTCCTTTAGAGTTGGAAATTCCATCTTTGTGGGTTTCCCTTAAACGATTGATTGATGATGAAACTTATCAAGCCAATCGCTTGCATCATCTAGAGATGCTCAATGGGAATCAATTGTAGGCCCTCACCATCTTAAATCTTATCAGCAATTATTATCCAAAAATTATAATCAAAATTTGCTTCCTAGGACTTTTAAGCTGGGAGACCCCGTTCTTTGTGAAAATCAAAGAAATGTAAATGCACCACCTAATAAGAGAGGGAAGTTTAGTCCTAACTAGTTAGGCCCTTACATTTTTGTCTTTGTGTATGGTTCAAGTGCCTATGGATTCTCTTCTATGGATGGGTCACTTTAAAAGAGCCCATTAATGTGATGCATTTATGTTGATACTATACGTAGTGTCCAGTGTGTCATGTGTGTGGTGTTCACTCTTTAAGAATACTAGCACTACATATCTTGACATTATTGATTCACATTATAAAAATTTCTTGTGTTATGATATGACCATGTGTGTGTGTGTAATATACATACATGTGTCTTTCTATGCTATATATCCATGCATTACATTACATCTTTTAAGGCAGTTAGATCATCATTGTGTTCAATTAGCATACATTCATGTGTGTTCATTAAAACATGATAGCATCTAATGTAAACATAAGTACATATAAGTGTAAGCATGTGAATAGGTGTAAAACACAAAACACTTCTTAATAAGACATTATATCAAATATTAATCAAATTGAATCAATTAAAAGTGTCATATTGTTCTCTATCCTCAAGATTTATTAAATCAAAATGGCTCTCAGATCGTGAGTGCACTATGATTGTTAAAATGACAATTGAAAGAAAGAGATGGATACTAAGACAACGATATGGAATTGAATATGACAATACTAGAAGATAAATGAATTAAACTAAGCATGGATTGACATGAAACAAATAATTGCAGCCGTGATATTCAAGCTTGATTTCTGGATATTGGATGCCCTAATGCTTGATGCTTGAGTGCTTGAATTCGTGCAGAGTAAGAGTGCATAAACTTGATTATCTATATCCTTTTCTTGGTTCAATGAGTCTATATTTATGGATTTTCTGGCTATAGAAATGCACAGGGAAAGCTTTGAGAGGCTTGGATTCAATCTTGAGAATTGAATGGTGAGAGATGGAGGAGATTGAGAGAAAGATGGAGATTGTCTCTACCCATGAAAACACTAGGCAAGAGAATAGGAAGGATTGATGGAGGAGGATTGAGAGATCAAATTCCAAATTTGTCTCCAATTTGTCTCTAAAACTTCCCGTGAAGTTTTAATCAATTAATTTTGACATATTTTAGACATGATTTAGACATAGGATATCTAATTCATTTTTGAGAGAATATAGATGGAATATTCTTTGTGCTTTAATTCAAATATTTTTGATTTATTTAAATTAGCAAAAGAGGGATAAATTTTAACAAAATGAACTATAGGATAGTTGTTTATTAAATTAAACAGAAGAATGTGGCAATTGATCAATAAAGTGTTTTGATATTTATTTAATTAATTTAAGATGGATGTGATAGATTGAAATAGGGATTTGATAATTAAATCGAACAAAGTATTTAATTTTGTTTATTTAATTAAGATGAATTTTTAGATGTGAACTATATAAATAAATATTTCTATTTATTCAATAGTAGAGGAAATTAGGATAATTAATCAAATAATTTGTATTTAATTAATCGGATGCTCCAGACCAATTTTAGGTGTATACATTTTGCCCCTCTTCAAAGTGATGTGTTTACGCGTTGCTTCAAAGAAAATTTTTCTGCTACTGCCAGGATCGATGATAAAGAAAAATAATTTTGTATGCCCCAAACATTGATTTTCAGATGATGGATGATAATATGCCCCCTCGAGAGATAAATAAATGATTTGATGATTTTTAGAATTTTTTTTAAAATTAATGATTTTATGATGATTTGATAATGATATGATGAAGAAATAATTTATCTCTCGACAAATAATAAAGAAATCTAGCCCGCAGATGAGTTTTAATTAATTTTCTGGATAAAATTAATCAAAAGATAAGAAAACCCACCAAAAATTATATATAGTCCAAAAAGGTCATTTTCCAATTCATTTTCACTATTTGATTTTAAAAACCTTTGTGATAAATAATTTTCTGCCAGCTGGAGCAAAGATGCCTATCCCCTACCACACTCACCATTTCGAGCGTGTTCGACATCACCGACGGTCGGCCACATATGGACCTTCGGTATGTACCCCTTGAGCTCCTCGTAATTCATGATTTTTTTTTAATGCATTTATTGCTTTCTATGTGTTTTAGTTTGTTTTAGCACTTTCAAGCCACATTGTAGTGCTTACACTCTGATGTAGCACTTTCAGTAGGTAGTTTAGCACTTTGAGTTTTAGCGCTTGCGTTAAAAACTCTAGCGCTTCCATAGGGTAATGTAGCGCTTTCATTGATATAGCACTTAGGAGTTGAATGTTAGTGCTTTGATTTGATGGATTAGTGCTTTCATGGTCTGTTCTAGCACTTCTGGTAAAGAGTCGCTTCGACGGACTGTTATAGCGCTTAGATGCAGAAAAGTAGTGCTTTGGGACTTTTAGCGCTTCAAATGCCTGTTTTAGTGCATCAAAGTGCTGAAATAGCACTTTCGAGATTTAGCGCATCAGAGTGTTGTAATAGCGCTTTGGGTGCGTGATTTAGCGCTTTTAACTTATAAAGTTGCGCTTCTAGATTTTAGCGCTTTGAAAGCCTGTTTTAGCGCTTCCATGTCAGAATTGAAGATTTTGACTTAGTGAATCTTGATTTTGTCAATTTTGATCATGTCCATTCTTTGGATTGGTATGATTGATAGTCTAAATTCTTGATGTCTAATTGTGATGATGTAAATAAGACTATGTCTCATGATAGGCGAGAAGAAACCCTATTTATGATGATCCTCATGATAGGCGAGGAGATGGTTCAATATCCGATGAATCTCATGATAGGAAAGATTAGATACTATTTGATGAACCTCATGATAGGTGAGGTTCGGTTGATGTTCGCCCATGAATTTTGATCAAAAATTCATACCAAATTTTTGGAATAGACTTGATAGTAGGATGACTTTTTGATTTCTTGACACAGTTCACTGATTGTGGATTTTTTTTATGATGATAGGAGGATTTAGGTACTCTCCAGATGCGAGAGAGGTTTCCATGGATGATAGAATTGATACCTCATTTGACACTAGATGAGCTTTAGGTGATAGGCCGATGTGGCCTTACTAGCTTGCTTGATATGCCCCAGATTAGGCTTAATCGGGGTATGTTGACTGTGTTGGCTGAGAGGTGGCATAGTGACCACAACACCTTTCATTTACCCACTGGCGAGATGATGGTCACACCAAAGGACGTGTTGCAGATTCTGCGTATTCCATTTATGGGGGAGATCATTGTGTACTAATCCCATGGGACCGGCGATAGAGATGCTTTGTGCAGAGTTTTTCAGGATCAGGACATTGTGGGTCCGAGCGTTCAATGGAGGAGGATCGCCAATTCTTACATGACACTACCAAAAGTGCTTGTTGGTTTCATTGGAGGTTTCCTTTGCCCTGATCGCAGGTCAAAGGGATTCCTCATTGGCTACGACAGGACTCTTGAGAGCATGATGGTACACGGTACTAGATATGCGTGGGGGATGTGCATGTTCGCACATCTCTATCATGATCTTCACTCTGTTGTGTACCTTGGAGTGCAAAAAGTAGGGATGACCCTGTTATAGGTGTGGGCATAGGAGCATTTTTCTATTGCTCGGCCATTTCCAGTGGCAGATAGGCCAACCGGTAGACCTTACATTTTCAGATACAGAGGTCGGTTCACACAGGTCCGGATGGGCAAGTTAGAGCATTGGAGGCGGGTATTTGATGACACTGAGATAGTTACCTAGCATCTGTACCTCAACTGTGAGTTGTGGGATGAGGATGATGCAGTGTTGGAGTTTCTTTGCGATTCCATGTATCTCATTGGCCAGACCCCATTTGTTCTAGAGAGATTTTTGTTACGCTGAGTGTATAGGCAATATGGCATCTTACAGTGCATGCCACAGGGGGTATCCCATTATGCTAGATGATGGATGGATATTCTAGATTGGGGGCCCCGTTTATCATATGATGTTGTAGTAGAGGGATACAAGGCATTGCAGCCATCTGCCTAGGATATGCGGAGGGATATTACAGAGGCACCAGTTATTGAGGAGTATGCTACATTTTTGGTCTTGGTTCCTCATCCTCACATCACCATCCCTGACGAGCTAGCACCGCTACCAATAGAGGATGATGTGGTAGAGGGCTCCATAGAGAGGGAGGGTGATACTCCGACAGGTAGTAGCATAGAGAGTAGCAGTAATGACAACAACAGTGATGACAGTGATGGTGGTAGTGGAGGAGATAGAGGGGTAGGGCCAACCATCAGTAGTGTACCATCATCCAACAGGTCTCGCAAGAGGCAAGCAGTGACAGTGCCAGCAGTAGATCAGCAAAGATAGATAGCAAGTCTCCAAGCATAGGTTCAGACCTTACAGGGACAGTTGGTACAGGCTTGAGGTTTTCCTGTTCAGAACCAGACTCATATGCAAGCCCAGGCATAGGCTTTAGTGTAAGTTCAGGGATAGTTGGCTGCTATGCAGATGCAGGTGGCCACATTGACAACTGAGCAACTGCTGTGCAGATGCAGGTGGCCACATTGACAGCTGAGCGAGATAGTGCTCGAAAGATTTCCAAGAGGGCACAGGAGATAGCGGAGACTCTCCAGAGAGTAGCCGATGGTACCTCGGTGGCAGAGTATATGAGAGAGGTTTTGCGGGCCAACCGAGAGGCAGATTTTTATAGAGGCAAGTATCATGATGTAGTGCCTGCTAAACACCGAGTCAGCTATGCCCTATCAAGATCTGGGTAGACACACACACATAGACAGTGAGCGAGGGGCTGACACAGCCTCCACGGAGAGATCCCTGAGATCCTGGTTCCTCCGGGGGTGGTGGTGGTACTGGTCCTATTGAGCCCGCACATTCTGGTAGTAGCAAATCGTAGATGCTATTATGATTCTCGATGATGTATATTACTATGTAGCTCATTGTTTGATGATGTATTTTTAGACCAGACTTCATTGTATACTTAACACTTTGATATATATATATGAGATGCAGTTGATGTAATATGATGATGGTTTATGATTTCTATGTGATGGATGCATTTATTATGTGATGTATGCAATATGCGATGATTTTATTTTGATGTAATGATATAATGATAAATGCATGTGTAGAATATATGATATATGGATGTATGGTGTGATGTATGAATCTCTTAATGATGATCTATGGATGCCCAAAATGTGATAATATGTATGGATGGATGGATAAATGCTTTTTATGTTAATATGATGATGATAAAAATGATGATCTTATGATGAATGATAATGTAATGATGTGATGAAAATAATGGCGTGATTTTATTTATTAAAATGTATGGATGGTAAATAATGTATGCATATTGTGTTGGATAGATGATAATGTAATGAATTTTTTAATGGTAAAAATAAACATAATGTACCCTATGGCACAATTTAATTCATAATTTATTTGATGTATGAATGATAAAATGGATAAATGACGAGATGATGAAACTAAATGATGAGATTATGAAATGGTAAGATGATGATTCCTACATGTTTTTGATGATTTTTGGATTTATGTCAAGTATACTCAGTCTGATTTGTAGATTAGATAATCATTTATTGGAACCCTTTATGTAAAAAATACTCTCCAAATAATGCAAATGAGGACTGCAATCTAATTTTTAACATGCAACTATATTCAAAACGATTGTCATTTTAACAATATCTTTGTGCTTTTTGTCATCATAGAGCTTTATTGAATTTTGAAAGTGAATACAAGCATCAATGATATGTGTTAGACCAAGGACGACCTGAGTACTTATTTCATGATTTTTGATTTTTTTGATATTGCAAGCAAACACAAGCATCTAGGTATGATTTAACTGAGATGACCTAAGCATTCATTGCGTAAACAAGAAGTGGTTAATCATTTCAATGTGTGAATTTTGAATGTCATCGGTGATACATTTGCATAGCACATCCCCCGACAATTCATAAATTTATATGATTAACTTATAGACAACAGATAATAAAAACATCATTCTTTTTCCTTGTTCCTCCATTTCAATACATCATTGAAAAACTCCAAAGAAATGATAATCAAAAGTTAAT
This sequence comes from Sequoiadendron giganteum, assembly GCA_007115665.2. Lineage (NCBI taxonomy): Eukaryota > Viridiplantae > Streptophyta > Pinopsida > Cupressales > Cupressaceae > Sequoiadendron > Sequoiadendron giganteum. Next base: position 133,945,326 of record CM021100.1, read on the forward strand.
TTATCCATTGTTTAGTTAGAGTGTTTCATTCATTTGTTAGATTTTAGATCATCCATCCTGATTTTGTGATGTTTTTGGATTTTCGAGATTTTGGACCAAAGACCTAACCTAGTAACCTATCTTAGGGGTCTTGGGGGCTGATCAAAGATAAGCCTTGCCTATGTTACACACGCAGAGACCACGTAGTTTGACTGACATAGACCTATGTTTTTTTTTGGATCTTTCCTTTTTAGACTTGAATTTTTGACATGTTTTTGGATTTTCGACATGATACGGATGGTAGGTGTCTTTTTGACGATGATTGACATTGCGCTTTGATCTTTGTTTTTATTTTTCTGCCATATTGTTTATTCACCCTTTGGTGAAATCGATGTTATTTTTTCCCCTAGTGATATCTAGATGTTGCTCCCAATCTTTGGAGTGATACTTGACTATTTGAAAATGATTTTGATATGGATGAAAAGATGGCAATACTACTTGACACGTTATGGAACGGTACTGACTACCAGATTAATGATCCTGATATGTATCTAAATAGATGGGAAAGTTGATCTTAGAATCACATACGATGCTTGTTTCTAGGTTTTCACCATATGCTTTGATTACACTCTTTGTGTTTTTGTATTTTTCTCATTTTTCTTTTCATTTTATAGTTTTCTATTTTTTTATTTTTATTGTTTTTGTATTTTTGTGTTGCCAAGATGCTTGTTTTCCAGGCTTTCATCAAGGAACCAATTTTCAGGAGTTTGGCCCATGCACTAGGAGATTCAAGCATAGAATTTTTGAAGATGAATACTATTGATAGGTTCATCAAATAAATCCCCTTCTAACATTGATAGTTGATATGCTCTTGATCCATACATTGATGTGATGACAAAGGGACCAAGCCAATTAGGCTCAAATTTTCCTTTCTTCTCTATGTCTTGCTGATTCTTAGGGTTTTCTTTTAGAACTAAGTCACCAATTTGAAAGACCCGTGGCTTTACCCTATGGTTGTAACTTCTTGACATCCTCTGTTGATAAGTCATTAGATGATTAATAGCTTGCTGACGATGCTCATCCAACAACTCCAGTTCCTACAATCTAGAGACCCTATAGTCTTCATCTGATATGATACCTCTGAGTGATACACGAAGGGATGGAATCTCAAATTCAATGGACAATATGGCTTCTGACCCATATACTAAGGCATATGGTGTAGCTCTTGTTGGTGTTTTGATGCTTGTTCTGTAGGCCCATAGTGCAGGATTGAGTTGAACATGCCAATCACGTCCAACATCGTTAACCATCATTTTGAGAATTTTGAGTATTGTTTTTTTTTAGGCCTCTACCTGGCCATTCCCTTGAGGATAGTACGGTGTTGAAAACCGATGTTGGATATGAAATTTATCACATAGTTCTTGGACATCTTGATTCTTGAATGGTCATCCGTTATCAGTGATAATGGATTGAGGGATTCCATATCGATATATGATGTAGTTCAAAATGAAAGAGGAAATTTTTTTCCTAGTGATGGTAGTGAGAGGGACTGCTTCAATCCATTTTGTGAAGTATTTTGTAGTTGTGATAATGAATTTGTGTCCATTAGATGAAGATGGATTTATTTTTCCTACTAGATCAAGACCCCATTGACAAAAAGGCCATGTCGATGTGAAGGGGTGCAATTCTTGCGCTGGTGCATGAATCAAATTGCTGTGAATCTGACACTTTTGGCATTTCCTAACAAACTGATAGGATTCTTTCTCCATGCATGGCCAATAATATCCCAAATAGAAGAGTTTCTTAGCTAGATTTATCCCACTCGAGTGAGTGCCACAAATACCCTCGTGAACCTCTCGTAGAACTATTTTAGATTCATTGTATTCTAAACATCGGAGTAAAGTACCATCAAGACCTCAACAATTTATCAGCGATTAAAGAATGTCATGTGGATTGGCAGATGAAGTTTCATTTTTGGTTCTTGGATAACTCAGGAGGATGGACATCATTTTTTAGATAGGCATAGATTGTTTCATAGATGGATGTTTATGTGGTTTCGATATGGCAGATGGTGGCGTATTCTGGATTATTATGGGAAGGACATGATACTTGTTCTATCATAAACTCATAATAAACACGTTTCTCAGGCAATTGTAGTAATGAAGCAATTGTAGCCATAGTGTCCACAACTTTTTTCTCAACTCTTGGAATTTGATCAAACATGATACTAATAAAGGATTTTTTTAGATTATCTATTTTTTTCTTGTAGGGAATCAAATTTTCATCTTTTTTTTGATATTCGTTATTCACTTGATAAATAACTAGTTGAGAATCCCCATATACCTGTAAGTCCGTGATCTTCCATTGAATTGCTATTTTGACCCCAATGATTAATGCTTCATATTCTGCCACATTATTTGTACACTGGAACATTAATCGATATGATTTTGGAATGGTGTGTCCTTGTGGAGAAATGAACAAGATTCCTGCTCCTGATCCTCGTTGTGTATATGATCCATCAAAATATAAAACCCATTGCTGGGGCATTATTGTCAGAATGTCTACATCTGGTAGAGGAGCCTTAGCTAATTGTTCAGTGTTTTCCTGTCCCTTGATTGTGTTTCTCTCTACATACTAAATGTCAAATTCACTTAATAGCATGACCCACTTTGCTAGTCTACCTGTTAGGGTAGCTTTACTGAGTAAATACTTTAAAGGATCGATCTTTGCTATTAACTTGATTGTATGAGTTAACATGTAGTGTCTCAGCTATTGAGTAGTGAATACCACCGTCAAGCAATATTTCTCTATGAAAGTGTAATTGATCTCATATCCATTCAATGTTCGACTGATATAGTAGATAGCATGTTCTTTTCCTTCATTATCCTCTTGCACTAAAAGAGCCCCCAATGAGATATATATCATAGCAATGTACAATATGAGTGGCCTTCCTTCCATTGGTGGCATGAGAATGGGTGGTGACATTAGATACTGCTTGATTTGATTGAATTTTGTTTCACACCCTTCATCCCATTTGAAAACTATATTCTTATGCAAAAGATGATTAAAAGGATGACTTTTATCCGCTAGCTCAGAGATGAATCTTCTGATCAATTGGAGCCTTCCCTGTAGTGATTTGAGTTAACTTATATTCCTAGGAGGTGGAATCTCCATAATTGCTTTGAATTTTGTTGGATCCACTTCTATGCCTTTTTCTAAGACAATGTACCCTAGCAGTTTTGCTGATGTGACCCCGAAGACACACTTCTTGGGGTTTACCCTGGCATTGAATTTCTCCATCCATGTGAAGATTTTGTCTAGGATATGCAGATGTCCTTCCCTAGTAGTATATTTTTCCAAGATTTCATCCTCGTAATCCTCCATGAAGGTGTGCATCATATCATGGAAAATTGTCATCATTGCTCTTTGATAAGTGGCTCTTGCGTTCTTTAGACCAAATGGCATGATGTTCCAACAGAAGGTTACCCATGGGCATGTGAAAGCTATCTTTTCTTGATCTTTGGGAGCTATTTTTATTTGATTGTATCCTGAGAAACCGTCCATGATTGACAACATGGCATGCCCAGCCGTTAAGTCCATGATGATGTCTATGTTTGGTAGTGGAAAATCATCCTTCGAACATGCTTTATTTAGGTCCCTAAAATCTGTACATATTTTGATACTATTGTCCAGCTTTGAAACAGGTACAAGGTTTGATATCCATTCGGCATAGTCTATAGACCATATGAACCCAGTATCCAATAATTTCTTTAGCTCTATCTTGACCATCAATGCGATGTGGGGATGCATTTTTCCCAATTTTTGCTTGACAGGCTTGATTCTTGCGGGCAAAGATAAGTGATGCATAAGCATATTTGAGTCTAAGCCTAGCATATCAGAATATGACCAAGCTAATTTGATGCTTTTTTGTTTAAGGAATTGGATGAATTTCGGTTTTTCTTGTTATGTCATGGATTCCGCCAGATGTAGGATTTTTGCCTTGTCTTCAGTGCCAATATTCACATATTGTGTTGGTTCCACTAAGATTGGTGATCTTTCATGATAGTGTTCCGGAAGAGTGTCAAATCATCCATCCTTCAGTGCCTCAGAAAGGTTTTCACTATTAGATGCATTCTTTATTTTTACTTTTTCTAGATCTAATGCTGCCATAGAATGGTTTTCACCATTAGATCTATTTTCCCTATTGATATTTTTGTAACTAGAAGATTTGACACCCTCCTGCCGAGTCGTGTTGTTATGAGTATTACAGACAGAAGTTGTACCAGTTTCAGCATGACATAGGAAGTTTATGATGGCATCATCATTTGTAAATATTGGTATATTCAAAGGTTCAATAGGTTCCCAGTCAATGAGTTCGGGATGGATTAATGGCATTTGGCTATCAGATTCTTGCAAGGCAATGGATGTAAGGGTGTGGACAACCATTTTGTCATAATCATTTATTGGAATATCGAGGTCCGTGATGGTACTTTCTTCCAGATCGCCTAGTCCACTCCAAGTCTTCTCGTCCCCACTCGAATCATCAATATCTAGTGAACATAACACAAGTGGTCTAGACCCAAATCCTTAGCCCTCCTCACGTGTTGGTGCATATTTTTGAATTACATCGACTTGAATATCAATGAAAAATAGATCAAAATACAATGCCCACTCATATTCATTTGAGTCTATTTCGGAGCCATCCCTAAACTGAAGGATATTTTCTACAGCTGTCTTTGTTAGCTCCTGGTTGTCTTCTTCAAAGTATCCTAGTCCTGGATTCTCTTTTGTGTGGAGAGTGAGATGTGTAATAGGCTCTGTGATTCCATCCTTTCTTAATCCAATGGGTCCTTGTCCTTCATATCCCATTTTTTCTAAAATAGCCTTTCCTTTTCCATATTTATCGATATTAATGGCGATATTTTTGATACTGATATCGATGTAGAGGGTTCCTCATCTTTGTATAGCCAATCCAAGATTTCTTTGTTGCCTGTTTCATCCTCTATTATACCCTTTTTGACAAACCTTTCGTCTAGAGCTGTAACTGGTAATGATGTTTGAGACTTGATCATAGATGGTTGACCATGTGTTCTAGGAGATGACATTAACTATGATAGGTTAAGTGATTGCTCCATAGAATATGTTCCCATTTTTTTGTCCTTCAGTTGGACTTGCTCTTGGAACTTGTGTAATAAAGAAGTTTGTCGATCCGGTTTATCTGTTGATTGAATCTCAACAGGACTTGTCTCTTTTTCTTTACCCTTCTTCTCTACCCATTTAGTAGTGACGCTTGGACATTGTTTGTCTTTGGATGATGATGCTTGCCTATTGTGTGGTATGAAGGTATCTTGAGAGATCCTAAGGGTGTCACAATGTTGAGGGTGATTGTAATCAGTAGATATAGTCACCTCTCATCCATTTATTGGGAATTTCAAACATTGATGATATGTCGAAGGCACAACCTGCATTTCATGGATCCATGGTCGGCCTAAGACAATGTTGTATGTTAATTCTTTCTCCAACACTTGACATGCGATATGTTTCATCATGGGCCCCACTTGGATGGGTAGCACAATCAAGCCTTTAGATGATCTCTCTTCTTCATCATATGCTTTGATGGTCATTCTTCTGCGAGAATCAATAGCATCATCTGAATATCCTAGTGCACAGATTAACTTGAGAGTGCAAATATTCAGACCAGCTCCCCCATCTATTAAGACTCTCTTAATGTGGTGATTGTGGATTAAGACTTCAATATGGAGTGTAGTATTATGGGGATGGTTTAGCGAAATATCATCCTGTTCGGAGAATGATAGACAATTTGGGGTAGTCAAATGTCCCACCATAGCTTGAAAGTGACAAACATCTAGATTATTTGGTATCGTAGTGGCAACTAAAGCTTGTTCGAGAACCTCCTTATGTGATGGTGATATTTTAAGGAGTTCTAGTATTGATATTTGAGCAGGAATGTTTTGCACTTGATCGACGATGTTATAGTGAGATGGAGGTGGAACTGCGTGTGTAGACCCAATTCCTTTTAGCATGACCTTGGCTTGCCCCCTAGTCATTACATTTACTGGTTGATGCTCTTGACAGTCTCTAATTTTCAAGACATTGATTTGATTATCAGAGTTTGATACATTCAGGAGCAAGTCCAATGGAGTAGTGTTGTTGATTTTGGGTCTGTCAATGTTGTGACCAACTATGTGATCACTCTCTATTCCAAATAGACAAAGGATTGTCATGTCAAAGACATGGTTGATATTATTCCCTTTTTTATTTTAAGATGAAGATGCTCCTTTGTCATAGTTTGGCAAAGGGTCTTTGAAAGCTGAGTGATCGTTTTTATTTTGCGGTGTTTCCACGTATGCTTTATTGTTGTCAATCAAATCTTGTATCGCGTGTTTCAACTCCATACAATCGTTAGTTTTGTGACCTTTTTTATTATGGAAGTTGCAATAATCAGTTTCATTCCACCATGGTGGTTTGACCTTAGGATCCCAAAATCGGGCTTCCCATGCAGTGATAAGGCCACTAGCGACTAGTTATTTCATTGTTGATTCTATCGATTGGCCTAAAGGTGTGAACCTTCACCGATTTGATGGTTTCTGATATGGTTGTGTCTTGATGATCTCGTTGTTATGTATGATATTTGACTTGACAAGTTGATCATTGTTTATATTATTTGATGTAGATGCTGTCAAGTTAAAACTGATTTGACATTTGGGGAATCATTTGTTGTTTCATTTGTTTTGCGATTCTTTTGCCAAAATTTTGGCTTATCACTGCTTGAGTATTGATTTGAGGAGTTACTTGTGTTGTTTGTTTTATCATTGAAATGTTTAATAACTCCTCTTTTGACTAATGCTTCCTCAATTTTAAGATTGTTTTCGATGAATTTCTCGAATGTGGGAGGACATTGTAGTTCCAGTCTATAAGTCATTTCCTCTGTTAAGTTCTCAATAACCAACTCTATCTTTTCTTCCTCAAGAATAGATCTAGGATATCTAGCGAACAAGCATCGCCATCTTTCAAGAAAAGACAAGAACGTTTCTCCCTTGTTTTGTTTCAGATTATAAAGATCCTTGATTGTAACATCGTGTTGGATGTTGAAGGAGTATTGAGAGATAAATCTGTTGAAGAGTTCCTCAAAAGTTTTGATATCGGGTTTTAACTTCAAAAACCACTCCATGCATGATCCTCCCAAACTCCTTGCGAATAGTCTCATTAATTAAGTCTCCTCTTGGGAAAACTCAAGACTCATTATTTTGAATTCTCTGATGTGATCAATTGGATTCGTTCTTCCATTATACTTATCGTATTTTGGGATCTCACAATGTCTTGGAAAAGGTATCAAGCCAACCGTTGCATCAAAAGGATAAGGACAAATTTCTTGTATCGCATATCTTTTCGTAGTCCCTTTCATCATATCTTGTATTTGTTGTTGTAACAGTTGCATTTGAGATGTTAAAGTGGTAACTAGATCTATCATTTGTGTAGGTTGCAAAATTTCAGTCTCACTTGTGCTAGGTGCTTCCTTCAGATGGTTTATGTCAAAGTCCTTGGGAAGTTTGGCATCTGATTCAGCCAACATCAAAAGATACTTCTCCATATCTTGTTCTAGAATCTTTTGCATAAATATATGGAACTTGGGATCTTGTTGAGCTACTTGGATATCCTTTGGAGTTATTTTGTTTTTATCATTTCGATTCAGATTGTTCCAAGGATTTTCCTCTGCCAATGCTTGTGATTTTAAAATTTCTTGCTCTAAGAGTCTCTATTTTTGGGACCTTGTGAAGATTGGCATACAAAATTTTACCCTTTCTTCCGAAATTTTGATCTTATTTGCTGGAAAATGTCAATTTGAACTTTTAACAAAGTCGAATAAGATGACTGATCTTATTGATTTTGCTATGTTAAAAATTTGATTACTATACTTAGTTTCGTGATGAAGGATGATAATATCCTGATGATGAAACTTTAGTGTAGTAATCGATTATGTATTTGATTTTGACACTTGTGATTTGCAAGATCTTGTTTCAGTTGATAAGATTGAAAATTTGTGTAAACCTATTTGTTTTCAGTCTCTAGATAGTGATTCTGATAAAAAGAAATTTGATTCTGATGAAAACTGTGGATAAAATGACAGACTGATTGACTGGTAAAAATTTTGAACTCTTTGTTTTGAAAGCACTAAAACAGAGGACAGAAGCCCTATTTCACTAAAGCGCTAGAACAGAGTTTTGAAGCACTGAAACAAGTGACAGAAGTGCTAAAATAGTGCACGAAAGCGCTGCAAAAATTGATAGAAGCGCTACTTTACAGAAGCGCTGAAACAAAGAAGCACTGAAACAGTGTATGGAAGCACTGTAGATTTTTATGGAAGCGCTAAAACAGTGCATGAAAGCACTATAGAATTTTATGGAAGAACTATTTTAATGAAAGTGCTAAATATAGACTGTAAGCGCTGAAATAGTGCCCAAAAGCGCCATTTCAAAAGTGCTAAAACAATGACGAGAAACGTTGAAACAAGTTTCTAGAACACTTAAAACATAAGTTTAAGACTCTTTATTGTAAAATCTGATCTGGCCTTGTGGCATACTGTATCAGGGATTGTGGAAGATAAGAAGGATATGCGCTAACTACAATTGTGATACTGAGTGAGAGGTCTTCTTTGCAAGAAGGCTTATGAATAGAGTGGTTCTACCACGTAATCTAATGTGTGACCCCTAGCAAAATCATGATATCTATGGATGAATGTTCTATGTTGTAAAAAGAGTTTCCGATTTTGATATAGAAAACGTTGTTTTCTCAATTTATTTCTATAACCGAGAGGTTTCTTAGGTTTCGTGACTTTGATTTTTCTCTTGACAAACGTGGTGGACTTCCACTTTCGCAGCATGGATTTTTTGATATAGCTTGACTGTTGGTTTTCAGGATGACCTTAAATCTGATTTTAATGAATCTATGAAAACACAGCAAGCAATTATGAATATTTTTAACTGAATAGATCGTGTATGTTCAAGAATCACAATTGATTCTTATTGATTTTGATGAGTTGTTTTGACAATTGTACACAAATCAAATAGAGTCACACTTAAGGACAAGTAGGTCATCATTATACTCATAGCCCACAACTTGAATTACGTTGACTCACAAAACCTTGTCACCCCCTAGAGGGCACCCGTATTTTTTTCGTTGCCAGGCGCGTACTCAAAGTGACGGAAGTGGATACCGAATCCCTTGAGCAAGCGGTCCTTGGTAATTATATGATGAGTGTCTTGGGGGCAGATTCTTCCCTCCCCTTGCACTATGAGTATGACAATGTATTGATACTGACTCGGCGAGAAACTACTCTATGGTTCATTCTATGGTTCATAGATAGGGTTTCCATTTGGTGCGGCAAATAGATAAACTCCCTTAGGAGACCTCCCAATCTTTAGAACAAAGATTTTGGGGATGGTTATCTTGCTCACTACCGTCAAGTTGGAATTTCATCAACAACTGGCATTTTTATTATAGTGGGTTGGTGAACCTGGCTTTGGTTGTTCCCACTTAGGTCATTCCTATAGGGTGAGTACTTTTTCCCACTATGGCAGGCCTACTAAAGGATTTAATAAAGCATAAATGACATGAAGTAAAAGTGAATCTGGCACTTTGGTCACCCAGTTAAAGGGAGAGAATAAGCCTAATCACCACAAGCACAACATATAAGTTTGTTCTATTTTTAAAAGCCCAAAAAGAAATTTTCTAATCTATGTGAACATGTTGCTTCACAAAAATCATGATGTTCTTTTTAACTTCTATTGTAAGAATGTGATGACTATCCTAGGATAGATAGATTTTCTTTAAGAAAAACAAGAAAGTGACTATTCTAGATTGATCAATTTTTAGAAAACTTTGAAGCGACTATCCTAGATTGATCAATTTTAGTCCAACTATGAATAAAAATAAAATATGGCCATGGATGCGTTGGATCTAGATTGATTTTACTAAAGCATTGAAACTTTTACTTGAAGCGCTAAAACACAGAAGCGTTGAAACAGGACACCGAAGCGTTGAAGTTTGTCATGGAAGCGCTAAAGTTGAAAGCGCTAAAAGTTTTGACGGAAGCGCTATAGTAACATGGAAGCACTGAAACAAAGCATAGAAGCGTTGTAGTTTTCCTCAGAAGTGCTATAGTTTTTGACAAAAGCGCTAAAAGAAAACACGTTGAGAACCTACGTAACACTTTCTAGAATAATTGTAAAATTGGGGTTACAGCCCCACAGTGGGTGCCAAATTGTAAGCGTGTGAATAGGTGTAAAACACAAAACACTTCTTAATAAGACATTATATCAAAGATTAAACAAATTGAATCAATTCAAAGCATCATATTGTTCTCTATCCTCAAGATTTATTAAATCAAAATGGCTCTCAGATCGTGAGTGCACTATGATTGTTAAAATGACAATTGAAAGAATGAGATGGATACTAAGACAATGATATGGAATTGAATATGACAATATTAGAAGATAAATGAATTAAACTAAGCATGGATTGACATGAAACAGATAATTACAGCCATGATATTGAAGCTTGATTGTTGGATATTGGATGTTTGAATGCTTGATGCTTGAGTGCTTGAGTTCCTGTAGAGTAAGAGTGCATAAACTTGATTATCTGGATCCTTTTCTTGGTTCAATGAGGTTGTATTTATAGATTTCCTAGCTGTAGAAATGCACAGGGAAAGCTTTGAGAGGCTTGGATTCAATCTTGAGAATTGAATGGTTAGAGATGGAGGAGATTGAGAGAAAGATGGAGATTGTCTCTACCCATGAAAACACCAGGAAAGAGAAGAGGAAGGATTGATGGAGGAGGATTGAGAGATCAAATTCCAAATTTGTCTCCAAAACTTCCCGTGAAGTTTCAATCAATTAATTTTGACATATTTTAGACATGATTTAGACATAGGATATCTAATTCATTTTTGAGAGAATATAGATGGAATATTCTTTGCACTTTAATTCAAATATTTTTGATTTATTTAAATTAGCAAAAGAGGGATAAATTTTAATAAAATGAACTATAGGATAGTCTTTTATTAAATTAAACAAAAGAATGTGGCAATTAATCAATAAAGTGTTTTGATCTTTATTTAATTAAGATGAAGTTTTAGATGTGAACTATATAAATAAATATTTCTATTTATTCAATAGTAGAGGAAATTAGGATAATTAATCAACTAATTTGTATGTAATTAATCGGATTCTCCAAACCAATTTTAGGTGTATACAATAAGTATATAATATTCATTTCATCAACATACATGAAGTACCCAATGTCATGATATCAAAACCAATATATATATATATATCAAATTTCATGTACATGTATGGGCCACTATTGTCAAAAAATGAGTGGCTACTGAATATATATGTCTATATAAAATATCTACAAAAAGTATATATCTCTTGCTACAAAATTGATGTACAAAGTGGGAGGTCCCTATGGCTACGATGCATGGCTCCCGAAGCCCTCTGGATCTAGTTGTTGTTGTTGTTGTATTTTGGGGAGAGGTTGAAAAGTGGTCATGGGCCTAGATCTATGAGAGAACGATGTAGACAAATCTACCTGCATCCCCTTGATCTCTCCCTATAGGGAGCATATCATGAACTATGTCTGTGTCAGCTCCTATTGTAGTTGTTGAACATCTATCAAGATCATGGTTTTTGGTTGCCCTTTGAGGTCATCGAGGTGGATACAAAGTCACGCGTCTGATCGGTGGCAACGTCCCTTGTCACAATCGCATCTCACTTGTTAAGTGCCATCTGTAGCTCCCCCGATAGCTGGCCATACTATGCTTGAAGAGTGGTCACATCTGCAAATAGCTATACTATCTCCACTCCCCACTCCTTTAGGGTTGTTAGAATTCTCTCATGGTAGCATGTCTCTAGCATGGTGAATGCATGCCAAAGACTAACCTACTATAGATGTGTGACCTCATCATCACTAAAGCGATCCATCTACTCACAAACCAAATGATAAGCTCGCCCATCGAGATGTTGTTGGATCTTGGGATAGTCCTGCAAAAATGGAAAAATCTATGTCAAAACATAGAATTTCAATCTGAAAAACAAAAAATTTACTACGACTTTCATGTGCCACACATACGTATGTGCATCATGCATATGTCCCAGTCTACCATTGACACCCCAAAGACACTAGCGCATCTTGAGGATGACAATACAAAGATGGGAGTTTAGTGCAAAGCCTGAACAACAATGCATATTTTGGATGAAAACACCAAAAAAAGATACCTACGTAGCTCGATGAGGAAAAAATTACTTTAAAACATGCTAAAATTCACAAAAAATGAGGTTTTGAGACCTACCTAGTCCACCTTGGCAATGGCATCCCTTAGCTTCTCTAGTCTAGGTGCATCCTACTCTCTCCTGCTCAACATTTTGCTAACTTTTCTCTCACAAAATTCAACAACTTCCATATAGTGAATAGTGAAAATGACCCTTCTAGGGGCCCACCTAGGTGTATATAGGCCCCGTGGGGCCCATTTTTCTTAGAGTATTTGGCTCCCCGGTTTCTCCTGAATTTACCCCACCTAGCTGGGGGAAAACTTAGGAGGGGCATATAGTCACCTCTTGATCATATTTTTTCTTCTGAATCACCAAAAAAAAAATTATCATTCTTCTCGCCGATGTAGCTTCTTCTGATTTTCAAAACTAACTTCAATTTGAGTTTTGCAGACTAAAGTTTTGTGTGATTTTTCACATCCATCTTTTTACTATTTATTGAGCTCGATTGTTGGGGAACCTTCAGTACCGGTTAGCTTGACCTCAGTGGCCTTTGAGGCCCCTTTTCTTGGCATGCAAATCCATAAAATTCAAATTTGAGATAAAATTCTTCTCTACTTTAGTGTGGCTGATTTTTCCCAAAATCGAGCCCACAAAAGTGCGGGAAAAATGTAATGTCACATAATTGCACCAAAGGGAAATTCCACATTTGCACTTTTCCTAGTATTGGTGACACATTAGAGCAATAATGAAAAAAATCCCATGAGTCAAAATTATTGGCAACACGAGGGTAGACAACTAAGAGGAGTGGTGAATCAGTTGTCACATAAATTATACTTATTAAACTTAATCTCATATCTGATAAATAAAAATGAAATCATAAACTATCACCACATAAAAAACACATATAACTCCAAGATTTTTGCGTGGAAACCCTATTAATGGAAAAATTGCGATGGAGGTTAATCCACAAGATTATAATCTATTAAAAGTCTTACAAATGGGGAATGACCATGCATTCAAGAACATTACCTAGAGCTCACTGCTCAAATACAAAAGTCTTACTACCCAAAGGAAGACACACTATCTTACAGTCACATTCAAATTATATCCATTTGAGAGATCTTGAACTGAGAAGATAGCATTTGCTAATGCTTGATTACAATTCTGGTTAAGCACATGAATAATTCCTTCTTCTCACTCTTCTTCACACTTTACTGCTTCCTTCAAAATATTAGAACATTATTCACACACAAAAATCACACATCTCGCACCTTGCATATCATTCTCCTCAAAGCAATCGATCATATATATCCACAATTAAGGATAACATCAACTACATGTCGGCCCAACAAAATATGAAATGTGTATAAACTGTTAGTCCAAATCAATAAATAATTATGAATGTGAATCAACTAATGTCAGAAAAAAAATAAAAAGAACTCAAAACAACATGTCTCAAACATGAATAACCTTAAAAAAATTAGCCTTGAAGATCCACAACACGCTACAATCACCATGTCGACCACGAACATGAAAAACATGAACACACAAAAGAAAATCACCAATCACGAGCAGAAAAATCAATGCGAACCAAAAACATAGATAGAGCATGATCTAGAAACATCCACAAGGATCATGAATCACCACAAACACATCTGCAACAACTCAAATTACTAGAATCACATCATCTTCTTCCAGAAACACCATCTACAACAACAAAACAATTATCAGAACACTAATACTCATAACTTGATCAAATCTTCATGAGAACCTCTAAAAGTTTAGGTGGATAAACTAGATATACTTGAAAATAAACCCTTTAATCCACAACTCCTTATCCTCAATATACTGAGCTAGCCATCATACTGAACTTCACTACATCACCAACAACCTATAACTTATTTTATTACAATTTTCTCAATATCCTCGACATATAAAACCTTAAAGAAATTAATTTCAATGGTGTTGACATCAATGACAACCTCATATCAGCAATATCCAACAATATCCCCCTTTGGCATTGATGGCAACACATGATGTGAAAAACACCATCAATGATACTTTCTCTTAAGACTTTCTCCCCCTTAGGTTTAGACTCTTTTCTTCTTAACTCTTTCAAATATTTTTTCATGATGCTTCTCCCCCTTTGACATCAATGACAAAGGTACACATTATATTTCTCCACACAATCACTGAACCACATATCTAAATATTTGACTACTCCCCCTAAGTAACAACCACCACAACATCAATCCAGATCATAAGATATGACTATGAAATGTGTGTACTGATGCAATTCATTGCATCTTACTTTTGATTAGGAGGGATAATCACCCCTAGCTTCCCTCTAAGATACTCAAAATTATCCTTAGGCAAGGGCTTGGTAAATATATCTACAATATGTTCCTTAGTAGGCACATACTCCAATCTGACTTCCTTTTCACTCACCTTCTCTCTCAAAAAGTGAAACTTGATAGATCAATGCTTGGTTTTTGAATGTAGCACCATATTCTTAGAAATATGAATTGAACTTGAATTATCACATAATATAGCAATTATTTCATCATACACAACTTTGATATCTTTCAAAATCTGCTTTATCCACAATACTTGAGTATAATTGTTAGCAGCAACAATGTATTTTTCCTTTGTAGTAGATAAAGAAATGGCATTTTTCTTCTTACTTAACCATGAAATAAACTTCTTTACCAAGAAAAATGCACAACCACTAGTACTCTTTATGTCATTCACATATCCTACCCAATCAGCATCAGTAAAAACACTCAAAGTAAGGTCATCTTCTTTAGGATACCATAGGCCAAAATCAACTATCCCCTTCAAGTACCTGCAAATCCTCCTCACACCTATCACATGAGATTCCTTAGGATCAGCTTGAAATCTTGCAACAATTCATATTAAATTCATGATATCAAGTCCAATTTGAGTCAAACAGATCAATCCACCAATCATGGATCTGTATCTAGTCTTATTTGTTTTAGGAGAGTCATCATCTTGTGTCAACTTACATCCAGTCACCATAGGTGTACCAACTGGCTTTGAATCTTCCATACCAAATTCTTTATCAGCTCTTTCACATACTTGGACTGAGATATAAAGATCCCTTTATCTAGCTGAGTAATTTTCAATCCCAAAAATAATTTCATTTCTCCAATCATGGACATCTGAAACTCACTTTGCATCTCATCAGAAAAATTCATGCACAAACTATCATCTCCTCCAAAAATGGTATCATCAACCAAGACTTCAACAATCAAATCTTTACCATGATCAATATTGAAATACAAATTATTATCAACAGTACCTTTATTAAATCCAAGCTTCAACAAATACTTTTCCAATCTGGCATACCATGCTCTTGGGGCTTGCTTAATTCCATACAATGCTTTCTTCAATTGACAAACCATAAGTCCCTAATCAGTCAATTGAAATCCATCAGGTTGTTCAATATACACTTCTTCATCTAGTTCACCATTTAGAAATGTTGACTTGACATCCATTTGATAAACCTTGAAGATTTTTTAAGCAACATAAGCAATAAATAGTCTCATAGCTACAATCCTAGCAATATGAGCAAAATTTTCTTCAAATTCAATTCCTTCCATCTAAAAACTTCACCTTGCTCATTCAGGTTTTTTAGAAAGATCCATTTAGTTCAAATTACATTTTTTCCTTAGGTCTAGGAACAAGAATCCATGTATTATTCTTCTCAATTTGCAGTATTTCTTCTTTCATTGCTTCCACCCAATGTTCATCTTTGCATGCTTCATCAACACTATTAAGCTTAGTCTTTGAAATCAAATAGTATTCTCTTGAAATTATTCTCCCAGTTTGAACACCTTGTTCTTATCACCTACTGAACGATTTAGTCTTACATACCTTGGAGTCTTAGGCTACTCTTGAACTTCAGGTTGATCTTGTGCACTTTCACTAGTTTCTTCCTCTTGATTTCCCTAATTTAAACTCTGATATTTCTTTCCTTTATCTATACTATTATTTTGATTTTCTGAATCATATTCGTAGGTTCTAGATGGTCTAAATGTGTCTTCATCAACCTTTACATTATCACTTTCAATTACTTTCATTAATCTCTTATTGTAGCACTGGTAGGCTTTACTTTTAGTAGAATAACCAAGAAAGACTCCTTTGTCACTTCTAGCATCAAACTTTCCTATATCTTCATCTATTTTGATATATCATTTACTCCCAAAGATTTTGAAGTATCTAACAGCAGGCTTATGACCAAACCATAGCTCATAAGGAGTCTTACCAATATCACCTTTGGCATGTACCCGATTGAGAGTATAAATGACAATACTCACAACTTCTCTCCAGTAGATATGAGGAACATTTACTTCCAGCATCATAGTCCTAGCGGCTTCTTGAGTTTTCATGTTCTTCCTTTCCACAACTCCATTTTGTTGAGGGGTCCACAGGACAAATAATTGTCTCTTTATCCCATGCTCTTCATAGAAAGAATTCAACTCATCGGAAGTGAATTCACCACCTCTATCTGATCTCAAACATTTAATCTTTAGACTTGTCTCTGTCTCAACCATAGCCTTGAAAATATTGAATTTCTATAGAGCTTTAGAATTTTCCCTTAAGAAAGCAACCCACATCAATCTAGAATAATCATCAATAAGTAACATGAAATGCATGTCTCCTTGTAGACTTTTGACTCCAAAAGGACCACACAATTTAGTATGCACAAGCTCCAACACTTAATTTGAATAATTTTGTTTGCTTCGGAATGAAACTCTAGTTTGCTTCCCTAACTTACATTCCTTGCATATGGTATTAGTAGGCTTTATCAACTTAGGAAGATCTCTCACTGCCTAAGTAGAACTTATCTTGATAATATTGTCAGAGTTTACATGACACAATCACCTATGCCATAACCAACTTTCATCAGCTTGAGTAATCAGACAACTCTTACAAGTAGTACTTAGGTGGAAGATATAACCTTTTGTTTTTGTACCAAATGCAATCACAGTTCCAAAACTCCCCAATATTATACACTTTCCATCCTTGAATTGAAGATTATATCCCTTTTCAACCATTTGTCCAAAACTTAAGAGATTATTCTTCAAACCTTCCACATATAGAACATCATCACTATTATGCTTACCATCAAAAGAAATGAATCCTCTACCATGGATTACAGTATCTTTTTCATCACCAAATCTTACAACACCACCATCATACTTTTCCAGGCTCACAAATTTAATTTTATCACCTCTCATGTGATGAGAGCATCCACTATCAATCACCCGTTCATATTTTTCTTCAACTCTGGTAGCTAGAGCTTTTTCCACATTCGTGCAAATAGTAGAATCAGTAGGTATAGGAGTATTTTCCTTGATAGCAATAAATACCAAGTCATCCTCACTTGCATTTCCTTTATCAGATTCATCATCTATCACACCTTCATCATCATCAAAATAACACTTTCTTTGTAATATAGGATTTTTAGATCTTGGCTTAGGAACTCTTTCAGGACACCTTGATGATGACCTTTCTTATTGCAAGAAAAACATTTAAGAGGAAATTTCCCTTCATACTTACCTTATCCTTTGGCTACCCTCTTGACAAGAAGTGCTTCAAGCTCATCTAGTTTTCTCTCTTCTTCTTCAATCTCTCTCATTTCCTTCTCATACATGGACATTTTTATAGAAGAAATTTCTCTCGGATCATATATTTGCTTATCTTTCCCAGATACAATAGCTTTGAATGCAGATTTTGTCTTAGGAAGATATTCACCAAACTCATTTAACTCAAAAGAAGAAAGCTTACCAATCAACATGTCTTTGGTTACATTTGTCACGGTTCAGATCTCCTCAATAGAATAAGCTTTTTGTTTGTATGTAGTAGGAAAGGAACTGAGAACTTTAGCAACAATCTTTGATTCTTCCAATGTTCCACTAGCACATCTGATACTACACTCTAATTCATTCACTCTCTACATAAACGAAGTGTTGTTCTCATCTTCACCCATTCTCAATGTTTCGTATTTCCCTTTCAGGCTTTGTAGCTTAGCAATATTCACATGGTTATCACCTTCATACAAAGTTTCCAACTTTTTCTAGCTTTTCCAGATCTCATAAGCAATCTTCAACTCCATTGCATTTTTCATTTCAGAATCAGTCAAAGCACTCAACAATGCTTCCTTAGCCCCGATATTGTATTCAACTTCCTTAATCTCACCTGGAGTAGAAGGACCATTCTATGGGATGATATATCTATTCTTTGTAATCATCCAATAAGGTTCACCAATGCATCTAAGATGACACTCCATTCGATTCTTCCGTAGAGAATAATTTGTTCCATCAAATCTTGAACTATCCTTCTTATATGTTGTCATCTCGGATCACCTCAAGCGATCAAGCTTCTCGAGAGGAACCTACTCTGATACCAATTTTTGGAAACACAAGGGTAGACAACTGAGAGGGGGGAGGTGAATTAATTGTCACAAAAAATATACTTATTAAAACTAATCTCAAATCTGATAAATAAACATGAAAGCATAAACCATCGCCACATCAAAAACACACATAACTCCAAGATTTTTGCATGGAAACCCGTTTAGTGGAAAAACCACGGTGGAGGTCAATCCACAAGATTATACTCTATTAAAATTATTACAAATGGGGAATGCACATACATTTAGGAACACTACCTAGAGCTCACTACTCAAATACAAAAGGCTTATTGCCCAAAGGAAGACACATTGTCTTAAAGTCACATTTAGATTACATCCATCTGAGAGATCTTGAACTAAGAAGATAGCATCTGATAATGCCTAATTACAGTTCTAGTTAAGCACAAGAACACTTCCTTCTGCTCACTCTTCTTCACACTTTACTCCTTCCTTAGAAATATTAGAACATTATTCACACATAGAACTCGCACATCTCACACCTTGCATATCATTCTCCTCAAATAAATCGATCATATATATCCACAATCAGGGATAACATCAACTACATTTCGGCCCAACAAAATATAAAATGTGTACAAACTGTCAGCCTAGATCAATAAACAATTATCAATGTGAATCAGCCAATGTCAGCCAAAACATAGTAAGGACCCAAAACAACATGTCTCAAACCTGAAACTCCTTAAACAATTAGCCTCAAAGATCCACAACATGATACAATCACCCTATCAGCCATGAACATGAAAAACATGAATACACAGAAGAAAATCACCAATCATGAGCACAAAAATCAATGTGAACCAATAATATAGGTAGAGAATGATCTAGAAACTTCCACAAGTATCATGAATCACCACAAAAGCATCTGCAATAACTCGGATTACTAGAATCACATCTTCTTCTAGAAACACTGACTACAACAACATAACAACTGTCAGAATACCGATACTCATAACTTGATCAAATCTTCATGTGAACCTTTGAAACTTCAGGTGGATAAACTAGATATACTTGACAATAAACCCTTTAATATGTAACTCCTTATCCTCAATATACTAAGCTAGCCATCATACTGAACTTCACTACATCACCAACAACCTATAACATATTTTATTACAACTTTCTCAATATCCTCGACATATACAACCTTGAAGACATTAATGTCAATAGTGTTGACATCAATGACAACCACATATCAACAATATCCAACAATCTCCAACAAGAATTTTGTAATTTTGACCCAATGTGGACTAGTGGTGGAAAAAAAGAAGCCTAATGACATGTTTCTCGAAAATCCATGCCTTGGATGCTTGTTCGGTATGCAAAAATCTACGTGGTGTGCTAGCATCTTTGTGGTTTTTCGAGTTTGAAATGAGGAATTTCAAATCTTGACTCTCTTGACACATGTCCTAACAGTCATATTTCAGATGTAACGACTCTTTGTCTCTCTTACATGCAACAAAAATCCCTCTTTTTCTCTCATTTGGGGGTTCAAGTAATTCGGTTAAGCTCTCTCTTCACTTTCACTCTTGATTTCTCTTCATTATTGATAGAAACTCTCTCACAAGTGAATCCATGTCAGACTAAGGTCCCTCTAGCAGCTACAACTCTCAAGCAAGCACCTAACGATGCATCTATGTGCTCCGGAGAGGGTCTAGGCCTGTGGGTAATGCTCTCTCTCACTCTTTTCTACTTGTTTATTTGCTACTTAGTGGTGCGGGTTCTACTCCTGAAGGGGGTTTTTCTTTCACCACATGCTTTGTCCATTTCGTTTACAATCCTTTCCTATTTGGCTATCTGTGGAGGTGGGAACACAAAAATGGGAATCTAACTGAGGTAGACCTCTATACAGCCCCAACCTTTTGCCCTTGTTCTTTTGCATGTAGGTTGCAAAGCAGATCTTGGAGTGAAGAATCGAATGTCTAATTAAAGCTAAGTTTTCTCCAAGTTCTCCTTGTGCTTTCCTTAAAGTCTTTTTTCTTTGTTTGATCATTTTTTTCAATAGACCTTAGGTCCAAGTCGAGAAGTGAAACCTTAATCTGCTTGTTTGAGTTCTTTATCCTTATGTTGTTGTGGATGCTAGTGTTCCATTTAGATGATAGTACATCACGTTGGCATCCTGCATCTATGTTCACATCCTTTAGCCGAGAGCTCCTCTATTTGAGGTAGAAATCTAGAATTTTACCTCTCTCATGATCTAAAGTAGTTTTCTTTGAGATACAACTTGTCTACATTTCTTTATAATCTCTTCAATTTTTTTATGCTGAGGTGGATAAGAGTAGTTCGTTCCATGGTGATCTCTTGAGAATGAAGAGACTCATGTGAAGTGAATCCCTCTTATCTCACGATGTTGTCATTGATGTCAATTATGCGGTGATAAAAAAAGAACAAATTAGAGGAGTAGTGATGGTAGAAGAAAAGGAGATAAGATAAGTATCATTTGTATACAGTTATACCTTATCATTTGAAGTTTATGCAACCTATCTTCTAAAGTTAATATGTCAGATAAGTGAATGTCATCAATAATGATAAGTTGTGTTGATAATTAATATCATAGAAGTTATGAAGTCATATGGTTTGGAACTTAGAATATGTTGCAAAAAGGTTGAAGAAAGTTGGCTAAGTAAAATTCATATTACAAAGGGTTTCATAGGCTCAAGAGATTGCATTGCATTCTATCGACTATTATCAAGCCAATTTTCAATCACCTACCACTTAGTGGCCAATATTTTATTAGCTTGACTTGCCCTAGAAAGAAAACCTATTTTATGAGGGTATTGTATCACGACTATGTATTATGATGTATTCTAAGATTCTAATAGCGATAATGTTGCTTTTGTATCTTTGGTTGGTGATACTCCTATGAGAATCTTACTCTACAAGTGTATTGCAATATTTTTTATTTTTGAATAATATATTGGTTGGATTTTGGAGTGTGGGGTTTTTCTCTTGAATGGGTTTTCTCCATGTAACTCATTGTGTTGTGGTATGCATGATATTTATGTTTATTTTTGTTTAAGTTTCTATAACTGTTAAAGATCTGTAAACGTTCTACTTTATCCTCCTCTCAAGATTAGTGTAGGAAGTTGTTCTACTACCTTAGCTTCCTTATAACTGGGTATAATTGCTTGAAAATAGAAAAGATAGCTCGTGATTACTCTTAGGTATGTGTGATTCAAATTTGAGTTCATAAATCCTATCGCAAAGTGTTTTATAGCTAGCAAAGTATTGTACAATGCAGTTGTAGGTAGAAAGGATCAAAGGAATGCTTTGTATTTCTCCACACTTGGCAATATAGTCTTGTAGTTTGGAGGATCACTAGATATAGGCAAGAAATAAATGTGTTTCAAGTATCAAGTGATAGTTTGTACCACAATTATTTCTGGGGTCATCTATGTGAAGACAAGTCATGTTATTGGCTAGAGAATATTAAGGGAAATAATAGATGTCACCACATTTCAACGCATCTTGTCATTTGGCTTTGATGTTTGAAAGATAATATTATATAGTATGTTGGTATTCTTAGTTCATGTTTCAAATTATTTTGTCTATTGCAAGCATGTTTTTCAATATTCTACACCAAGTCTTTGTAACCAAAGTATATTTGGGATACCAACATCAATCCTCGAGTAGTTGCACCAGTATGAAATGATCTGATTTGGTAAAAGGTGTGTATAGGAGTGGTTGGAAAGTAAAATTGTGTTCATGACATGATTTGTACGATGCTATTTTTATTTCTCTAGTATCGCTTTTGGTTTGGAGCTAATATGAAGAAGGTTAAGTATTTGTTGAGCCAACTTGGTATGTTGAGATGATTGTGCCACATGTTTGGATGTATGTGACATTTTGAAGATGTATTCTATGATAAAATAGGTCCTAACTATCTCTTAGTTTGAACCACATGCGATTCCCTCTTACCATGGAAGCTTTTGGATCCTACTTGCTGTGATCAATACACCTCTCATGTTATATGTCTTTATCTTGTCTAACAAAGTCAAAAAAATTGAAGCTTGCAGAGGATATAAATAAAAGATGAAATTTATTGAAAGAGTGAGAGTGTGTATGATGGATGTTTAAAAGGAATAATAAGCGAGTAAGAAATATGCAAAAAATATTTTGATAATGAAATATAGAGCTGATTAGTTCAAGAATGGTAGCCCAATAAAGTTTTTGCTATCAAGATAATGTGTTAGTTGTGATGATAGAGGGAATTTTGTGATGTTATGGATATTGATGAAGTTATTATGCAGAAATATGGCAGTATTGAAAAGTTTGAAAGATCAAGAAAAATTTGAAATAGTCTACTTTCATGTACATAGTTTTTTGCCCCACTCTTGACTATATTCATGTTATAGTGTTTGAGGGAGTTGTAGCTTCCTTTGGGTTGCAGCCCATAAAACTTGACAAATGACACAAATAAACATAACCAAGAGCATGATATAAATGATGAACCTCATAGAAAATTATCATATCGATTAATGACAAGGGAACATACTTCAAAGGCACATAAAAAGAAGGGACTCAATAAAAAAATAACAATGTGAGATTGAGTCCTAACACCCACGAAAGCAAGCATATTTTGACATAAAAAATATTTTATCTTTTAAAATTGATAAAATATTTAATTATTGGGAGGTATATTTGAAGGGGAAATAATCTTATGGTACATCCCAAAAAAACCCCTTTTATCTTTATAAAAATGTGGATCCACTTTCTTTTTATGTTTTGAATTAATTCTTCTTTGATCTTTGGTTGCCTCATTTGCATGACTTTAGTTTTTGAGTCTCAGTAAGTCTTAATTCTAGTTTTTTGGTATTATTTTTATCCTTTCTAGTGGGATTGGGATTAGGGATTAGATAACCCTAATCAAGTATTTGAATTTATTTTTCAAGGATTCACATTTTCGTGACATCTCAATCTTAGTCTTCTTTCAAGTTGTATTTCTTTAGCAATATTTTTTAGTAGTATTTGTGTTCAAGGTTAGACTAAATTGATATTTGCATGTCATTGCTCCCATAGGTTTTATTTTTATTTCATAGAATAGACTCAAGTCCTGTATGACATTTCGAGCTCATATTTTTCATGTCTTGGAATCCCTTGTTTGTATTATTTTAATTTTATCTTTTGGATGTTTTTTAATTCACTTTAGCCATGATTGCATTCCTTGAATGGGCATTAAGTTTATTATTTTGATATATATTACTCTTGTGTGGTTTCACACACGCAATTTAGGCTAAGTGTACATCCTAGTTGGAAATATTATATAGAATTAAAGGCATTGACCTTGTTCCAAAACTATTTGCATGGTTTAGATTTCATACTTTAAACAAAAGGTCTTTTACTCTATTTTGGTTAAGCTTCAACTATTTTCTTGTTTGCATACAATAAATCCTAGGTGGTGTCATGATAAGGTTACCAATGCATATTTTATTATATTCTATGGGTGTAAATTGAGGGTTTCCATGCATTCTTTAAATATTAGTTGGTGCCTTGGAGGTATTTGTAAATTTTGATGGTTGACCATTATCATTGATTTAACATTTGTTCATGTGACAGTTTTTTTTGGGTTGAAGTTTGGGGTCCCACCATAGTTGAAACCATTAGAAACCCTCATCATCACCTCAAAAGCCTCAATTAAAATGTGAATAGTTCTAAAAATATTTATGCACGAATAACTTTAAAAATATATAGGAGAGAAGGGAGTTTTAATTGAGAATTTTGAATTGTGGTCATTAGATCTTTTACCTTCAATGTCATTCATTGGATGTGTTTTAAGTAAATTTTTGGTTAAATCTATTTCTCTAGTACCTTTCACCCGAAATCTACAAGCATTTCTTATTGACATATAATTGCCTTTTTCATTTTATAATCTTGTGTGTAGCTTTTTCTATGTTTTTAGCATTTTTTTACATTTTCTATGAGGGTTTTTGGGCATCTACATAGTGTTTTGTATGCATCTAGGGCATGTTCCACCCCTGCCAGTTAGAACTAATACATGTCAAAATCTTGATTATGTGTTACTAATTGTTGTTATGCATTGAAATATAAATTTTAGATATTGAGATAAGGAAATTTACTAATTAATAGTCCTAAGAACAATTCCTTGCATTATTTACTTAATATTCTATGCATTATAATTGTAGTAGGTTTTTCAATGACTTGATCAATCATTTAGACATATTTATCATTAATTTAAATAAATTATTGAAATAAAGTATGTATTTTATCCTTAGAAGTGAATTATTTCATAAATTTTAGGACAAAGGGCATTGTTTAGGAACTATATATTGATTAAAAATGGGGCATATTAAGTAGCAATAAGTTCTATTATGAAGATTGAAGAAGTCACTGAATTGCAGCTAGGATCCTTGTGGTAGAGGGTATAGTGTTGTTGAAATGAAAAGGGAATGCATAGATCTCATTCTCAAAACCATAAACTATGCCCTTGGCTATTCCATTTCCTTAGGAGCATAATCCTTTAGAGACATGGGTATTGTATTGGATCTAAAATTTATTCATTTGTGAGCTCCACATTGGTTACATAGGGTACACATGTGTGAACTTAAGTTTTGGCAATGAAAGTAGAGTTGTTTCCTTGGACAATCTATTTATAAAAGATACAAAATATTTTATGCATGTTTTTTTATGTAAATAGAGAGAATTGATACGATTGATTTGAGTTTGAATTTTATGTTATGATAAACTTATTTTTTCATATTTTTTATTTTTACAAAACCATAGCCTAAACCCATTGTACAAACCTGTGTCTTATAGATGTTGATCATTTCTCCCTCTTATCCTCCATTTTCCCTATTTCTATGATTCTCATTATCCATGTGCCCTCCATCATCCACACAATACCATATCTAAGCATTCCCATTATGGTTTTTTGTTTTCACCATTGACACCTTCACTAAGTTGCACACACTCAAACATTTCCATAATTTGTCGAGGTAAAATGTGCTATATTAGGGGATTGGTTGAAGAAGTTTCCAAAATAGAATACCATTTTCCTCTTCTCCCCAACTTCAGTTGAGCATATCTCATATCCAAAACAATCATGTGTTCTATTAAAATATGACTTTTCTAAGTAGGTGCAATATGAAAACAAATAAAGCCTTATTAAAATCTACCACCTTTGCTAGTTGCCAATGGTTGCCAAATGAAATGCTGTGTAATAAGTTAAGTAGAAGCCTTTCATCTTTCAACGTGCTTTCAAAATATATAAACTTGCGTCTGAGGAAAGGCGTCATGGAGAAACCATTCCCCACATACAGAATGGTGGTAATGATGTGCATCTCTTGTAAACTTATTAGATTATTCATGAATTCTTTACTTCATCTTCAATTGTGAGAGTAGTCAACAGACAATCTTAAAAAAAAATTCTGTAAAAGACACCGCCCACTGTCAGATGATATCAAGATGCATGCATAATAATGAAAAATCTTTATTTCTAAATAATGCTTTGGCTACTTTATCATGCCTAAAAATTCGTTGACTAAGGCAAAGATTGCATTCAAGAAGATGTAAGAAAGAAACTTTTTTCTAATAGATGAGGAAACCATGTGAAAGGATTCGTAGAATGTGAGAAAGAAACAGATCATGATGAGAATAAACATTTTTATACATTTCTATATTTGTTCAAGATTCTCCACTAATGAACTTAGTTTTATAAAATTGTAATGTTGAAAATTGTGTTTTTTTATATTTCTCAAGTTGTGTGTTCATTTTGGGAGAATGGATCAATATATTATATATTGAAAGGCAACATAATATTATCACACAATTATCTTTCACTTTTTATATATATATATATATATATTTATTTTATTTATTATGCATATTCATTCACCTATTTTCATATATTCTTCGGTCATTTTGATTCTATCATTTTTATGTTTAGGGTAAATTATATGGGTGTGGGATTAATGCTACATGTGTAAACCTACCTCTTGAAAATTTACACTTTAAATTCATTTTTTTGTGAACTACCTGCTCATTTCTTTCTTGTCTAGAGTTGACTAAACACGTGTTTGAATTATTTATTTCTATGTCCTTGTATTTAGAGGCATTCAATTACATTTGTTTCACATTGTGAGGATTTCTAATTAATCATTTAGAAAAGAATGTTAGGATCACTTATATTGGACCATTGCAAAGAATTCAGGTGTGTTTAAGCGTTCTAGAACATTTGAATGTTTGAAGTTTGCTATCCTTGATTATTGGCATAACCATAAAGCCAATCTTTCTTGAGATATAACCCATGAGAACTTGTCCCCTAACAATATTGAATCATTTTAAAGGTATTCATAAATATTTCCAATTTAGAACATAGATTAGACAACAATAAATAAAGTGTAATAAGAAATAAGTGTACATAGTCCTAGATCAAATTTGTAGCCAAATATTAGAGTTATGTTCTTAGAAGAGAAACAAACCTATAAATTAACCCTACATAGAGTTAATTGACATTTCAAATCTCAAGGTGAATTATAAGTCAAGATCTTCCATTTTTTATCCTAAGACACTTATATTTCAATGTGTCACTTTAAAACATTTAGTGTTTATATTTCCTAGTGCTAAGTATCATTAACCCTATTCAAAATTACTTTCTAAATTAACATTTAGAATCTCAATTTTAGGTAATATTCATTACTTGCATTTATGTTATCTAGATTAGTCTATCTATTATTGATTAGATTAATTGATTATTCAAGATAACGCATTAGTTTAGGAAGAGGATTTTTTTTTTTTTTTGACATGTCTACTCTTCCACAACATAGTTTGCATTTAGGGTTTCTTTATCACTTTTAGGATTTCTAAATCTAATATAACTCTTATTTTATAACCTATTTATATATTTCTTAGATTTTTTATTTACATTTTCTTATTTGATTTAATTAGTGTTCAAACAGCCATTGAGTTTTATCTATCTCCCCATTCTCTCACCTTTGGATATTTTATCATTATGGTTCCTTATAAATATTTCTTATCCGTTGATTTGCACACACTTATTTTATATTTTGATATCTATCATATTTATGAGTGAACTTAGAAAAATGGGAGAATCATCAAACCTTGGATGAAAATAATTGTATTTGATATGCAGAGGAGGTTCTTTGAAGAGAAGCACAAATAAATTAATTTTATTTGGTTGAAATAAATCTACATACCATTCTATGAAAATTTCTTTCAAATCTAGTCATACATCTACTTCATTTTCACATTATTCTTTCACATTTTAATCAATATTTAAGATTTAACAAAATCACCCTTAAATTTATGAAAAATATCTTTTAGCATATGTCTCTTCCATAACTTCATTAGTTCTACAGTTTTATCTAGATCACACCCAAGAATCTCCATGATACTCAGGTTTCAAATTTATTTTTTCAATAGATATAATTGTGTACATTAGAATGTGTCAATTAAATTGCATATAAACTAGTACACCAATGAAACATTAGATTGAAGAAAACTAAATAAATAAAGTAAATGCAAACTCTAAACAGCAGCTTCTTCAAATTCATTCCATTGTCCTCTATCTCCAAGGATTCGCTTCAAGATGTTTGCTCTCAGTTGTGCAAACAACAGCTTATAGAATGGCACTTGAGAGAATGAGATTATCAAAAATGCATATGCATGTAAAAGATTGAGCTTATTGAATTAAAATGCTATGAAATGCTTAAGACGCGACTATAATAACTACGCATGAAAATATGAGATTCGAGGCTTTTTTTCCACTCATAAGAGGGTTGTATTTATAGATTTTTGAAGGTAGGAATTCGATTGGCCAAGATCAACGGTCGAGTTCAAACCTGTTGAAATGAATGGTCAGAGGTCGAGAATTCGAACAGAAGGTGGAATTCCAAGACACAAAAAATGAAGAGACAATTTGAAAGGTGTCTCTCATAATTAAATAAATAAATATTTAACTATGTGTGAAAGAAATATGAAAAGGCTTTAATTAAATATTGCTAATATTTAATTATGTGAGAAAAGAAAAAGCCTTTTAATTAAATATTGGGAATATTTAATTTTGTGAGAGGAGTGGGAATTTGCAAAATGATTTAATTAAATATCAAAAGTATTTAATTAAATTTGGAGGGGAGAAAATCATTTAAATTTAGAATTTAAATTTTGACAATTAATGTAAATAAATTGTAAAATCTATTTAATTAATTAGGAGAAAGATAGCATTAATTAAATAAACTTATTTATTTAATTAAATTAGAAGAATTAGAAAAATGAACAATATAAATAAATAATTAAATTTATTTATATGTAGAAGACTTAAGAAACATTAATTAAATAATTCATATTTAATTAATTAACAGGTTCGATCGACCGTGACCATTTTTAGATGTGTACATTTTTCCCCTCTTTGAAGTGATGTGTTTCACGCATTGCTTCAAAGAATTTGCCCCTGACTTTGAAAAATTACTGATGATGCTATATGCCCCCTCGAGAGATAAATCGCATGATGAGAATGATCATAAGACTGGTTTGGATGATTTCAGATGATTTAACTCTCGAAATAGCACTTTGCATAGTAATAAATGCTATTTTTACCCCTTTAAAAGATGAAAAAGGTGAGAAGTCACTTTCATTTGAATAGTAACCTTTGAAGATTTTCGAGCTCTAAGAGAGAGAAAAGCAATGCCGATCTCGTATGAACACCACAGATTTGAGCGAGGTCACCGTCATCAGAGACCACCTGCGTATGGACCTCTGGTAAGTCGATCCAAACCTCTTTGTAAAAATTTTATGAATTTTTGGATGCTTTTTCGAATTTTTTCAAATTTTAAAATTATGTTTTAGCGCATACGATAGGTCTTTTAGCGCATACAGTAGATAGTTTAGCGCATCCAAAATGGCGCATAGGGATAAAACAGTCACGCATAGAGGGCAAATAATCGTGCATAGGAGATTTAGCTTATAGGATAGATAAAATGGCGCATCTATGAAACTTGTCTATGGAAGATGATAAATTAGCGCATAAGTGATGTAGCGCATAGATGAACTATTATAGCGCATATGCGTGATGAAATAGCGCATTCATGAAATCGCGCATCCATAGACTATTTTAGCGCATCCATGGATTTTTTCCGAATTTCAATTTTTGAAGAAAAATTGATACATGCTTGATGATTGTTGCTAGATTAGACAACAGATTTTACGCATTTGAATATCATTGATGAATAGATTTGATAAATTTTCCTTCGTGTTTGAAGAACAAATAGGTTTGATAAATTTTGCTTCCATGCAATATGAAAAACAAAATAAGAATGATAGATTTGCTTTCCTAATTGAAAGTCAAATAGATTGAGTCACGATGACTGTCAAATTTGTTTCCATATGATATGAAAAACAAACTAGTATTGGTAATTTGCTTTCCTGATTGAAAGTCAAATAGAGTCACGATGACTGTTAAATTTGTTTCCATGCGATATGAAAAACAAACTATATGTGATTAAAACTTGCTTGATGTACTGATTGATTGATGATATCCATTTGTTGATTGATTTTGCATGCTTGCTTGATAATGTTGTAAAGGAGGATTTTAGCCTCCTTCAAATCAAACAAAGATTTTCGTAGACATGGGAGATGATTCCCCGACTGTCCCATGATGATTTGGGAGTGATAGACGAGTGTGGCTTGAGAGCTCTGTTGAGTATCCCACAGTATCAGGTCAACAGGGCACTATTGATTGCCTTAGCAGAGTGGTGGCACAGCAAGCACAACACTTTCCACTTGCCGACAGGAGAGATCACGGTGACCCCAGAGGATGTCTATAGGATTCTGGGTATTCCTGTGGCTGGAGAGCTTGTGATTTATGATCACAAGGAGATTGGGGGTACATATGCTTTGAGACGGGTCTCCTAGGATCCTCATGTTTGCGGATATGAGATTCCTTGGAAGGAGATGACAAAGAGATATGCCCCACTGCCTTCGATTTTAGCAAGGATGATCGGTGGTTTCCTTTGTCCTGATCGCAGGTCAAAGGGACTATCAGTTGGGTGGGGGAGGATCTTGCAGGACATGCTTCTCCACCATACCAGATATGCATGGGGATCATGTATGCTTGTCCATCTATACCATGACCTTCATCAGGTCATGTATACAGATGGGAAGAGTCTTTCCTACGAAGTGACTCTTTTATAGTTATTCATGTGGGAGTACTTCGCGATTACATGCCCTATTGTCAGGAGAGATCACCCCATCGGATTCCCCTATGCTTACACGTATACAAGGCCCCTTGTCCAGCCGAGGCTGGGCAAATTGGAGTACTGGCGATGGGTACTTGATGATTTGGACACAGTCATCTAGTGACAGTATGTGGATTGTGACCTGTGGCAGGCAAATGACATAGAGTTACCATATGTGATGAGGTTCAGATACTTGATTGGACGCACCCCCTTCATCATTGAGAGATATCTAGGCCGGAGGGTGTTGAGACAATTTGGATGGGTATAGATGATGCCACAGGGGACGACACACTATGCCAGGCGCTAGGGAGATGTACCAGAGTGGGGGCCAATTTTGACTATTGATGTCGCCAGAGAGGAGTACTTTGAGTCTAGAGTGACATCAGGAGGAGCACCCCATCCATCATCATCATCTTTCTTATCTTTATCTTCTTCCTCATGGGGGCAAGATTACAAGTGCCTCATCCCAATTTATTACGCATGTAAAAACCATGCCTCTTGTTCACCAGTTGCCCAAAAGAAGGGCAAGGTGTCATCTTTTTCATACACCACCTTGACCATATTAAAATCCTCACAGAGTAACCAAGTGGCAACTAGTAAAGAATCAACAATCCAATGCCAAAGCAAAAAGCTCTCCACAACATCATTAGAAGCATAAGCATTAATAATCTTGAAGGAATGATTATCAATGTTAAGGAGAATCCAAACTATCTGCTGAGAAGGATCAGTCTCATGATCCACAACACAAGAATGAAAATGTGGGGATAAAAGAGTGACAGATCTACCATGCCTAGCTTCATGCAAAGTGCAAAACATAGTATTGGCTGGCCAAATAGAATGGCAAGCTGAGGCAAGCAAAAGCCCAAAAATTTTAACTTCTTGGAGACAAAGCACTTCAATACCTGAGTATTTTTGTAAGGTGTCTCTAACAAAATACTTTTTGGAGAGGCCACTTAGACCTCGAACATTCTATGAGATGAAATTCATTGATGAAACTCTTCCATGCTTTCGGCACCTAGTTCCTCCTCAACTAGGGAAGAGAAACTATTCTTCAAGAAATCCTATGGAACTGAACCAAGTTGAATAGGGGGTGAAAACATCCACTTTTTTGGCACATATTCTCCTTCTTCAAGCGGTGGAGATGGACTGCGAGACCATTGTTGAGCTCCCGTCGTGGGAGGGATATTTGGCTGAGCATATATAACAGCCACAAGCTGAGGCATTGTCTTTGACCTGGGCTGCACCGAAACATAATCAACTCCAAAAGGAGCATCTATCCCCTTCTTTGAAGGGTTTGAAACAACTTTGGATGGTTCAGAGGCCTTGGGGGCCAACCAAGAACTAGTTGACTTATTTTTTTGGTTTGTAATTGTGGTCCACTTTATTTCAACCTTAACAGAAGGCTTCGTCTGATGAGGCTTTTCGGCATCTCGTGAAGGGGATAGTGTAGGAGGCACTGCCAAAGGGCATTCCTTGATCTTGTGGTCAGCTAGCTAGCACCAATAGCATGTGTTAGGAAAATCCCATGGCCTAAAATAGCCTGGACATGATAAACTTCCGCAAAGCGAAACAAAAAAAACCCTTGGTCAAGTTTTAGACCATATCAAGGCAGACCCCATGAGGGACCCAAGCCTTGCTGACCCATTCTTTTAGCACACTTTTGGGGGGAGTCCTCCCAAAAAAAAACCCACAAGGGTGTGTTGTTCAAGCCATTGTCAAGAGAAATCAAAATCTGGTAAAGGAAAAATCACATCATCTGGGGTATCAGAATTCTTACCTCGTGAAAGACTTTTAGAAAAAATTTCTAAGGGCATTTGTTTGGAGGAGGAGCCATTGAACTACGTCGATGAACCATTAACAACAGCATGAATTTCTTGGTTAGAGCCAGTTGAAGGCATAATAAACCCTTAAAACCGCACTAAATGTGGTTGTACTCAATGACAGAGGATTTTTCCTATGCAGTAGGTGCAATATGATGCAAGAGGGTCCAAGGATGAAATAATAGTGTTTATTTCATTAGAATAGTTTCATTTCATCCACACGATAACCTCACTACTTGCAATCCTTGCACATATAGCCACCACACCTTTCATAAGTTTATGCCCCTAAATTGACACATAGATCAAACTAAAAATTTATTATAACATTAAATTTATTGCATAGGGTACCTCAATTTTACCTTACCATTTTGACGTTGTTTTAATGGAAAGACATTAAAGGCCTATTGGCTTGGTGAGATGAGTTAGGACCAATAGTTTAGGAAGAAACCTCATGCAACTATCAATCTTTCTTGGGTGATTAATCTAATTTGTATTGTTTTAAATCATATAGATGCATGATTAGATTTTGTAGGTAAATCTTAGAACGTAAAAATATTTATATGTTAGCACCACATGTTATCAAATAATTAGTGGAGAAGAAGCAAGTGAAAATTAAATTTTAAGAAATAAATAAGAATGAGTAAAAGAAGGCATAAGAATATTTTAAAAATGATGCAATTTCAAGGTAGTCCAACTACATCAATTTTTAGAGAATTTAACTTAAGAAATGAAGGATTTAAAGGCCATGGAAGAAGTAAAATGTTCCCTTGACCACACTAAGGGTTGTTGCCCCCATATGGCTTCTTTTAAATTTAAAAACCAAATAAGAAATTGGAGGGAAAATCATGTTGACACCAAGTGTTATTTTCATGTCCCCTTTAACCAATGAATTCAACTTAGATTATCCTAATTATCCATTACCATTTTCACAACCATCTATAGATATTATTCTGATAACTAAGAAAGAACAAATAATCCATGAATTTTTAGAGGGACAATGGATTTTTGAAAAGGAACTAATAGATTAATATTTGATCATTTACTATTCTAGTTGTTGCAAGGAGGAAGCTAAGTGTAGATGTCAATTTCTCAAGAAAAGGAGGACGACGTAGCCAAGAAGATACATTTCATAAGATTTCCTTAAGAAAATAAAGGTGAAAGTGAACAATTGTTCTTTCCAACTCAAGGATAACCTCAAACATCAAATCAAGAAGATTCGTGTTTTTTTAATGATTTCAACATGTCTTATAATTATATTCAATAAATAAGACAATATTTTTCTTCACAAAATGATTTTCCACCTACAAGGTGGTGGATGGAAACAATCCCCATTCTACCAAAAATGGCAAAAAAAATGCTCACAACAACTACATTATCAACCATGGTGTCACTCATGGAAAGTCACACCATATTTACCATACCCACATTACCCATCAGACTTAATTCCACCCACTCTATATCCACAAAAACCTTTAGTATTTTCATTATTTCATTAATATCCTCCATCATCTACTTCAACATGGTCACCAAATGAAACCATAATGTTTAATAAATTATTACCCAATAAGGTAGTTTGAATAACATATAATGGTGATATTTTACTTGGATCCCAAGTTATATTTCACTTGTTTGCTTTATGTTGGTGAATCAAAATTAAAATCTATTAATATAACCAAGGATGTTATTTTGATTTAATCAAAATAGATGAACAATAGAATCGACTAAAAGATACTCAACTTAGTTCTTCTTATCTACTTAGAAAATCACAACTTGTAGAGATCATTCACACACATAAAGAAACTTCCCAATATGAGTCTAATTTAATTATTAAAATATTAAATGTGTGCACAATTTTTTTTTAATCAAGAAATAAGAGATATAGTATTATACATATTAATAGTTCAAGAATTATTATCAAGAAATAAGATAAATCGTATTATACATATTAATATTTAAAGAAATATGTGAGGTGAAGAATGAAAAGCTACAAGATCTCATGTGTATAATGTTACACCTCGTAGTATATTTACTTAGTTAATTTTACCTAGCAAGATGAAATACTTGCATATGTGTGTGTGTAACTTGAATGGAAATAAATGTGAATGTACTTTGTTTATATGAATCATTGGAAATAGAATGAATAAATGGTTGATTTAATTTGATGTTATATTTTTGTCTTATTTCTGACTATTGAATATATATTGCAAGTGGTTATTTTGTGATAAATTAACTACCTTTGCAATTGTGACAAGTTGGTTGCAAGTGCAGGTTCACACCTCTAGAAGGGAGGGTAAGTATCACTAAGGAGAAGGATTCTAGTCTGGAAACCCTTAAAAGGGTCTAAACTAAGCTTTCACACAGTCACTTATAGAATAGTCAAATCAATAGTTTTGGGTAAAGGTAAGATACCTTGAATTGATTGTTAGGAAAGGTTTTGTTTGTTTGTGAAGTCATGCTTAAAATAAGTGTTTGAGTTTCCTTTTGTTTTGAGTACTTATGATAAATTGATGGGATATATACATATGATGTATAAATACATACATATTGTATAAGAGAAAAATTTCACCCCTTACACAAATTCCCATTTCACACATCCTCACCTTAGAAAATAAAATCCAAAGGTGAAATTCCACATCACCTACCTGCCTTCCATCCACTTTTTGTTTGTCCTTTGTGTCGATGAGATAATTTTTTTCAAGGATGAATGTGCAGCATGTAAACGTCTGCATGGTGTGTTGTTGCCCCTGAAAATTTCCTATTCCTGAAGTTGGAAAATGTGTTACACTCTCAATTGGGGGTGAATTGTAACGTCCCTCTTCGACCAACCAACCTTGAAAATACCTTATTCTTCCTCATTCTTTGTTCAAATGGATTCATTCTCACTTCATTTGATCTCATCAAGCTCTCTACACACATTCTCAAGCTCTCTCTTAGTATTTTCTAGCATTCACTTCACTCTCAAGCAACACTTCAACACTCCATTGCAGCAGCAACTATCCATCAACTCCACATAGAAAGTGTGAAGCAAGCCATAGTAGTGTGGGCTTGGAGTCTTGTGAGACCTCCCTTCATCACATTTGAGGTTGTGGTGACCTTGCGAAGTTTGTATTCTCCTCCATTGGCTAGTGAGCTTTTTGGGTGGAGGTGATAACATTTCTCTCCTCTCCTTTGTGATTTGGTTGAGTAGCATTGTATTGTTTTGAAGTGTTTTTACTCTCTCTTCTTTCCTTTATCACATAGTTCTACTATGTTGATTTTTGGCTATCCATGGAGGTGGGAACACCAAAATGACGGTCTAACTGAAGCAGACCACTATATAGCCCCAACAATTTTCCCTCTTTCTAGTGTGTAGGTGAACGTATGTGTGGAGCTAGTTGGAAAACAGGTGTTTTGGTGACATCATCTTCACCACCCTAACTTTAATTTATTTGTTCTATCATCTTCATTTGTACTTTTCATATCTTATCATTTTATTTTGTACATTTAAGAATAACCAGCTAGGTTGATAATTTGTTTATAGGTAGTTTGCATTGTATTTCCTATTTTCTATCTGTACTAATGCCAACATGCTAGACAGATTCCAGGGCATCATTTCATCATCCTATAACTACATTATCATCCTCAGACAGAGAGTTATCTAAGGTGTAGTATTGACTCCAAAAACTAGCTCGCCTAGCCTAAACTTGGGTTTTGGGTTTGAAGGGTGACAAAAGTAATTTATAGTGCTCATCATTCTTGATCCCTATCTGAAACACCCCTTTAGAGTGAGGTAAGTTAGAGCAGCCCTTCACTCTCGGCTCTCTATGACCTGGAGCCTTGACGTGGTTGGTCCCCTTCTCTTACATTTTTGGTGAACCTGACATGAACAACATTTTTCCATTTTTTTGTGTTGAGACTTTTCCCATGTACCTCATGATTGTTATAACTCTGAGTGTTGTGGAGTTTTATGAGAATTATAACCTAGCCCATAACTTTTGAGTACATTGTTAGGAGAAGTGTGTGACACCTTCCGATGGAGAAGAACAAGGTCACCTCTAGCTTTTCCCCTAGTTTTCCCACTAGTTTAACTAATGAGTTCACTATTGGATTTCCTATAAACTATGTCGACAAGATGGGTTTTATGGAAGAAACCACTCGTGTGCCTACTCCTCCATCATCCCCTATGCCCTTGTTTGTAGATTAAGATGATGTTGTGCATATTCCTGCTAAGAGCCTCATGGCATTAGACAACAGATTGCTAGACCTTGTGAATCACTTAGAGAAGGTACCAAGCATGGTGAGAGCCACTAATCTTGCAAGTGAGGTAAGAGAATTTCTAGGGAGGGATCGAATAGGCATAGAATTTCTATGTGGCCTCACTGATCTAATCGAAGCTTATGTCCCTTTGTATAGGCCTAGATCAAGTACCACTCGAGGAGAAGTAATTGATTCCTATGAAAGACAATTAGGTGTTTCAATGCCCACTACATCCATATACTTGACCAAATTAGGGTTTGTGATCAGTGTCTCTTCTACTTTTCAAGAGTCTCACACTCTCAAGGTGAACAAAACACCCCTTCGGTTCAATTTCACCCCTCCTACTACCCCTGGTGGTGAAGGCTCAGGTGGAATGAGTGGTGGTGGCTTTGGCAGTGGAGGCGGCACTACCAGAGGTGGCTTTGATAGTTGAGGTGGCTCTGATGGAGGTCATAGTGGTGGTCTCGGCAGTGGCTCCGAAGGTGGTTCCTAAGGTGGTGTTGGTGGCAGTAGTTCTGGAGGTTCCACTGGTCCTCTATCATCTAATGACCCTATTTTGAATGTCTTGCTTCAGAACATGGGTTGCATGCAGAACCAGCTAGTGAGCCTCTCTCAAGCCTCTGCCTAGCCTATCTTTCAACCCTTCTTCCAACATAGCCCATTTTTAATGGAATTCCTAAACACTCCCTTCCCATAAAGAATGCATATTCCCAAATTCAAAAAATATGGTGGCAAAGGGGACCCGCAAACACATTTGTCTACCTTAAATTCCATGTGTACAAAATTCTTCCATCATGATGCACTGATGGAAAAATTATTCCCTTGATCTCTTAAGGATACAGCATTCTAATGGTACTGTTCCTTACCCAATAATTCTATCTTCTCATTTGATCAACTAGTGAATTATTTTCTCCGACAGTTCCAATCCAACATCAAACCGAAGATGACCTTTTTTAGATCCTGTTCGATGCAAGCAAGGGGATAATGAAAAGATAATTGATTTAATTGCACGATATCAAGCGCTCTTTTCACAAATCTTGTACCCACTGCCTGATTCTGACATGTAGAAGGTATTCATAGGAAACCTGTTAAGACCTTGGCAGGAATTTTTTTCCCTTATGAAGTATCCTTCTTTTGCGCATTTGTGTGAGGCATTATGAGAATATCAATAGATACTAGTCCAGTTTTGAGGACCCTCCTCACACTCTCGTCTAGGAGGTAGATATATTGTATTGATCTTGGGAAAATTTAAGGCTATTGCAAATGTAGTAGCCACGATGAATTATAATGGCCTCAGGCATAATAGGAAGTTCATAAAGTTAGCTTAATCTTATTCTTCCATCTTGCAAAATTTTTTGAAGGATAAGATCATATCCTTGGAGAACCCCAATCCTCTCAAGGATCCTTACCCTAATTGGTATAATGCAAATACCTTCTATCAGTACCATGGATTCAACAAACATGATGTTGAATGTTGTATGTGCCTACATCATGAGATATAGGACCACATCAAGGATAGTACTATTTGTCTTGATGGAAATAAACAAAATGCAAAAAAATCGGGGCAAAGGTGAATAGTGAGCTGCAAATATAGACAGACCCATTTTTGTCACATTCTACCAACATGATTATCAATCCCTCTGATTCTACTACTCGGCTTGAGGCGTACATTAACATGGTCATTATTTCTCCTACCATGTAGCTTGCAATCGGCTTGTCGAACATGACATTCACCTCATCCGATATGCACTTGAAAAAAAAACCCTCTCCTCTCTACATTCCCATGGCAACATTGTGATGGCGGTCTTAGTTGACCCCGTGAGTTGGGTGAATGTCATTACAAAAGAAAAATTATTGTTGAATTCATTATAGAGGGAGGAGTACAAAAAAATGAAGTCTACCATCTACACACATGATGGTTTTTGTCTCAAATCATATGGCTCGATAACCCTTTCCATCCTAGTTGGACCTAGGGTCATAGAAATGGTCTTTGATGTTATTCCAAAATTGGATTTGTTCGGGTTGAAGCTAGGCATACCTTGGCTAGCTTCCATGAATGGAATCACCTCTATCATTCACAAGTGTTTAAAATTCGCCCATGGAGGTGTTGCGCACATGGTGCATGACACTGGATACTAGCCATTGGTGTCCCATGGGGGTTACTCATTGGATCACTTTTGGCCCACCTCGGTTAGTCTGTTCCCTCCAAGAACGGACCTGCTTTACAAGAACTATGTGAAGTATAAGACTATG
Organism: Sequoiadendron giganteum; assembly: GCA_007115665.2. Lineage (NCBI taxonomy): Eukaryota > Viridiplantae > Streptophyta > Pinopsida > Cupressales > Cupressaceae > Sequoiadendron > Sequoiadendron giganteum. The sequence continues at coordinate 133,984,573 of CM021100.1, forward strand.
GGCAAGGGATAGCCGAGTTTGACCCTTCCAATGGTACAACAACAAGTTGCCTCCTCTTCTCAAAAGGGAAAGGAGAATCCTGCCCATCCTCTAGGTGCTTCTTTCGCTCCTTTCTGAAGAAGAATTTTGGATGACTACCCCTAGCCTTTACCTAAGAAGTTTGATGGTACCGGCTTGGAAAAATCCTAAGATCCGAATATATAATCTTCCTACTAAACCACTTGGACCTTGGTACTACTTGTATGGAAAAAGAAATGGTCCCCACGATAAATCCTCTATGTCTCGGCCTCCATGGCCTCCCACCACTTCTTCTCCCAAAGTAGTAAACAGGAAGAGGCCCATTGCCAAGGCACTATAAATCCTCTATGTCTTGGCCTCCATGGTCTCCCACTATTGTTTCTCAATCTACTCCTCCTGCTCCCATTTAGGAGCCTGTCCCTCCACCATAAATGGTTGTAGTGGATACTCCTATGACTGAGCAGGATCCTTTCATCCCTTTGTAGCTCCCATCCTCTAGCTTGAAGAGTCACAAAAACCTCCTTGTGCATGAGCGCAAGCATCGTCAAAAGGATTTGGCAACTAACTAGGCCACTTTATAGAGAAAGGAAGAGGAGTATACTACCCCTGTATCAAGGCCTCCTACTATTTCCTCTCTTCTCCCCTTTTCTTCCATTCAATCTAGTTCAATCACCCTCTTGGCTTCCATTGTGAGTATAATGTGCTTGACCCCAAAACTGTGTAGATGTTTATCTATCCTTCGATCAAGCCACCCTTGTTGATGTCCCTTCCGAACATTCCACTATTTCCTAAACCCATGGATATTTTGAATACCTCAATGGTTTTTTCTATGGTTTTCCCCTCCTCCTCTTTTGCACCTCATGCCTCGTCTATGGGGAGTTTTCATTCCCTGATGAAGTTGAAGGTGGAGGATGGACCTTCTTCAAAAGGTGGTTATGTGCTATCTTGTTATGTCCTAATGATGGAGCCAACTTTGGCTTCTGCTAAGTTCATCACCACTCTTGAGTCACTCAATGAACCTAGCAGTGAATCTCAAGCGTCACCCTCTCCATCCATTGAGATACAACATGGAACTCCTATAAAGTGCATGTTTAAATCTCTAGATGAAGTACCAGCCTTGATGGAGATCTTTGTGAAATCGTTTACCATAGCTCCACAAGAGTCGAGTGAGGAAGACCTTGTAGGGGCTTCTTCCTTAGCCCTTTTTGTAAGAGGAATGGAAGCTCCTCCCCTTAACATTCCACCACTGCAATCTCATCTACCTTCCCCTTATAATGATCTAGACTGGGAAACTAATGACCTCTTGGTCAATGAGTGTTAGGGGGAGGCCTCTTCTTTATATTTAGAGTAGACGTGTTTTTGTTGTAATGTGTTCCCCCATGATTGTTTTGTGTGTTCTTGGATGACCCTTGTCACCCTTGTTGGTGCTTGGATACAAGAGTGATTTTTGTGTCATGAACCTTCTTCTATCTATATCATCATTCTTCCATGTTTGTGTTCAATTTTCAAAAAATTGGGGATGATGCAAAGTGTTGTGGGAATTTAGGCTTCCCTTCCATGTTGACCCATTTTTTTCTTTTTACTTTGTTTTTTGTTTGTTCTTCCTGATGTGGTAGGGAGTGATGATCTTTTGCCTTGCACCATGATGACCTATTATTTATAAATGCATGAGCATATCTGACCCAATGAAACCAAATCACCATGTGTCATTTGTTTGTGATTATTTTTATTTCTCTCTTTTCTTATCTTTCTCTCTTTTTTGCTTGAGTTGACCCTCTTACGTGTGACAACGTCTTCAATTTTCAAAAAATGCATTCGTTGTCGACAATTTTTTATTTTTTTGATGAATAGGTAGAAATCTAAATTAATATAAAGATAAGATTAAAAATTCACAAAAAAAGGGTCAGGTGGTTAGAGGGCACACCCTGAATGTCACATGGGCCTAGCCCAGAATTTTAACAACAAGAAATAAAAATCATGGGGCCAAAGCAGTGCCAGTGGATCTTGGAGGGTCCCTATCATCCAGATTTTTTCCCCACACATCAGCGAGGTTTGGAGTGATGTCACGAATTGCACCCCAACCATCATCATCTTTATCTTTTTCTTTTTATTTTTCCCCACGCCGGGGCGAGATTGCTAGAGCCAACCATGGAAATTTTTTACCACTTGTAGGCCAACAAGAGCCAGAAATAGGTGGAGCATCAGAGGGCCATCCAGAACTACCACCACCACTCCCCGTAGCACCACCAGAGGGCTAGCCTTGACTAGGTCATGGTGGAGGAGAACGAGCCCACGTGGGAGGTCAGGAATCCCGTTGAGCAAGAGGCTAGGAGCAGGAACACGTCGAATCATTCTGCTTCTGACCCCAAGAGGACGATCGGTCGTGGGAGGAGGAGGGTGAATCTGCAAGCTGAGCCATAGTACAAGGGGCATTGCCCCAGTGGTCCAGAAGAACCTGCAGGTGATCCACCTCTAGTGCAACCTTGTTGGCTTGCACATGAATCTGTAGGAGAACATTAGAACAAATAACTGCTTTAGCATAAATAAAGACATTAAAATCCAAATGAGAATGAGAAAATATGCAAGCATTTTTGTCTTTCCAGATATTGAAGAGGATTTCCACCCTAAAAGTCTGCCAAATCTGGGTGAACTTAGTCAGAATTCCAAGCGGGTCCCCGAGCAGAACCATATGCCAAGAGAAGGGTTCTGGTCGAAAAGGCCGCAAGAAATCATGAATCCAAGTCTAGGGTTGTTGAGCTCTGGGACAAAACCAAAAAATATGCTTAAAGATTTCAGATTGCCCACAAAAAGGGTAGTGAGGGTCAGGAACCCCCAGATGAACAAGCTAAGATCCCACAGGAAAGCCTTGGAAAAGAATACACCAAGCAAAGTGGGTCAAATTTGGAATAATCCTTGCAGACCAAGTAGCATCAAACCTCTTATGCCAAGTATGGGCAGAGGAAATAAGAAGCCACCTCTAGTTCAAAGTACTGATCATAGGAAAATGGGGCGAAAGCCACCTATGACCAAGCCGTAGCTTGTAGCCCTTAAGAGGGGTTTCTGGAAACCATTTTCAGTCTTTCCACCAAGGTTTGTGCCCACAAATGCCAACTTTGTGAAGCATATCTTCCAGAATGGTGCTCACCATCCCATCAAAGGTAGAACGGTCCTTTTTTTGAAGATTGTACTGGGCTTTAAAAGCATCCCACTACAAAAGACTCATAGTGGGCTGGTGAAAAAGTTGATGCAGGGTTTGAATGCCCTTTTTGTGAAATCTAAGGGCCTTGATCCAAGGTGACTTGGCCAAGGTTTGACCATTCTGAACTAGAAGGGGAGACCACCATAATTTTTGCTAGTTGATGGAAAGCCCATCATGAAATCCAACCCCTACCCATCGGAGCCATGGTTTAATAGTTTCCCAAGAGCTCCAGAGACTCTTGGCCACAAAGGAGCCAACAATTTGAACTGGATCCCTCATAATCAGGAGGGCTTCGAGACCAATTCCTTTCCAGGAGGGTCTGTGAATAGGAAAACCAAACTGGATACAATGCTTGAGGAGAATTTTCCAGGCTTCATCTTCGGCAAGAGCCCAAATAATCCATTTCACACAGAGGACAGTCCCTTTCCATTGAGTGGAGAGCAGCCCGAGTCCTCCAGACTCCTTAGGGAGATATCAATACTCCCAAGTGACCCGATGAAACCCTTTGTGGGTTTCAGAGGAGGCCCATAAAAAATTCTAAAGTAATTTTTCAAGTCTACTATAGGAAGATTTTGAAGGAGCCCAATAGGAAGAGTAATAGACATGAGTGGCTGCTAAAATTTTAGAGCAAACCAAGAATTTACCTGCCAATGAGAGAGGCTTAGTAATCCAATAGGCCAGCTTCTGCTCAACCTTGGAGAGCACGACTTGCCAAAGCTCCCGAGGGGAAGCCTGAAAGGCAAAGGGGATGCCCAAAAAATATAAGATTTCTCCCTACCCAATCCATTTCAAGTTATAAGTTTGGAGCCACGCAGAACTGGGGAGCACCAATTGTCTGTAGCATAAGGACTTGTGCCATTGAATTGAAGAACCGGAGGCAAGACAAATAGTATCAAGACAATCAAGGGCGGCAGTGATGGATTCTTCATCTTCCAAGAGAGTGAGAAAAGAATCATCCGCAAAGTGGTCACTGACAAGTTGCTCCTGGGATTCTAGGAGAGAGATCTCTTTCACACGTTGCTAAGAGAAAACATGGGCCAGAAGATAGCCAAAGTCTTCAGCAACCAGCACATACAAACCAGGGGCAAGAGGGCACCCCTGGCGAATGGAACGAAAAAGACCAAAAGCAAAAGACTGGCAGCCATTAAAGGAAATGCAAGTTGAAGCATCAGAAAAAAAGCATACGAACAAACTGAATAAAATTGGGTCCAAATCCCAAGGCTTGCAACATCACAAGAATGAAAGGCCATTCAATATGGTCATAGGCTTTGGAAAAATCAATTTTAATGAAAACTGCTTTCTGGTTCGACCATCAGGCCCACTCCATGCCTTCCCAAACAACAATAATATTATCTAGAATAAACCTAGATTTGATGAAGCCAATCTTCTCAGGGCCCACAACTTGAGGCAAGAGGTGGAAAATTTTCAGGGCCAAAGCTTTGGCAATGATTTTGTAAGAAATGTTGAGAAGCATGATGGGCCTCCATTTGCAAATATCCTCTGGATCTCCAGGCTTAGGTATGAATTTTATATTGCCTTTATTTATTAAATTTCCTAAAGAGTTGGTTTGAAAGGCTTCAATATAAACATGATGTAAATCACTCCCAACACAGTCCCAAAGAGCTTTATAAAATTCACAAGGGAAGCCATCAATCCCAAGAGCCTTTTCACCGGCCATAGAGAAAATAGCTTCCTTGAGATCATCAATTGTTAACAATTGATCACAAAAAATATTTTGGGTTGAAGAAAGCCTATGTGGCACAACAACAAGGCAGTCCTGAAGGGCTTGCTGGCGCTCAAGCGTGGAGTCCTGAGCAGTGAAAACCTGTTCATAGTGATGCACAAATGCATGGAGAATGTTAGGTAGCTCAGAGAGCACCTGGTTACCATCTTTGATTGCTTTGATGCCTGGGGAAGAGTTTCATGCAAGAAGAGCAAAAAAAAACTCTTTGGAGGCACGATCACCAATTTTAAGCCAGTGAAGTTGAGCTTTGATTTGAGCGCCTCTAGCAGTATAAGCATCGACCACTTGTTTTTTCTACCTTAAATCTGCCACCCTGACTTGATGTGACGAAGAGAAAGGACTAGTCGCCAAATCCTCCATAGCAGTATGCAAGTTGGTAGTGGTGTTCTCATAAGAGCTCCGACAAAAGATAGCCAACGGGTGCCCATAAATGCACAAAAAACATGTAGTATGAATGATGGCATCATTCCACCAAGCAATCCCGCCTGTATGGCTAGGTGGCCTGCACTCCAAATTCCACACCCGATGAATGTGGGTCAGGGTGGGCTTATGATGAAGCAAGGATGTGCTAAAAAAATATTGGGTCTTACACGTGCAGGGTTGACGAGACGCCCATTCAATGCGAAATTGAATTGGGAAGTGATCAGAAAGAGTCACATCCACTAACGACTTTACTGGAAAGGTAGAACTAGTAAAGGGAAAAAAATATTGAGCCGAGATCATGGCATGATCAAGGCGCTTAAAGACTCTATTAGAACCAGCTTTGTAGTTACACCAAGTGTGTCACAGAGAATGAGAATGGCAGCGACCCATATTGGGATCAAAAAGCCCCAATTTTTTGTGCATGTAAAACCATGCCCCCCTTTCACTCATAGCCCAATGGAAAGGCAAGGTTCCATCCTTGTCATATGCCATCTCCACCATATTGAAATCCCCGTAGAGCAACCAGGTGGCAATTGGCAGAAAATCAGCAATCCAACGCCAAATTCGGCAACGCTCCATGGCATCATTAGAGGCATAAACATTAATTATCCTGAAGGAGTGATTCTCAATATTGAGAAGAATCCAGACCACCTGCTGGGAGGGGTCAACCCCATGGTCCACCACGCATGAATGTAAATGTGGGGCCAAAAGAGTGGCAGCTTCATGCAAAGTGAAAAACATGGTACTGGCTGGCCAAATAGAGCGACAAGCCGAATCGAGCAAAAAACCTAAAATTTTAACTTCCTAGAGACAAAGGACTTCAATCCCTATGTATTTATGTAAAGTATTCCTAACAAAATACTTCCTGGAGAGATCAGTTAGACCTTGGACATTCCATGAGATGAAATTCATGGATGAAAATCTTCCATACTTGTAGAATCCAGGAGCTCTTCAACCAAGGAAGAGAAGTTATTCTTCAAAAACTCTTGTGGGATAGAACCAAGCTGAATAGGAGGAGAAAACCTCAATTTTTCAGGCACACATTCTCCTTCTTCCAGTGGTGGAGACGAGTTGTGAGACCATCGTTGAGCTCCTGATGCAGAAGAAAAAGTTGGTTGAGCACACAAAACAACCACAAGTTGAGGTGTGGCCTTTGACCTGGGCTGTATAACAACAAAAGTGGCTCCTAAGGGAGCAACTGTCCCCTTCTTTGAAGGGTTTGAAACCATTTTGGTTTTTTCAGGGGCCTTGGGAACCGACCCAGAACTAGATGACTTATTTTTCTGGTTTGAAACCATAGTCCACTTTGTTTCAGCCTTAGTAACAGGCTCTGCTTGACGAGGCTTTTCAACATCTCATGACTGTGAAGAATTATGAGGAACTATCAAAGGGAAGTCCTTGATCTTGTGGTCAGCTAACTGGCACCGATAGCACATGTTGGGCAGATTGAAATATGTGACTTTTTGGGTGTGTCTAATATCACCAATTTGGAGGTCTACGGACTCTTTCAAATCCTTGGATAAATAAACTTCCACACAAACCCTCTTTTGTGGATGAGCTTGGAAGAACCTATCAGGTTTGATACAAACAACCTTCCCCAAAGAGGAAGCAATATGGTTCAGGAAGGGCACACATGGTAGAGGTAGCCCGAGAAACTCAATCCAAATTGGGACATGCATTTTGGTGTCTTCTAATATAGAAAAATCTTGATTCCATGCCTAGAAAACCAACAAGGAGGACCTAACATACCAGGGACCATGACCCAAAATATCTTGGACATGACTAACTTCTGCAAAGCGGAACAAAAAAAATCTTTGGTCAGATTTTGGACCATATCAAGGTGGACCCCATGAGGGACCCAAGTCTTGCTAACCCAATCTTTTAGCACAATTTCAAGGGGAGTCCTCCCAACAAAATAACTCACAAGGGTGTGTTGTTCAAGCCATTGGCATGCAGAATCAAAATCAGGTAAAGGTAAAACTACATCAGCAGGGGCATCAAAATGCTTACCTCATGAAAGACTTTTGGAACAAATTTCTGAGGGAATTTTTTCGATGAGGAAGCCATTAAACTGCATTGACGAACCGCTAACACCAATATGAATTGTTGGGTTAGTTCTATTTGAAGACATAATAAACCCCTAAAACCGCAATAAATGTGGTCGTACTCAATGAAGGAAAAAAATTCCTGCACAAGAAGCACAGCATGACGTAGGAGGGGCCAAGGATGACCTCAGAAAATGCAAAACCCTAGTAGAGCTCATTCACCCGAGGGCTTCTAAGACAAAATATTAGAGATCATATGCTTGTCGACAAATATTTTCTCAAAAATATTTGCAAAATTCTTCAAGAAAATTGCATTCTCAACTTGGACCCCTAACAAAATGTGTTTCCTTCATCATGGGTTTGTAAAGAAAGAAATTAAAGACTTCCTTCTGAGGTGGGAGCAACTTTGACCTTCCCCTCATAAGGGGGCATTTTCTTTATTTTGAATTCCTTGATGAAGTGAACACCATTTGAAAGGATTCCTTCATGATGAATCAATGTCTTTTGCACTTTCAAACAATGCATCCCTCGAGTGGACCCCTCTTCACGTTGGGTTCCCGAGGGAGCCCTTTAAAAACCTTCCAATTTTTTGATGGCCTGTGTGACTATCTGCATGATGGCCTACATGATTTCTTTGTGTTTCTTGACATGTTTTTATCCACGAATAGACATGTCACTTTACATGTGCACCTACAAAGCCACTTTCTGACTCTGTGATTCCCCTTACATTTATGGGTTTCCTCCATGTGAGAGATCTTGGGGGATGCCTCCTTGCAGTTCTATGGGCTTGTAAGGTTCTTACATCTTTGGGCTTCCTCCATGTGAGATATCTTGGGGGTCACCTTCTTATAGGTTTGTGGGCCTGTAAGGCACTTGTTTCATCAGGTTTCCTCCATGTGAGAGATCTTGGGGGATGCCTCCTTGCAGGTTTGCGAGTCTGTAAGGCACTTGCTTCATGGGGCTTCCTTCATGTGAGAGACCTTGGGGGTTGCCTCCTCACAGGTCTGCATGCCTATGAGACACTTTCATTCTGCAGGATTTGTCCATCGTTGGTTTGAGGACCTCTAGTGTACTTTATGTAGCTTCATAGTTCTACAGGGCTATGGAGTCTTTTGTTTACAGCTCCTTAGGGAGAGTACCTATGGAGCCCTTTTACTGTCTTGTGCTTTTGAGCTCGCCAGATTGCAATCTGCTTCCTCAATGGTTTAGGTATAAATCTCTAACCTTTTATCTCTTCAATCTACTTTTCCGAAGCACTCATGAATATTTGTGCTCGCTAAAGTGGGGGAAAAATGTATAGGAGTGAATTTTCACCCCTTATGCAAATTCCCCTTTCACACATCCTCACCTTAGAAAATCAAATCCGAAGGCAAAATTTCACATCACCTACCTGCCTTCCATCCACATGGTTTCTTTCCTTTGAGTCAGTGAGAATATTTTTTGGGGATGAATGTGTGGTGCGTGGACATCTACATGACATGTTGTCATCATTGATGAATTCCTATGTTGAAAGTTGGAAGAAGAATTACACTCCCAATTGGGGACAAATTGTAATGCCCCTCTTCAACCAACCAACCTGAAAATGCCTTATTCTTCCTCATTCTTCCTTCAAATGGATTCATTCTCACTTCATTTGATCTCTTCAAGCTCTCTACAAACATTCTCAAGCTATCTCTTAGCGTTTTCCAACATTCACTTCACTCTCAAGCAACACTTCAATAATCCATTGCAGCAGCAACACTCCATCAACTCCACATAGCAAGTGTGAAGCAAGCCATAGCAGTGTGGGATTGGATTCTGGCGAGACCTCCCTTCATCATAGTTGAGGCTATGGGGACCTTTCCAAGTTTGTATTCTCCTCCATTGGCTAGTAAGATTTTAAGTGGAGGTGGTAACATTTCACTCCTATCCTTTGTGATTTGGTTGAGTAGCATTCTATTATTTTTTAGTGTTTTTACTCACTCTTCTTTCCTTTATTGCATATTTCTATTGCGTTGCTTTTTTGGTTGTCCATGGAGGTGGGAACACCAAAACAGGGGTATGACTAAGGCAAACCCCTATATAGCCCCAATAATTTTCCCTCTTTCTTGTGTGTAGGTGAATATACATGTGGAGCTAGCTGGTGAATAGGAATTTTGGTGATATCATCTTCACCACCCTAGCTTTCATTTATTTTTTCTATCATCTTAGTTTTTACTTTTCATATCTTATCATTTTGTTTTGTATATTTAAGAATAATCAACTAGGCTAATAGTTTTTTTTAGGTATTTTATATTGTACTTCCTATTTTTTGGTCATATGGATGCCAGTGTGCCAGAGAGATGCCAGCACGCTATGCTATCGTCCCAAAACTGCGTTGTCATCCTTGGACAAATATTTGTTTGAGGTGCACTATTGACTCCAAAAACCAGCTCACTTAGCCTAAACTTAGGTTTCAAGTCTGAAGAGTGACAAAAGTACTTTATAGTGCTCATCATTCTTGATCCCTATCCAGAACACCCCTTTAGAGTGAGGTAAGTTAGGGCAGCCTTCCTGCTCTCAGCTCTCCATGACCTGGAGCCTTGATGTGGTTTGTTCCCCTCGCTTACACATATATGCATGTCTATGATGAAATCATGCACATGAGTAATCACATACATAAGCATACGTAGATAGATGTATCTATGCATGCCTATGGGCGAGTTACCCATATGCACGAGAGCATCAAATGGATAAAGTGGCATTTATATATATATATGAATATATATTTAATGAATATATGTCAATCGATATTATTACTTTAAGTTTGAAGGTAATGTAATATATATGTATATATACGATGGATATATATGTATATATTGATATATGTGTATGTATTTATGTGAAGGCAATGTCCATAAAATTACATTAATATATATATACATATGTATAAGATATATATACATGTGCAATATTAGTTTGAATATTAAATGGATATATGTTAATACATTTGAATATTGAATGAAGCATATCGATAATCATATGAGTTGATATATATATCTAAATATATATGTAGATATATATGCATATATATAATAATGTGTTAAGTTATTTATATATATATGTAAAATATAATATATGCAATGCATATATGCCTATATATATTATTGTTATTATTAATATGTATTAATGATTGATAAAGTGTTGTTTAAATAAAGCATTGATATTATTGTTAACCATGCGGATACTATGTAACCATAGTATATTGTACATTTCAATAGTGAATTGCATAGCCATATAGCACACATATATGTAGTGCTAATAACAATTATGATGATTTATAATGCTTGCAAATAAAACATAGTGTAAGAAGGGAGGCGCGTAGGATTATATGAGACTTGGTCAAAATGTATTACAAGCTAGTGCAAACATTTAAAATCTTTGACTTTGTCAAAACACTACAAAACACAAAAGCACAAAAATAGGTAAATGTGGCACCAAACTAAGAATAACTTCCTTGTAATAGAAGTCTATTTGAGAAGCTCTATACAACAATAGAAACTTGATTAAATGGGAGAATAAGTCATGAGAATGGTGGCATGAAATAAGTCAACCTATTTAACCTATTACCTTGCATATCTAGGATGCATTCTTATTATCTTGTAGATAAACGATTTGTTGTGTTAATTTGCTAAGTAATATGTTTTAAGTTTGCCACCTTTTGTTTACCAAGCTGGGTCAAACCATGCAAACTGAGAATTTTCGATCCATCCACCATGTTTCTACCCTTTGGAAGCTATTTTTTGTGTATAAATAGAGGCATTCTTTACCTCAAAGGGATGCATATTTTTGCACTTTGTTGTTTTTTTTCTAAGAATTGCTCTATTTTTCCTAAGTTTTGTGAGAGATTTGGAGAGTAAATTGAAAGAGTTTTATTGTGAGAATTTGTGAGGGAGTTTGGGGAAAGTGTAGAAGTGATTTTTTGTCAAGTAGTAAGCTGTTTTGAGGAGGCTAGGATTGGAAACCAGCTAGATCAATTGGAACTTTATACCTACAAGCATGTTGAATCTTACTCTTTTATTTTTGTTGATTCTGGATTATATTTTTCTTGTTTGTTGTTTCGAAAGAAATAATCTTTAGGGAAAGACTTTTTCAGCATTTGAGAATAGATAATCATTTGTTGTTATAAATTAGAAATATCTATTGTTTGAAGTGATTGTACATACTCCATAAATTAAGGATCGATTGTTACATAAATATATACATATAGTATAAATTACTCAATAGAGTGAGGTCTTTATATCTTATAGATAGACTTAATTGTTAGGTTACGGAAACACGTGTTTAACCTAGTAGAAGAGTCATAGATTACCTAGAGTATATAGGTTGTTCCTAGGGTTGTAGATTATCCAATGAAGGGAATTGCATATGCATAGAATATAATTGGTCTTAACAAATCAAGTTAGAATGGTGGATGAGTGTGTGACGTCCATACCAAAATAGGGGTGATGAATACTTTGGACAAAATGGTGAAATTCACCATTGGTTACACTATCAGTTCATTGTGTTACCTTACTCATTCATGCTAGTCTAATATTTTCATACACATAGAACATAGATGTGTCATATGATAAAGTTCTAGTTATGCAAGACACAACACCAGCTCAATTTAAAGGCTAGTACTATGTGGTTTCTAGACAAAATTTCTTCATCGAATGGTAGGGCCATCTTACCATATGTGGTAGATGTGTGGGGGAAAATAATTAGTCTATGGATGGTGGAAAATCACTTGAGTTATTTTTCTCCTCCTAGTCGGCAAGCCAAGATTTGATAGGGGATTTCATGGATCAATTGTATTTCTAGTGCCAATGGAGCTCAGATGAGCTATGCATGTAACTTGTATCTATTTCTTTGAAAGATGGAAAATGTATTTTATATTTAGATTATAAAATCATTTCTTTGGAAATCTTGTACCAATAGTTGATTGAATGAAAAAGATATTTTTTTTCTATCATGTGTGCATTTTATCTTTTATTTGAAAGAAAAAAAATTATTGCTATGTGTTTAGCTATTAGATTAAATTCACTTGTGGTAAAACATAGGAATATATTACTATGTAGAACAAGGGGCATATTACATGTGGTATTAGAGCTACTAGGTTCACCTTTGGAACCTATGTGATCACTATGTTTTCCCTTCCAACATTATGTGAATACTGATGCTTGGTAAATTATTGTGCCAGGATGGTACGACTCAGGTTAACTACAAGAAAGTCACTAATCAGGAATGAGTGTTACCTAAGGGCCAATAAGGAAAAGGAATCCTTTGTTTATACTATAGAAGGAACTAACTATGGCAATGTCTTTTGGCTAAGTGATACCGAGACAATTAATCATGCTCTATCATGAATTAGCCAAAAGAAGTGAAGGATGAGGAGTGAAGCCAATTTCAACCATCTACATTTCGTATCTCCAACAAAGTCGAACTCACTATCACTTTCTATGTACATGCCCTCAAAATGTAGTGTCAGTCCAATTATGTTGTTTAGAGATCCTTGTGTTTTACCCATGACTAAAATAATTGTTATAACCTCAAGGTGGTGAGTCAAAAGGCTATTTACCTCGTAATTAAGTATCAGATGATAAATTTGAGGGATACTATCCTTTTTGGAATAGAGAAGAAAAAAATAGAGATGAAAAAAGGTTTGAAGTGTTGGAAAATAGTCAGTTCTCCCCTTGGGATTCATGACATGGACTAATTGCCTCTCACGGATCTGTTAATTCTAGTGTTTTTATCGGGCATTAGTAGGTTGACCTTTTGGTTCAACAACAATTGTGGGGCCAATAACTGGTATCCGAGCCAAAGGTGTTGGGTTTGAATCTCATCGGCTTGCACTGAGGGTGATATTGTTGGAAAATGGTTAGTGCTCCCTTCGGGATTTGTGACATGGACTAACCTCCTGTGGATCTATTAACTCTAGTGGTTCTATCGAACATTAATAGGTAGACCATTTGGTGCAATGACAATCATGGGGCCAACATAAAGGATATACCCTGTTAAGCTATGCATCTAAAAGTGAATCTGGTGGATACTCTCCTCTTGAATACTTGAATAGTAATTCAATGTAAATGAAATAAAATTGAAATCATTATGAATAAATGAAAAGTTATTTTCTATATCAAAACCTGTGAGAAGAATAGAATTCCTTGTATGTGAATTTTTTCTCTTTTGAAAATTTGTTAATATATTAAGTGAACCATGCTAGGATCTAATATAGATGAAAATTTAGGTATAAAATCTTCTTGAAATATGCTGAGAACAAGGATGAATCTTGGAGGAAGTTAGGAAGTTGGACAAGGTCTAGATAATACTAAACCTAAGTTGGGTTGTATATTTACCATCATGGATGAAACTAGGGTAAGGATATAAAATATTCAACAAGAAGTGAAAAGAAAAGAAAAATAAGATTAGGAAGTTCCATTAGGTGAAGAGGAAGAAATACCTAATGAGGATGAGGGAGAAAATTCTCATGACCTTAACCAATCAAATCAACATAGGGAATATGAATCTTTGCCCAAATTTGAAAGTAGCATAAGAAAATGTGTGGCAATTGAGTTTTCAAGGGATATGAGAAAATTTACCCCACCAAAATTTGAGGGAGGCACCAACAGAGATGATGTTGAGGCTTGGTTAATCCAAATGGAAAAATATTTTGAGATTAGAAACTATTTTGAGGTTACCAAATTTTTTTGGGGTGTGTTTCAATTAGCGAGATAAGCTTCTAACTGATGGATGAACAAAAACATGGAACTTGGTATTATTTCTCTAACTCTAACTTGGAATGAGTTTGCTAAAATATTTTAGAAAAGATGGCTACCCCAACTCTTTTATGACAAAAAGTTAACTGATTTTCAAAATTTGAAGCAAGGTGAATTGTTAGTGAATGATTACTAGGAGAACTTCACTCGTCTTCTAAAGTACATGCCAATGTACCATAAGGATAAATGTTTTCATATTAAAAAGTTTGTCATGGGGCCGAATAACTCAATTGGTGGTGAAGTGGATGTACATGGTCCAAAAACTATGGATCTGGTATATGAAAAGGTAATCAATCAAAAGCAAAAGCTCAAAGCCATTTAAATCTATTGGGAGAATAGAAACTAAAAGAAGTTTGATGGATCTCAAGTAAATCCAGTGCCAAAGAAGTTTTTTGGAGCACAAGAAACTCCAAGGCAAGGAAATAAGGGATCTCGTAACAACTCAAATGAACAAAGAAGAAATCTTCATGGAAACAACAACAACAACAACAATTTCAACAATAATGGGGGGAATTTCAATGGATCCAATAAGATAAAAGAAATATTAGAATGGCCAGTACCTAGAAACATACCAAAAGTTAGAAGTTTCAAGGGTTTAGTTTGTTACTATTAGAAGTTTGTTGCAAATTTTTCTAAGATAGCATTTCCTATACTTCATTGCAAAGGAAATGAAAGATGTTTGAGTGGATGGAAAAATGTCGAGCGACATTTGATCTACTCAAGAAGAAGTTGACTACAACTCTGATATTGAAGGTACCAAATGTGGAGGGTGATTTCATTGTCATCACGAATATGTCTGGAGAAGGAATAGGTGGAGTTTTGATGCAAGAAGGGAAATTCATTGCATATGAATCAAGAAAGTTGAAACCCTATGAGAAAAAATATGCATCGCATGATTTAGAGTTGGTAGCAATAGTTCATGCATTGCAAATGTGGAGACATTATTTGCTTAGAAATCCATTTGAACTAAATACTAATCATCATGGTCTTAAGTATTTGTTCAATCAACCTAATTTGAATGCATGACAATGTAGATGGTTGGAGTTGATATTTGATTATGACATCAATATAAATTACATCAAGGGAAAATAAAATCAGGTTGCAGATGCTCTAAGTATTAGAAGGCATATCGCCTCAATGGTATCCATTCAAACTGATTTCAAGGTTCAAGTATTGCATAAATCCAAGGGTGATGATTACTATGAGAAATTTAAGCAAGAACTCATGGATAATCCACAAGATGCAAGGTATGAAGGATTTCATTTTGAACCTAGTGGATTGTTAAGGTTTAAAGGAAGAATTTATGTGCCTAATTCTAAAGAGTTGAGAAATATGGTATGGAAAGAGGTACATGAACCACCATATTTTGGACATCCAAGTGTGACTAAGATGTTGGCTGACATGAATCCTTTATATTTCTGGAAAGGAATGAAATGAGACACTACTAGAATTGTAGCAAAATGCTTAGAGTGTCAAAGGGTGAAAGATGAACATCATCACCCAATAGGTCTTTTGTATCCACATGATGTTCTTGAGGGGAAGTGGCAAGTCATTAGTATGGACTTTCTGCAAGGTCTTCCTATGTCGAGGAATAAAGACAATCCAAATTTTGTGGTAGTAGAAAAATTATGAAAATAGTGCATTTTATTCCTAGAAATTTGATAAATGGAGCTCCTTTCATAGCTTGAAAAATTGTACAAGAGGTGTTTAGATTATATGGGATTCTTGAAAAGATTATTTTAGATATAGATGCTCATGTGACATCTAGGTTTTGGCAAACCTTGTTTTCCTCACTTGGGACTCAATTGAGTATAAGTTATGCATATCATCCAAAGACGGGTGGAAAAAATTGAAATAGCGAATCAAGTATTAGAAGATCTATTGAGAAATTATTGCATGGATCAGCAATACAAGTGGGAAGATTAATTTCCTTTAGTGGAGTGTTCATATAACAATTCCAATCATTTCCTGATTAAGATGAATCCTTTTGAAGCATTATATGGTAAAAAATGTAGAATTCCTATAAGATAGGATAATCTTGAGGATAGGATAAGTCTTGGACCAAAAATATTGTCAAAAATGGAAGAGCAAGTTGGAATTATTAAGCAAAATCTAGTTGAAGCCAATGATAGATAGAAAAGCTATGTAGATTCTAAAAGAGTACCTAGAACATAAGAGGTAGGGGAAAAGGTTTTGTTGAGATTAAAACCTCAAAAGAGTTCTATCAAGTTTGGAAATTTTTCCAAACTAGCTCTGTGATACATAGGTCCATTTGAGCTCCTAGAAGTAAACCCTATTGCTTACCAAATAGCATTGCCACCAACTCTTACTTGGATGCATAATGCTTTTCATGTCTCGTACCTAGAGAAGTATATACCAAGTGATAATCATGTCATTGATTGGAATTCTTTACAGGTACAGGACCCCGAAGTAGTAACAATCAAACCTATTAAGGTGCTTGGAATTCATAAGCTTCACTTAGGTAATAGATAAGTTCTATAGTGGAAAGTCCAGTGGGACCAATACTCAGAAGATTCTACTACTTGGGAAGAGTACTGAAATTGAGAAAAAAATTCCACATGTTTTACATGATTTTGAGAGTTCTTGAAAACAATATTGTGTTTTTTTTATTTATGTTTGCTACATAAGATCATCGAGGATGATGATTCATAAGGTGGGGATATGTTACACCCCATAGTATATTTACTTAGTTATTTTTACGTAGTTAGATGAAATACTTGCATGTGTGTGTGTAACTTCAATGGAAATAAATGTGAATGTACTTTGTTTATATGAATCATTAGAAATAGAATGAATAAATGGTTCATTCAAATTGACGTTATATTTGTGTCTTATTTCTAACTATTAAATATATATTGCAAGTGATTGTTTTGTGATCAATTGAATACCTTTGCAAATGTGACAAGTTGGTTGCAGGTGCAAGTTCACATCTCCAAAAGGGAGGAGAATTATCACTCAAGAGAAATATTTTGGTTTGGAAACCCTTAAGAGAGTCTAAACTGAGCTTTCACGCACTCACTGATAGAATAGTCAAATCAATAGCTCGAGTAAAGGTAAGATACCTTGAATTTATTGTTAGGAAAGGTTTTATTTGTTTGTGAAGTCATGCTTGAAATAAGTGATTTTTTTTCTTTGTGTTTTGATTACTTCTTATGAGTACAATCGATGGGATATATACATATGATGTATAAATACATGCATATATGCATGTCCATGATGAACTCATGCACATTTATAATCATGTACATAAGCATACATAGATAGATGTATCTATGCATGCCTATGGGTGAGTTTCCCATATGGATGGGAACATCAAATATATATATTTAATGAATGTATGTCAATCTATATTACTGCTTTATGTTTGAAGGTAATGTTATATATGTATATATATGATGGATATATATGTATATATATTGATATATGTGTATGTATTGATGTGAAGGCAACATCCATACAAGTACATTAATATATATATATATAAATATGCATATGTATATATAGTATATATACATGTACAATATTAGTTTGAATATTAAATAGATATATGTTAAAACATTTGAATATCGAATGAAGTATATCGATAATCATATGAGTTGATATATATATATATATGTATATGTATGTATATATATACATATATATAATAATGTATTAAGTTAATTATACATGCATAAATATATATGTTATTGTTATTATTAATATATATTAATGATTGATAAAGAATTGCTTAAATAAAGCACTGATATTATTGTAAATGATTTGCATATTATGTAACCATATTATATTGTACATTCAATAGTTAATGGTGCATCCATATAGCATGCATATATGTAGCACTAATAAAAATTATAATGATTTATAATTCTTAACATAGAAAATTGTTTCTCTAAAATACAACAAGAATGCATCTTAGATATGCAAGGTAACTGGTTAAACAAGTCGATTTATTTTATGCCAGCATTCTCATGACCTATTGTCCCATTTACTCAAGTTTCTATCATTGTACAAAGCTTCTCAAATAGACTTCTATTGCAAGGAATATATTCTTAATTTTGTGCCACATTTAGCTCTTTTCATTCTTTTGTGTTTTATAGTGTTTTTATAGAGTCAAAGCTTTTAATTTTTTGCATTAGCTTTTAATACATTTTGACCAAGTCTCATATAATCCTACATGCCTTCCTTCTTGCACTACATTTTATTTTCAAGTCTGAGTAATATTTTTTAATTTTGCCAACTTTTGTTTGCCAAGATGAGTCAAACCATGCAAACTAGGAAGTGTCGATCTATCCACCATGTTTCTAGCCTTTGGAAGCTTATTTTTGTGTATAAATAGAGTCATTCTTTAACTCAAAGGGATGCATATTTTTTCACTATGTTGTTATTTTTCTAAGATCTTCTTTGTTTCTCTTGAGTTTCGTGTGAGAATTTGAGAGTGAATTGCAAGTTTTATTGTGAGAATTTGTGAGGGATTTTGGGGAAAGTGTAGAAGTGATTTTTTGCCAAGTAGCAAGTTGTTTTGAGGAGGCTACGATTGGAAACCAGCTAGATCAATTGGAGCTTTATACTTACAATCATATTGAATCTTACTCTTTTATGTTTTTTTATTTTGTATTATATTTTTCTTGTTTGTTATTTGGAAAGAAACAAGCTTTAGGGAAATATTGTTTTCAGCATTTGAGAATAGATAATAATTTGTTGTTATAAATTGGAAATCCCTATTGTTTGAAGTGATTGTATATACTCCATTTTAAGGAGTGATTGTTACATAGATATATATGTATAGTAGAAAGTACTCAATAGAGTGAGGTATTTATAGCTTATAGCTAGACTTAATTGGTAGGTTATGGAAACACATGTTTAACCTAGTGGAAGAGTTGTAGATTACTTAGAGTATATAGGTTGTTTGTGGGGTTGTAGATTATCTAATGAAGGTAACTACCTATGTATAGAATATAATTGGTCTTAACAAATCAAGTTAGAATGGTGGATGAGTGTGTGATGTCTATTCTAAAATAGGGATGATGAATACTTTGGCCAAAGTGGTGTAATTCGCCACTGGTTACACTGCCAATTCATCATGTTACCTTACTCATCCATGCTATTCTGATATTTTCATACATGTATAGCATAGATGTGTCGTATGATAAATTTCTAGTTATGTAGGACACAACATCAACTTAGTTTAGGCTAGTACTATGTGCTTTCCAGACCAAAGATCTTCGTCAAAGGGTAGGGGCATTTTACCATATTTGGTAGATGTGCGAGGGATCGTAGTTAGTCCATAGATGGAAAAAAATCACTTGAGTGATGCTTCTCCTCCCAGTCGACAAGCCAAGATTTGAAAGTGGATTTCTCAGATTAATTATATTTCTAGTGCCAATGGAGCTCAAATGAGCTATTTATGTAACTTGTATCTATTTCTTTGAAAGATGGAAAATATATTTTGTATTTGGATTATGAAATCATTTCTTTGGAAATATTGTACAAACCATTGATTGAATGAGAAATATACTTTATTGCTATCATGTGTGCATTTATCTTGTATTTGAAAGAAAAAAAATTATTGCTATGTGTTTAGCTAGTCGATTAAATTCACTTGTGGTAAAACATAGGAATATTGCTATGTAGAACAAGGGGCATATTACATAAAAAAAAATTATACTCAAGCATCTAGATCTCGGGACACCTATGGTAAAAATACATATTCCTCACACACTTATTGATTTGGGTCCAATAATAAATATTACAATATGATGCAAGCACAAATCGCTACTCAAAAATTCACAATGCAATATATCTCTACTACAACAAATAATAATTGATAAAACCAAAGAAATCCAAACACAACTAAATATTTTTTATTACATTCAATCATCTTGAGACAAATAGATAAATTATTCAATACATCATGGATTCATATCTGCACAATAGGCTCTTCTTGTAGCTTCATTTCACTACTCCAAAACTCTTCATACTTCCCCTACAAATCTCTACACCTTTCTCTTGAACTCCATGTTGATCTCTATACTTTTTACTCCACTCTTTCTCCCATATGCGTTGCTGATTTTTTGATCTTCTAAAACCCGTCACACTCTATTTGCCACTACTCCTTATTTTTTCTAAATATTTTTTAAAAAAATTTAGGTTTGGTGTGCATCCTTCTCAACTTTCTAGAACATTCTAAAATTCTTGATTTTGTTACGATATGAGGAAGTTATGGTTGTTTTACTAAGACAAGGTCTCACAGTTATGACCCAAACAATCTTTTCTCTTTCCCCAAAAATAATAAAATTCCATTCAAACCTATAAAATGCTCATTGCTCCTTCCTGGCATGGATTTCCTCTTCTTGGCATGTACATTCAATTTGAAATTCAATTTTTTCTTCTTTCTCTCCAACCCACTATCTCTACTCTCCCTCAACACCCTGCATTTCAATATTGCAATAAAATTCAAATTCAAATTTCAAAGAGGAGTTTTATAGATCATATTAATTTTCCACCCCAAGCTAAGAGTGGAGTAAAATGTATATATATTAGCATGGATTTCAAGAGAAATGTGTATAGATTTTGAGGGGAAGTATGAAGAGTTTTGAAGCAACAAAATGAAGCTATAAGAAGAGCCTATTGTGCAGATTTGAATCCATGATGTATTGAACAATTTATGCATTTGTCTCATGCTGATTGAATGTAATAAAAAAAAATTAGTTGTGTTTTCATTTCTTGGGTTTTATGAATTATTATTTTTTGTAGTAGAGATATGTTGTAATGTGAATTTTTGAGTAGTATTTTGTGCTTGCATCAAATGGTATCAGAGAAAAGAGTGGAGTAAAATGTACAAAGATCAACATGGAGTTCAAGAGAAAGGTGTAGAGATTTGGAGGGGAAGTATGAAGATTTTTGGAGCAGAAAAATGAAGCTACAAGAAGAGCCTATTGTGCATATTTGAATCCATGATGTATTGAACAATTTATGTATTTGTCTCAAGCTAATTGAATGTGATAAAAAATATTAAGTTGTGTTTTCATTTCTTGGGTTTAATGAATTATTATTTGTTCCAAGAGAGATATGTTGCATTGTGAATTTGTGAGCAGTAGTTTTTGCTTGCATCACAATCAATAAAATAAAGAAAATATGATTTTGAATGAATTAAGGACCACACAAAACATGCTACAAATGGATGATCATGCATTAAGCAAGAATTGAGGTATTATTAAATTTGACATTATTAATTATTTGGATTATACTAATGATGAGGGTGCAACCCGAGACACAAGAAAATCACACAGAAAAACCAGAGATTCTTATTATTTTCAAAATATGAAATTCTTACATGCAGAGGATCTCCAATCCTTGAGTTCTAATATACATGCAAATTATAGAAAAGAAATAACAGAAATTCCCCTATTCGCAACATGCGATCTTCTTTCCCCAAAACAAACTCACAAAAATCAGAAACTACCCCATAAATAGCCCAATTCTCCATTTGGAGCCAAAAACAACATTCTAATTATGCACAAACTTCCGGAAGCCCTAACTCAAGATCTAACCGTCGGATCTTCAATGATAATACCTTTTTCGAAAGGTCTTGCGAAATTGAAGTGTCAAAAAGTGGGGCCTAAAGGCTAACCACTTTTGTTTTCCACCAATTTTCGGGCCCATCCGGAGCCTTTAAGTCACTCAAAATTAGCTCCGAAGATTTTGTAGGGCAAAAAGCAGAAACTGAAACTTGAATAACTTTTGAACCGGGAATTATTTTTGCCTGGTTCTTTCACCAAAGTGTTTATTATTCTGTCCTGAAGCTTCCCTTAAATTTTTTTCTCCTCACGCTTTCAAAATCATACCTGCTAAAAATAGCAGTCGAGCAGAAAAAGCAAAAAAGTAGTTCTGAAAGTTGGGAATTCTTCTTCGACGAAAAAGGTATCTAGAAATGCAAAAACATCTACAAAAAAAAATCTAAATGAAAGTAAATATATTTTTGGGTGATGTAGGATTGCCCTTACACCATTGGATGCTCCTGCATCAACTAATGCCCTTATGATTCTACAATATGAAGTTTTTGTGCTAGTTTTCATATACATAAAAAAATCACAAGTATGAAGATGAATCATACAGTCTCTACACATGAATTCATTCATCCATTTTTCCATTAAGTATTTATTTATATTAAATACTCTACCATTCATTTTGAATGAATAAACTATATTTAATGATAGATTTGTTAAATGGATATTATTGCACAAATTTACTCTTACTATACTTGGTATGCTTGGTCATGAGAATGTGGTTGCAAGTTTTTATCTAGGTTACTCAACACTCTTACACCAATACTAGTGATGATGTTTATTTAGATGAGTAATTGAGGATACATTTTGTTGGCTTTTCCAACCTGGTAATACATAATTTTCCTTTATGTTTCTTGGAGATTATTTAAGAGTATTATTGGGAAGGTGATCAACCTTAATGGCTAGAAGTTCTCTTTTGCACCAACCTTGTTATTTTTGTACTTCATATTGAACCATATGGAGGTTAAGGTGCAAGTTGATGTCTAATAATCAAGATTCTTGTAGTACTATATTATTTTTCAATTCTTCACAAGCCACACATCCATAGAAAAGTTGAATTCATGAAAAAATATCCTGAGCACATTCTAATGTAAATTATCACACTCTTGTTGGAAGTTTAAGGATTTGGTCATTGATATGCTTGTTGGAAACATGAGCATGAGATATATAGTGTTGTCATTGATTTCAACATTGTGATGTGATGTGAAGATTTATGTATAAGTTGGTTTGGTGCATATAAGTGATTGAAGAGATGGTAATTTGATATGAAAATGCAAATGTTTTGCTCTAGTGTAGAATAGATGGGTTGGTTATTTGGCTAAGTGTTAGAACATCAGTTTTCAGTACTCTATGCATCCAAAAATTTTAGTCTGCATTGATCTGCCTTGAATTATCTTCTAGTCTACCATTTTAAGGCAATTTTTTGTATGTCAGAAGAGTCTAAATCCAAAGTTTCATGTTTTTTTGACCTCTGGTGCAGAAATTATGGATTACAATATATTGATTTTGCTAGTGACTGTGTTTTCTATACAAAGTACTTTCTTTGATTAGTCCACAATTCACCATGGAATAATATATAGTCTTGTGGATTTGTGGAAGTTTTTACATGTGTTAGTTGCATCTATGTTCCAAGTGGTGTGTGTTTTGGAGGTCCACATGTCAGTTTGAAGATAATCAATTGGTGTATTTTGGTGTTAGGTCACCAGCAGTGCCGACCTAATGTGTTTGAAATTATGTGGAGTTTAGATAAGTGTTGATCCATTATGTGGGAGCTATTATAGGTCCACCCCAAAATATTTGTTGTGTTGTAAGTTTTAAGTTATGGTGTGAACCATGTTTTGGGCTGACAAGTCATATTACACACGGTACATCCAATTAGGTCGACCCAATTGATGTCGTAGGTTGATGCAAATGTAATGGGTATAAGTATAAGATTATTTTGATCTTGGATTGTGATGATGACAAATGATTAAGTTGGGTGTGTGGAATCCTAATAATCAAAGTGCGAGTAAGATATGAATGCAGAGTAGAGAAGAGTGTTAGAGCAGAGTAATATGAAGTGTGTTGATTCAATGATTTGAGCTTCGGTGAAACTATATTTCCTACATAGTGTAGAATCATTTGTAGTAGTTCAAATCTTGGAAGTGAACCACCCCTTTCTTCTATTTCTCTTATTCTTTGGAAATTGAGTCCACTGAACAGTGAGTCCACCTAGAAGTAAGCATTTATATAATGTCATATAACTAATTATAATATGTTGTGAACTAATCCTCAACGTGGTTTTTCCCTTTTTGTATTTTCAACGTAAAAATTTGGTGTTCATGTGTTGTATGCTTTGATGGTTGTTTTCATGGTTTCTTTCCTTCTTGAAAATTGAATATGATATGTGAAATGAATGTTTAAATGTTTAAGTGGTTTCAAAGAATACTGATTCAACCACCACCCCCCCCCCCTCTCAGTATTTTGGGTGCTCAACAACTTGATTCATCCACCTATCTAAAATTTATATGGGAAATTGACTAAGTTGGGAGACTATTGTTGGTCTTTCACTATATAACATTATCTTTGGCAGCTTCTATACATAGTGGCATGGAATGAATGAGATCAATATTGTTTGTAGAAATGGTGATATACAAAGACACATCTAGTACATTTTCATGAAGGTATATTTCTTATTTTTAGTCATCATTTCAATTTGTGTAGGGAAACTAATATCAAAAGTCACTTTTTTAAAAGGGATATAAAAGGAACTCTAGGTTTTCCAAATGGTATCACTTCAAAATATAAATGATAATTTTACTTTATCTGAATCATTGTATGTAATTTATCAAATGAAAATAATAAACAATTCTAACAATGGAAACCTTCAAGTGTTGTTAGATAGATACAATTTGAAAACCCAACTTTTGATGCATTATAGTTGAAAAATATTAGTGGTGATTTTTTTTTTCACAATACCACTAAGTGGTAGGTGATTGAAAATTGGTTTTTCAACAGTCACTTTCATTATCAAAATTGAAAAAAAAATACATACATATACATACATACATACATACATATTGTATCGTTTCTATGAGTTTATCATTTTTTTAGGTACAGTAGTTTCTTGCATGATTGTGTCACTTTATCTAAGTGCCTATTACACCTCATATTGCTCACTTGTGTAATTATTTTGTAGCTTTTGTGGTAAAAAAGGTTTTCTTCACCTATTACAAGTGCAAACTACTACACATTCAATTGAGGTGTTACTATAAGTGAACAAGGAATCAACTAACACTAGTATGATCCATGATGTTTCATTGGGAAAAATATATTTCATAGTGCATCTTGTAGTTCTCAGATATTCCCATTTGTTGAGTTACTTTGGCTACCAGACCGCCTACTACAATGAATAGAATAAGAAATATTAATCTTGAAGAAGAGTTGATAGTGACAATTAAAAGTGTAATGTAATTAAGCATGAGATATAGTAGTCAAGGATGAATAAGGTATAAGTCATAAAACAAAAGTCTTAATAAAATATTGCATGAGGACATGTAATATACTAAGTTAGGGGGAATGATGAGAGGCAATTATGTTCTATTTTATCCCATATTCTAGAATTTTTAATACACCATAATCCTCACATTTTGTACTCCATTTCTATATTATATTCTAGTCTTTTTAATATTTTTGTTGCATATGGTTAAATACAAATAAGTGATATTTAATATAGTTTTGAGGTGACATGAAAATTAATTATTGGATTAAATTTACTAATCACCATCATCATTTTAGCCTTGGAAAATAAACCCTACAACATGCTAATTAGGATGGATAATGGAGACAAAAACAAACTTCTTGTAGCCCATGGGTAACTTGTTTTAAAATTATTTCAAGTTGATAAATATTTTAATTATATGTAATTAAGTTATAGTTTAGTCTTTCAAGTTATAACCAATAAATTCTTAATTTGGAGAATACTTAGAAGATAAAAATAAACCCTTATATTATTTGTAACCAATGATATTTTTATTTTTTATTTTGTGTGAGTTTTGGATGTAGCAAACAAACACATCTGTTTTGAGTAGAATTTTTAGCTATGAGCCAAATGAATTCCATATATTCTTATATATTTGTTGTAATATGTAGTTTTCAAAACAATTATATAAACCATAGTAAATAGTGTAGAAAGGTACTAAAGATGTAATAGCTCGTGGACAAATTGTAGTAGCATAGAACATACATTTATGCATTTTTAAAAGTAACATAATAAATAAAATCATGATTTTTTTAAGAGTTTGTAGTAATTTTTTCCAACCACCACAGGGACAAAGAGGAGTGCCCCTTCTAATGAAATGTGGTGATATTATAAATTATTTTTTAAATTGTTTGTTATATTTTATTTTATAGTGTGGATCAGTTTCTATGTTAGAGGCGTGAACAATAGAAATAAGATAAGATTGATTTAGAATAAGATTATGTATTATTGACTATCAAGTTAAACATCAAGGAGGGTAAATTTTTTATTAAATCAAGGAAACATTACAAAGCAAGGGCATTAAATGGCCCTATCAAGCTCAATCAAGCGATCCAATTGTTGAGACAAATCAGGGGGTAATTGGCCCCGATCCACCAAATTCCAATCTTGAATATGATCTGACGTCCATTTAGCCAAGCAATCAGCCACCCCATTCCATTCTCGAGGAATATGACTGAAAGTAATAAATTCCAGAGAAGCACAGAGGGTGAGAATTTGTTGCACAATCAAAGCCAGTTGCCAGCTCACATCATCCAAACACTGCATGTTCAGTAAGTTCACCACAACCTGTGAGTCAGACTCACAAATGATTTTGTGCCAACCCAGTTGATTGCCCCGCTCCACAGCCAATAAAATTGCCTGAGCCTCCATAAGATTATTAGTATGAAGGCCCTTATACATAGAGAAGATAAACTGAACCTCTCCAAAGCTATCCCTGCCAACACCCCCAATCCCAACATGACCCGGTTTTCCACGAGAAGAGCCATCAGAATTGATTTTTAGGACTCCATGAGGAGGAGGAGTCCACCTCCCCTCTCTATTCACCTTCGGAGTAGGATGTCTACATCTGTTACGCATGAGCTTTCATTGCGGAGGAGGAAGATGAAGATGATTACAACAATCAACGTCCCAAGGATCCACCAACACAGTCATATCACACTTAGCCACAATGGTTTCCCCAAGAGAATGTAGAATTTTCCACCAAAGATGACGGGCCCTCAGCAGTGAATCCTGAAAAATCCGCCTATTCCTTTCCAACCACAAGTTCTAGATAATAAAGGAGGGCCCCAGAGCCCAAGCAGCCTTAAGAAAGGTGGTAGAAACAGGGGCCTTGCCCCACTGTTCCCCAAACTTCACCAAAGAGGAAGCATGCCAGCAAGCTATATTCCACACCCCCCACTAGAAACGCCAAATCTCCCTAGCATAGGAACAATGAAAGAAGAGATGGGAGACACTCTCTTCACTGCCATGACATAAAACACACCTAGAGGGGCCGTGAAAACCCTGCTTTCATAAATTATCCAAAGTAAGACATCAGTTCTGAGCCACTAACCACATGAAGAAGTTGCATTTGGGCCAAGATAGCTTATGCCAAACTTGCTTCCACCAAGGGACCTCAGTGTCACCAAACAACTGTCTACCCAACTGCCTATAACTAGCCACCATAGAGTACTTTCCAGACAAATCAGAACCATCCCAATCCAAGACATCAGGGCCCCTCAAAGAATTACAAGCACGGGAAGCCAAAAGCTCGAAAAACTCCCACCTATCCCCCTCAGACCCTTTAGGTGGCCACTCAAAAGGGTGCTTCCAGTGAAAACTTATAGCCAAACCACCATGCTGTGCCACCTTATAATGCTCCATAGTATTCCAGCCAGCTGCAACAAAGATATCACAAAGGGACTGGAGGTGAGCACAAGAAGAGAGAATAGAAGGGTGACCGTCCCAAGAATCAGACCAAAAGAGAGCCTGTGTCCTTGAATGACAGATCCAAAAGAGCGCACCCTTAATCAACTACTCCCCCACCTTCAAAGTATGCCAAATCATAGAACCACTCCCTTCCAGAGCATAGCAAGGGACCTCAAAAGAGGTAACACCCTGAAGATATTTATGGTTGAGAATACAATCCCATAACTGATTTTGATTAGTACACCATCGCCAATACAACTTGGTAGCGAGAGCTTTCCCATTCAAAACAATCGAGCGTAAACCAAGCCCACCCTCCTACTTTGGTCTACACACAGAATCCCACTTAACAAGGCTCCACTTGGAGGACAGCAAATTACCGCTCCAAAGAAATTGGCAAGAAAGAGCATCAAATTCCTTAAGAAAATACATAGGAGTCGCTTGGACAAAGCACCTATAGGTGGGGGGGGCCTGGCTAATAGACTTGAGAAGAGTCACCCTAGCAGTAGTAGACAACCAGTGATGAGTCCAATGAGTAACCTTCCTCCGAAGCTTATCAAGCAACAACTACCAAGAGTACCTAGGCTGACGGCCAACAGCAAGAGGAATACCCAGGTAGACAAAGGGAAGAGACCCAATTTCAAAACATAGAATAGCAGCAATCCGATGTTGGATGGCATGACGAGTATTAAAGAAGAGTATGGATGATTTTTTCTCATTGACTTTTTGTCTCGAAGCCGCAAGATAGTCATCCAAAGCATTCCTGAAGGATTCCGCCTCCCTAATACGAGCCAGTCCCATAAGAGAGGTGTCATCAACAAATTGAAGATGGGAAAGCTTTGGAAAGCCCATCCCCCACTTCCACCCATGAATCACACCATGAGAAACCTGAGATTTAAGAAGCCGACCAAACCCCTCTACCATAATAATAAACAAATAAGGTGAGAGCGGATCTCCCTGACAAAGGCCCCTAGTAGCCCCAAAAATATTAGAAGGTTCCCCATTCATAATAATCGAAAAGGAGGAAGAGGTCACACAACTCAAGACCCAACTGACCCATTTAGGGGAAAAACCAAAGGCCAATAGAATCTTCTAAAGAAAACTCCATTTAACTTTGTCATAAGCTTTGGCCATATCCAACTTGATAAACATAGACCTATCCTAAGAGGTAGCCATGGAATGAATGGCTTCAGACGCCACCACGACCCCATCCATAATTTGACGACCAGCCACAAAGCCGCCTTGCTCCTCAGAAATGATCACCGAAAAACAAGATTTGAGCCTCTCGACAATCAACTTCGTAATAATCTTATACACCACATTACAGAGCACAATAGGTCTAAAGAAATCAAGCTTTTCAGCCCCTTCTTTCTTAGGAATGAGAACAAGAAAAGTAGCATTCATTGCACGAAGCATCTGGTTACTATGAAGAGACTCCCGGACCACATCCAACAAATCAAGCTTCACAGTATCCCAAAACTCTTGAAAAAACTCAACAAGGAAACCATCTGGACTAGGGGCTTTTCCCTTATTCATTCCAAACACCACCACTTCAACTTCCGACAGAGTCACTGGGCGAATAAGAGAAGCATTCAAATCATGAGAAATTAAAGAGGGAATGTAGGCCAGGACCTTATTGACTATCAAGTTCATTCATGTGTATAATTTTCAATTATTGTGCAATTTTAAATTTTTAGTTTTCTAGTTTTTATCACTATTACTACCAGGTCTACATACAATTATGTAGTAGAATATAATCTTGTAATCTACATAGTTCTTGTAGTGGCATGTACAGTTCCAACAACTTGCATAGTTCTTGTAGCAACCTAGACAATTTTAACAATATTTTAAATAGTTTTTGTTGTAGCATTGTTTAAAGAATTTATATATCAACTTATAGCATAATTGTTAAGAATGTTTGTGGTATTTAAAAATAAATAAAAAAATAGTGTTTCTTTCATTATAATAGCTATATTTCATCTAAACTCACCTCACTAATTGCAGCCCTTGTGCATATAGCCACTATTCCATTCAAAATTTTACACCCCCATATTGAGATGTAAACCAAATTAAAATTTTATTATTAAACATTAAATCCATTTCAAATGCCACTTCAATTTTGGCCTATCGCATAGAAAGGTAGATTTAAATATTTTATTTCATTTGAAAAATAAGAATTTATTTTCCTCACCCAAATTATGAGTCATCTTTTTTAAAATTTTCTCATCAATATTTTTTGAGAAATCGAAATCATAAAGTCAACTTTGAATCAACATATCCCCCTTGATATTACTCCAAATATTTATTGTGACCAATTTTTGGAAATATTTTGAAGTACTTTTTCCAATAAATCCAAAACCACTTTCTTAAATACATAGTGAGACACATTATCCTCTATAATAAATTTTCCATAAAAAAGGAAAAAAGAAGAGATTCCCCACTTTGCCTTGGAAAGATCTCTAATGCTAGATGTTAAGAACCTCACATAAACTAATAGAAATATGCAGTATATCTAGAAATAACCAAACCATGAATATAGGGAAACACCATATAATCACTTTGAGGGGATAATCTCCCTATGCCACTTTGTGGGGGGAAACTTCCTATAGAGCATAAACTCCAATTATAATATTCAAGATTAATATTTTACACTTGGTATGATCATATAATATATAGAGTCTTGTGAAAGAAAATTACTACTATCACATGCATGTGGTATATATAATTTTTATTCTAATTAACTAGTGGAGTGAATTAAAAAGTATATGCAACCACACCTTTATTTATTACAACCATATTTATTTAATACACCATAATACCATATCCTTAGGTACATTATATATGTCTATAGACTTATGTGCTTTGAATGAATTACCTCCTTCCATATGAGCATAGTGATGATCATTATTCCACATCTCATGTTGCAATCTATAGATACACATTATATCCTTTCATTTAATTCTACCCTGACACTTACTTATATCTCACATAGTGATGATAAATTATTAACTTCTCTTGTGTTCATTTTTACATCATTTCCTTATCTTATATTGCATAAAGATATTATAAGAATTAGTGAAGACCATTTATATGTGATTATGATGGGTCTATTAATTCTTATAATGTGAAATCATTTTTACTTACTAGTTATGAGCACCTAGATGATGGCATATTATTGGTTAGTGTGTTTAGATTATACTTGAGTGGTAGAGTTTTGTAATGGTTTATTTCATATGTTTTTCTTTGTAGTTACTTTGTGACATTATCGCATGCTTCCATCATATATTTTTATAGCCTAGTACATAGAGTAACATGATCTAGAAATGACTTCTCATCATCTATATTTTGACCCTAGTTCCATAAACATGTCTTGTGTGTCCTCTATAGCTTATTTTTATACTACCTTTGATTCACATGATTATAATTTATTGGAGTATAGAAATTCAATGTTAAGAAGAGGAAAATGCATGAATTTTCCACCACTATTTTTTCCAATCAATGTACTTAATTTATGTCTTGTACCTCAAGCCAGATATAAAATAAAGGAGTATGGCATTATTCAACAAATATAAAATAATCAAGAAAAATATTTTTATGGGATATATTACATGTACATCACCTTTTTATAGAGATATAATGCAAAAATATTTAGAGAGAATCCAATTTACATTTGACAGAAGTCCATAATTAGCTTGACAATGGATATATCCATAACATATGTAATAAATATTTTTTGAGATAATTAAAAGTAAACATGTCAAAGATACAAACATTAAACCTTATTATCAAAGGATTTGATAATATTTCTAGATATTGTATGGATACTATTATTCTTCCAATTCATTTTGGACCATGTAAGTTAGACACATTGTTTTACGTGGATTCTAGAAAATTGAATTACAACATCCTTGTTGGGAATCCATTTTCACATGCCATGAAACTTGTTCACCCTACATTGCATCAATGTGTAAAGATTTAGCATAAAGATAAAATTTGTTGTATTAATATCAAATCCTTAATTATATAACAAATGAAAACTAGTGTATACATCTAACAATTGCATGACAAAAAATCACCACTTAAGCCATGATAATTTACAAGGTGATGTTTTGAGCTCATTAAACTTTATATCTTGTGGTGTTGGTGAGTATCATGTTAATCCTAAACCTTATGGAATACCATCTCTCTACATGGATTCATCTATATATTCTAAAACACTTGAGACATGTATATTGATCCAAAGTTGGCATGAATTTGTGAATGTGATCTCAAAAGAGATACATCTATCAATACATCACCACCACCTCCTAAACCATCATTTCAAAAAAAATATAGTCTTGCATATAAATTCATATTTAATCTTGGACACAAAGGAACATGAATAGGAAAGAATGAACATGAAGAAAAATATGTTTGTTAAGCCATAAGAAGCTAGAAGACACCATGGAGTAGGGTATCATGTTAAGGAAATGATATGATGGTTAGAAGACAAGTGTGTTGGTATATGGAGGCTAATCATGCTATACTATACACTCTTCATGTATCCTCACTAGGGTCTGGGGTCCAAGCTCGAGGTCGGGTCGGGCCCTAGGTGGGGGTTTAGGGGCGGCAGCCCCCGTGAATTTTTCTTTCTATTTTTTTTGCTTCATCACCAAAAAAAGAAAAGATTGGATTTTTAGAACCCTAATTTTTGGAAGCTTCTAAAAGCTTGTTATAAGTGGTTGGGATGGGGAGTTGTAGTATGGCATTATTTGTGAGATTGTAATAATTTTTGCACTGGATAATAAAATCATTAGATGGTTGTGGTTTTGTGGATGTAGCCTGAATTAGGTGAACCAAGTTAAATTCTTTGTGATGTCTTATTTTTTCTATAATATTTTGTGTATTATTTCTTTGTTTTATTGATCCAATTTACATGTAACTTGTTAGATATTTTCCTTCTAACCCTAACAAGTGGGTGTTGTAGGGGCACCATCACCTTGGAATGAAAGGTAAATGAGTCTTAGAGGTTCAACAAGTGAATTGAAGGTCTTTTAATCATTATGCAACGAGGAAGTTGCAAAATATGCCAGAATAGGATGAAATGCAATAAATTGTCCATTAATGTCAAAAGATGACAATGAGGTCTAGGTGGTAGAATAGTTTTATTTTCATGTTTTTCATTATGAATAAGGTCTCAGTGACCATTTTTTATGTATTGGAAGGTTTTTGGGGTCTTGGTAGGTTAGTTGAGATGAATTTACAAAATCAAGTTGTAAGGGGATGTGATTAAGGCCAAACATTGGTAAATTTTCATTTTAGAGTTAAACAAAAGGGTGGTTAAAGTAGTTGATCAGTTAAAGGAGTAGTTTGAGGTTGATACCATGATATTATAATTTAATTCCTCAAGAAAAAGGTTGTTGTTCAATTTTGGGAAAGAAGAGTAATCAATTTCAAATGCTAATCTCTATGTTTTTCCATTATTTTTTGAGTTTTTCTTCTTGGCACAGGCCAATATAGGTCTGTCATGACTCTGTTAGAAACCAAGATCACCTGCATGCAATCACCTGTCACATGCAAAAGACATGCAGAACCAAAGAAGATGTTATATAAATCTCAAAGTAAAAATGAATTATTGAGAATCAATTATTAAAAAGAGATCAATCCTTATGAAGGAGATCAAGAGACCCTAAAAGGGAAACCCTAAATGAAACCCTAGTTTGCACACTTAATAATTAATCAATTATTAATGTGCCTAAGTTTAGCTTAAGTAACTAAAGGAATAAGTGACTTAATTAATTAACCAGTATGATATAATTAATTAAGTATATAACTTATTACTCTAACACCCCCCTTAAGATGAACTTAAGAAGAAGCTATAACACTAGAAGAAGATGCATGCAAGAAAGGATGGTGGTGTAGGAGCACCCATAGGTTACCATAGGTTGTCTAGAAGGTCATGTCTTAGGCAATTTGTTTAGGCCAACTTAGCAATCTATTCATGTTCATTTATGTTTGTGCCTTAGTAGAATTTTTTATTGGGTGTTGATTTGATCAAGGTCATGTTGACCATTGAATAGGCTTAAGGTTTTTGCTCAAGTGAGGTTTAAGACCTTTTAGACCTTTTAGGAGTTTCTTTTCTAAAATTTGAAAATAGAGCTCAATGGAAGCTACAAGAGGCCTAGGAGTGTCCAAAGGAGAGGGTAACTAATTTAGATACCCTATTTAAGGGTGACCTCGACATGGGAGTGAGGTTGGAATCATTTGAATTGTTTGGAATTTATGAATTCAAGAGAAAACAATGGTGATTTTGTGTGATTTTCTGGTTTTTTCCTTGGAGTTGTGTGTCAATGGATTAATCATGGCACTGTAGTGTGAGTAGGTTGTAGATTACTTGTTATTCAAGAATTGTGTGGTATTAGATAGCTTCTTACTTTAGTTTCAAGCATTGTTTATAGTTAAGTTTGATTTCATACTATTGCTGGTCTGAACCAAACAATTTTAGAAGAATGGAGTGTTAGATCACTTTCCCACCGTACAAATTGTACGACCCTTTGGAAACAGTGACTAGACTCCATGGATGTACATAATGTAGGGTTAGGAGTCCTTTACAGCATTGGAGCCACTATGGAAGTCTTCTCTTAGGCGAGCCAGGGAAGAGCCCGGCTAGGAAAGACCAAAGTCCAAAGCACTAAAAATTGCAGGGGTGTTAGTTCAAGAAATTTTCCTTTTGGAGAGGGAAGATGTGAGGCTTACCAAGCTATGGTAACAAGGAGGAGACTCCACCAATCCATCTAGTGAGGGAAAGGCTTGATAGTCCATTGTGTGGTCAGGAAAAGGGCTTAAAAAGGCCTAGTTTTATCCACTTCCAGGTTAGAGCTTTGTACGGCCAATTGAGGCCCAAGGCTCCAATAATCTTTGAGTGGTGGACATAAGAACTAGGAATCCCAAGAAAGATTTGGGGGTTACTTGGAAGAACCTTGTGGAAAACCCTAATCCCTCGAAGAAGAAAACCTAGGTTCTAGGCCTAAAATGAGGGTTTCGTGGAAGCGACTAGGAAATGGAGTTAGGTGGACCCTCAAGAACCATAGTCAGATGGATTGAAGTCATTAGAAACACCTCCATACCTCTGCAAAGCTAAGTTCAAGATTTTGGAGGATAATAGCCTTTAGGGTGGATTAAGGGCTAAGGTGAGTTATACAAAATTGCACTAAGGTTGACTTGGTAGGTAAAGCTATGATGGTAGTTGGGTTGGCAAGGAGAACCAGGGAAACCTAAGCAAGAAAAGGTCCTATAGGTTTGAAGTGGTGGAGTGACACACCTTGGAGGTCTTCCACACAAGACCTAGAGCATGAATCAGTGATTGATTCATCCAACCTCCCTATCAGATGGGTCCTGACAACTAGGCCTGATCAGGTATCCATTTACAAATGCAAGAAAGAGGTAGAGAAGGAAAACCCAGTGGGAAAAACCCCCCTACAATGAGATGAAATGTTGCAAAGAAGCACTAGAAGAAAATTGTAGAGTAACATTGGAACTGCAATCCGGCAAGCAAGGAAAGATACTTTTTTCTACAAGAAACCATATCAGAATCATAATGATGTAATAGTAGACCTGGTGCCATGGAACACTCGAAAAATCCAAGTGGGAACAACCCTGGAATCTATGAAGTAGCAATCGATTGTTGAATGATGTATTACTAAAAATGAAGTGTAGAGATGCAAGTTGCACTCTCCCAACTACCAAAAAATCCAAGTAATCTCCAAACAACCCATCGGGCCAAATATGGACTAAGGGATCAACCTAGGATAGATGTAGAAAAATTACATGGACAGCCACATAGAGCTCCCCAATGCCGTAAAGATAGCAAAAATCGGAGATTGTGGCAAAAATTTATGAGCTCGAAAGCATAAAATAAACATCTCAATTCAAACATAAATAAATTTAGTAAAACAAAAAACTATTGTAAAATAAAATGCACCAAAGGAAATTTCTCAGAACCAACTTTTCGGCAATATCTTGTTTGCCCGATTTCAATACCGTATGCCCAAGTTATGCCAAAAACAAAAAAACTGCTCTTTTAGGGCAAATCAGGGTTAGGAGGGGGCAAAGAGGTCGTACGACTGCTGACGTCAGCACTTACCAAGGATAAATTTGATGGCCATCTGGCCATCGCCACAAAAAAATGGCCCACCTACAAAAAAATTTCGGCCCTTGGTCACCCATGTGACCAAAGGCACTGGGCAGGGGGCTGGAGCGAAGCCCCTAGTTCCTCCATAGGACCCCGGCGGTAGAGAAGAAGCCCACAGGGGCTGGCCGAGGGCCCCTGGTCCTCCATATGACCGAGGCGAGCCTATGGGAGCCCACAGGAGCTGATTGAAGGTCAGCGAAGGAGGTTGAGGGAGCCATCAGTGGCAATGGTGGACCGGTGGCGGGTTTTTGCAGAACTAGAGGCGTTGGCACGAAAATCAAAAAAAACTTTGTTTTTTATTTTATTTATTTTTTTCATGCCTC
This sequence comes from Sequoiadendron giganteum, assembly GCA_007115665.2. Classification (NCBI taxonomy): domain Eukaryota; kingdom Viridiplantae; phylum Streptophyta; class Pinopsida; order Cupressales; family Cupressaceae; genus Sequoiadendron; species Sequoiadendron giganteum. The sequence goes on from CM021100.1 coordinate 134,020,783, forward strand.
GTAACACATGTCGAGGAGGCCGTACGACCTCCCTGGCAAAAAAAAATTTCCTCAGAAACCAATTGCTCCAAAATTGATGATTTGACAGGCGTTTCTAGGGTTTTGGGGCATTGCAAACATGATGGTGATGTCTCTTTGAGCCCAAAGTGTCCCGAAAAATTGACTACCCCCATATCTTGCAGAAAAGATGCATGTGGAAACCCTTGCACTTGAAACTCACTGAGAGGCCATATCTTCAGATCACAAACAAGAAATTGTAGGTCTGGAGCTCTGATACCATGTTAGAAACCAAGATCACCTGCATGCAATCACCTATCACATGCAAAAGACATGCAGAACCAAAGAAGATGTTTTGTAAACCTCAAAGTAAAAATGCATTATTGAGAATAAATTATTACAAAGAGATCAATCCTTATGAAGGAGATCAAGAGACCCTAAAAGGGAAACCCTAAATGAAACCCTAGTGTGCACACTTAATAATTAATCAATTATTAATATGCCTAAGTTTAGCTTAAGTAACTAAAGGAATAAGTGACTTAATTAATTAACTAGTATGATATAATTAATTAAGTATATAACTTATTACTCTAACAGACTTGAGGTTGTGGATACTTATTAATATATGTGTATACATTCATTTACATCCTCTTCGGAGGTCTAGAGTCATTTTTTGTGTGAGGGATTAACAAATCTCAACAACTACTCTATTTTCCTGAGTAAGGGTTTGAGGGTGAAATAATGGAGATCTAACCACTCCACCTACTGTAGTGCCCTATTTCTTGGTGGATTAGCTAGTATGATGTAATATTAGTTTTCTAAATGTCTTAAGAGTTTAGGAAGTGAATAGGTTTGGTGATGGCATGTTGTTCTAGGCTTAACAGTGATATTTCCTTGTGGAAATGTGGAACCAAGGTAGTGAATGAAACTTACTAAAGGGAATGGCATTGTGAGTGTTTGTCAAGTCTAGTCAGAGGTATTAGAAGGTGTTTGGACCCTTGGGAGGACCATGAGAGGTCTGGAGTTGTGATAACCTTAAAACCCTTGGTTTTGCATGAGTTTAGGAGGCTTTCTTGAGACAGGGTGCTAAAGGTCCTATGGGTGTTAAGTAATGTGAGAATCTGTTGTTTGGAGACACCATTCAAGACTTTTTAGGGTGTTCTTTTGAAGAACTAGTGTTTAGAGGGAACTTCCTTTGTAAAGGAGGCTAATTCACTAGCCCGAGGCAGGGGTATGTTATTAGTTCATCACATTGGTCCAAAGGAGTGGATAGAGATTTTTACATATCTTGCAAAAACTTGAAAAGGGTATCTTATTCCCTAATTTTTTGGTCAACAAGTTTTTTGGAGAAAATTGGTGGAAAATCGTTAAATCAGATTTGGAAGGCTACCAAGACAGTCATAGACAAGGGTGAGTTTTGGTGAGCTCTTTGAGATCTGCTCTAAGGGTGATTTGATGTTTATTTGTTTGGAATTGTAAAGGAAGTTACCCATCCCTCACTACATCACATAGCAAGGTTGTGCTGGATGTTGTGGTTGTGTTGTTGATAGATTGTTGTCATTCACTAACTCATTTGATTGCAAAATTCGATGAATTTTTTTAACGAAAATTGTATAATCAAATGTATCATCGGGTACTTGTGATATTCAATGTGAAATTTTCATTTTTAAAAATTTTATCCCCGACGTTTGTCAAAATTTTGACGAACCTTATTTTGCATCGAAGTTTCGACGAAGATTTTTCGTTGAAATTTTGATGGTATTGCAAAGTTAAATTGTGGCTGACATAAATAAAACGGAGCTCGAATATTTATTGCGACAGTGTTTTGCTCGACAATTTTCTTGGGAAAAAAAAACTCAAGAAGATATTGCCAGGTTGAGGGTAGTCATTGTCTTTTTCCATAATTCATAATTTGTGAAGTCAGATTGTGCATTTTTCAGAATTTCATTTCCATATTTTAGACCTAACTTCACAAATTCTTTATAACTGATGGAAAATTTTTGATGGATTTGGACAAAGATTATATTTGCAAGGCTTCAATTTTAACCCTAATGATCAATTTTCAATAGATTTGGGAGCCATAACTAGATAATATCAAAGGCATAGGGATAGCTACAAGGTGAAATAGATGTCAAGATTCAGGCCTAGAGGGTTAAGCAAAGAATTAGGAATGTTTGATAGTGGATAGCTAGAGCCATTTAGCTATGATATTTGAAGACTACTTCATAAAGATGTATTTTTCCCTTTTCCAAGTTTCAGAAATAGATTTGACCTTAGATGCCAGTGTCTTATAAAATCAGATATGGTATATATGTTACCTGAAGTTCTTGAATTCATCTTGACTCTATACAAATGTATCTATTTTTTATTTGAACAAGAAAGAAAGAAAGCAACCAATTTTTAAATATTGTGAGATATTTAGAGAAACGAACTAAAAAATGAAAAAATGAAGGTCAAAGCCTCTCTATTTTTCTTAGTTCACTTAAACTTTTTAGATGCTTCCAAACATCTATCAAGCTATAACTATCATGCAGATTATATGATTTCTCTTTTTTTTGTACTTTGGAACAGTTTACAAGATGAAATTTTTCTCCTCATGTAGAAGTATAAGCTACCAAATTCCTTTAGAAGTTGATACAGGAATCAAAAGATGAACCTGTCAAATTGGAAACCAATTTTTTTGTGGTAAGAAGAGTTGATTTTGACATGAATTTCATGTTGTAACAACTTTATTAAGTAATATAATTTATTTAGTTATTTGACAATTTGGTGATTTGTGTGTAGATATGCCACCATATGAAACTGAGTGGAAAAGGGCACTCCTTACCTTATCAAGTAATATCCAAGTAAGATGTTATAAAAAATAACTTGTTCTTTTAGTGAAGCTAGTCAACCTACTCGTGCTTTTCCATACTTATTTTTTTCATTTTGGATTGAGCTACTTATGATAAATTTTCAACTTTCCTTGCAACCTATGTTATTACCCTCTCAAGTTTATAATTGGTTAAAAGTAATCTCTTATAAAAGATATAAAATTCCTTAGTACTTTAGATTGTCCTTTATGTTAAGGGAGGAATCTGACTATTGTTTATATAATTCAACTTTGTTTGAGAGTAAGCATATTTAATCTCTATGTGGTAGATTCAGACACTAAAAGAAAGTATTTGACCTTATTAGGAAAAATGAAGCAAAAAACATAAAAGTGCATCATAGGATTTTTTTTTCATGGTCTTCATTGTAAAGTATGCAACTTATTTCAATATTTTCTCATGGAAATCATATGACCTTATTATATGGACTATATAAACTCCTTTAGTGTAAATTTTGTCCTCTCCTTCCTATTATGCAAGATCATTCAAAACCTCTGCTAATTTTTGACAATGACATATGACTGCCATATCTTTGTAATTATTTATTAGACATAATGGGAGATCCTTTAGAAACATCATCATCTCTATTGAAAGTGATCCCATATCCTTTGTGATACCTTCCCTCTAGCAACTTGGCTATCCTTTGTCTTTTAGCTTATGCATGAGTTTATTTGGCCTTGTATAACACTTGAAGAAATTAATTGCGGTAGCTCCTTGAGATATTTTCCATGGACTCCTTAATACACTTGTAGGTTGTCCTCTTTTAAAACTTTGTGAGATGGAAATATTTATTAGTTTACCATACTGCTATGAAGAAAATGAACCCTTGACAAGATTTATGATGTTTTAAAAGCCTTCTTGACTGCTCAGTTACTTTCCTTTATGTATCTTTTAAAGTTCGTCATACTAACCTATCATTGTTATTATTAATTTCAATGCCCCCTTGATGGTCATGACATGGATTAATCATTTTTTATTTGAATATTCATGACTATGATCTCCTTTTGGGAATCTATAGCAAAGTGTCATGCCTTTCTTTGAAGTCCATTTCCTTAAATCTTTTCTCTTTGCTCATTGCTCGTTGCTCCTTACCTCTATAGTATCCCTATATTGCATATACATAATAATAAAAATTATGGTGATAACTAGTGGATATGGGTACAACATCAAGCATCATAAAAATGTAGTTTATATCTGCATATATAATACCCTGAGATACTAATATTGTAGCACTAGTCAAAGAATCATCATCAAACTATATTTGTTGATCAAATACAATGAAAAATAAAATATATTAAAATATAAAAAATTGATCTTTTCTATCTACTCCACTATAAATAATAAAGACTTCCAACACTCAAATTGGAAGGAAAATTTTATAGTCTTTATTATTTATAGTGAAGTAGATAGAAAAGATCAATGTTTTATATTTTATTATATTTTATTTTGAAAATAGCATTGAATAGTAAATTGGCCAATACACTGTCAAACATAATGATTGAAACCTGTGAATATATAGGATATCAATATTTAATCAATTCACATGAGCAATCATACTGACCAATAGTATCAATGAAAGTTTGATACTATATAACAATGACTAGTCTCAGTTTGATGACATTTCAAGACAAGTTCATGAATATAATTTGAGCCTCATGGCATTGAACATTGTTTTCATTCAGCCATGATATAATTTTCTTATAGGAAGTACAATACTAGTATGATTGAATGTATCAAATAAAATAGGAGTTAGAGTAGATAAAAAGAGAACAAAAATATTGCAGTGTAACCTTATTATTATATAAATAAACAAAAAAATAGTAAGAGTAGGAACCCTAAATATCATGTTCATTGTCTATGTGAATATGTGTGGAATAGAGTGACCCCTTATCTATTTCAATTGTTGATAAGGTTGTGGTTTATTCTTATTCTCCTTTGCATAGTATAAGCTCTAACAAATTTTTAATATTTAGCTTAAAAGTCAAGATAGTATTCCATACTGATTCTATGTCAATAGGAGGGAGGAGGTTGTATATGGATTCCAGAATAAACATTGTGACCAAAGACATGAATTACATGGATGGATCCAAAATTCAATAAAAATGGGAATATATTTGACATATAAAACCAAAGAATGGCCCTATGATATTTTCAAGCACTATTATAATGGTGAGGTCAATTTAGATAGAGGCTTGCTTCATATATAGTGGAAGTGTAGAAGACATTTGAAGTTGCTTGTGAGAACAAGATTTAGCTCAACCTACAAAATTAGACAAATGAAGTGTTGTCCTTACAAAACAATTTTGTCGAGAGTGTGGAAGTGAAGCTCTATACAAGATTATTTGTATGTATTGTATTCAACATAACTATGTTAGGATCGGTCTCAACAATCATTTTAGCCTTTCAAAATGATATCATCCTTATTCAGCCATACAATATTTTTTGTCAGATGGATGTAATCATTAAGGAATACCCTTTCATTGTTCCCTTAACAGATTGAACTGTCAAGGAGGTCGTCTAATGGTGTTGCCTATTGATATCCAAAGTAGGGATGTGAATAAGACTGATGACTATGCAGGCTATATTCTAGATAAAATTCATAGATCTTTTAACTTTATCAAGGCATATAATAGGATGGTCCACTTAACATGGAACTCTTTATTATGCCATACTATTTTATTTCTAGAATTCATTTGTGAAGTCATATTTGTACTTCCAGGTTTGAAAATCATATTTTAAAGCAACATCTCATCAAATATCATTTTTAGACTTGTGCATTTTAAGAATTTCATTTCCAAATTTTGTTGTGCAAATTCAATATCCTAATTTTAGGAGTTTAACAGTTGGAAATCGTAGTAAAATCAGAATTTAATAATTGCTGGAATTAGGATTTTAAAGTGTTTTTTGGGGTCATTAACTTCAGACTATCTTCTCTTTTGCAAGGGTGGTTGCATGTAGAATTTTTTTGGTATAAAATATTAGAATTATTAGATTTTGTTACTTGTCTATGATTAAAAATTGTTGGAGTGTGAGTTTGATATTTTTTGAAGATCTAAATATTCAAGCTTGGTAAAGAAAAATCATGTCAAAAAATATTAGTCTAGAACAAAATGAAGAGATAGTTGCTAGATTGTAGGCTAGATTGAAAAGAAAGGGTGATGGGAAATGTTATTGTCCCTGAAATAATTGCAAGGGCTTAAAGATGAGAAGACTTTTAATCACAACAACTGAGAAAAATTGTAGGTAGCATGGTCACGTTGAAGGGGGGCATGATTATCGTCCATTGGTAAGTTGTTCATTATATGTGTTTATATTGATTGAATTTGTAAATTTTTATATCATTTTAACATTTTATATATAAAAAAAAATCACTTGATCATGATCCTATGGAAGAAGATGATAATGCCCCAGAAAAAAATAGTTGAAGATGATGGTACAAATAGATTGATCCATGACACATTTAGTGGCATAGTTGATCATGGTGATTGAGATGACTTTGATGATGTTCATGATTTACCTATACTTGAGAAGGTATATGAGCCCCTTTATGAAGGCTCCCAAATAACTCTTCTCTCTGTTGTATTGTTGTTGGTGAACTTGAAGGTTATGAATGGTTTATCCAACATAGCAATCTCACAGATGTTAAGGTATGTCATATATGTCATATTTTTTCATCTATTTTAATTGTTGTTAGTTCATCACTAGTAAATAAAGGATGAAATATGTACCATTAATATTCTTTATATTAACAAATTGTTTTTTGTTGTAGATTGATTGGTGAATTTTTGTTACCACCATCAAATATTTTACCTCGCTCATACCGAGATTTATCTGGCATTATGAAAGATATTGGAATGGAGTATCAAGCAATAGATGCATGTCCTAATGATCATATTATGTATCATAAACAAAATGAATTTGCAATAGAATGCCTAAAATTTCATATCAGTAGATATCAGACAGATCAACTAACAAAAAGGGTGTCTCACAAGGTTCTTTGTTATATTCCCATTATTCCACGTATGCAACAATTATTTAGGTGCGAAATCTTAGCACAATTTATGCATTACCATGCATGGAATAGAAGTGGAGATGACATTTTTCGAATGTCTGCAGATGGTTCTGCATTTAGGGACATGAAGGAAAAATGGCCACACTTTAAAGAAGAACATCATAATCTCAGGCTTTCATTGGCAGCGGACGGTGTCAATCCATTTGGAGAGCTGAGATCTATTTACTCGATGTGGCCTATTGTTATTATCAACAATAACATTACTCCATGGATGTCAATAAAGAGGGAGCACATAATGTTGGCAATGATTGTTCCAGGTATTTGTTTACATCAATTTTATTTAATGTAGTAGAATCTCATTTGTCTTATTTGTTGCATAATGACTTATATTTTTCTCATTTAATAGTCATGTACATTAATTTATATACATTGTCGTAAAATGGTTATAATAATTATGTAATGTTTATGTTCATTCAACTAGGTAAGTACCAAGTTAAAGATATGAATGTATATATCGATCCTCTTATCGATGAGTTACTAAATTTATGGAATGTCGTCACTATGTATGAGGTATCTAGACCAATAGGACAAAGACAATTTCAAATCCATGCAATGCTTGTATGAAAAATTCACGATGCCCCAGGGCTAACACATTTTTGTGGTATGTTATAACGTTCGACTACACTTTAATGATATTTAATTTTATGAAGTAGATATCATGCATGTTTTCTAAATAATCTATTCATTATATATAATTATAAAAATTGACATATTTAATCCAATTATATATGATCTTGCAAGTCTTCAAACAAAGGGAAAATTTGCATGTCCAATTTGTGGTCCAAATATGAAATCTCATCATTCAACAAGTTTAGGAAAGTAGGTGTTTGATGAGTATAGGCACTTCCTCCACATAAATCATAAGTATCGAAGTACTAAAAAAACATTTTTTCAATGGGAAAGATGAGACTACATCAAAACCATGAAGAATGACACCTCACCTATGGAAGTTGGAATATAATAGAATTAATCGTCAAGGTTATACATTGGATCAAATTTTTTATCTATCATATATGATATATTTGGAATTTATATTTATATATTGTGTTGTGTTTACTCATGTTGTAATTGACGATGATTATCGTTGTTAATTTGTTTAACTTATATGCTTCATGAAGGTCGTCAAGGAATTAATGGTCAGCTTCCACAGGGACTAAAAAGTTATCCCAGATAATTTAGTAGGTTTCCCTACTATGAGCAGCTACAAATTGTCCATTTGTTTGATACAATGAGTATCGGAAAGAATATAATACAAATGTTATGGAAAATATTGGATGGAAGGCATGACAAAGAAAAAATTGTCAAAATTTGTAGTAACATTCAAGAAGCCAATCATGTAATGAAAAATGTCATTCAATTAAATAGCGATGGAGAACAAATTAATATAAGTTCCCTTTATTGGTTATTAATGGAGCAGCAAAGCAATGCTATAAAATAAGTCATACGAAAAATTTAATTTCCCACAGGGTTTGTTGCAAACATAAACAATATCATAACAAAGAAAGGTGAATTTGGGTCAGGGATGAAAATGCATGATTGGCATAACTTCATTAAGGTAATTATTCCGGTATATTATATATATATATATATATATATATATATATATATTTGTATATTGCATGTACTTTTCAATGTATTATGCTTACTAATTTTGGAAAAATAATGAAAAGATCATTTTATAATTGTTGCAGTACATTCTACTTATATCCCTCCTAGACAACTTCAAAAAAAATGCCAAGCAAGTTATATATGATCTTGGAAAATACATGAGGTAAGTAGCGATATTTGTTCAATTCATTGTATAGATCTTATAATTTCCATTTGTTTTACTTTTTATGTAATATATTGTATATTTTTGTTAAATCTAATTAATATATTTGTGCCTTGAATCAATCGTAGATGGTTTTCATCTAAAGGAATCCATAAAGAAGATATAAATTATTGGAAGAGAAAAATTCCTCGTCTAATGTGTGAAATAAAAAAGTGTCTACCTTCGACATTTTTGAATGCACAAGAACACTACCTCATACACCAAGTTGAGGAGATTGAATTATGTGGACCTGTACACATAAGGTCAATGTGGATGGCTGAGAGGCACTTGAAATTTTTGAAGGCTTTGGTTAGACAAAGAGCACATCCTGAGGGTTCTATGGTGGAGGGATATATGGTATACCAGACCATGGTGTACATTATTGAATATCTTCCTAATTTTGCAGCAAAGATCCATGTAGATCGCATTTGGGATCCAAACTCCATTAACAAATTCGAAGGGGAGTACTTGATGGGGAAAAGTAGATTGAGGAAAGTGAGAGGTAATTATAAGATGGTAATGGAGATTAATTAGAATACATTTTACATTTGGTTTTTATGTATATTGTACTTATTTAATTATTAATCTTCAATATACATCAATTATAAATTAAGGTTGTATACCATGGTAATTAACTAATTATACGTCATTTGTGAATTTATTTATTTTTCATACAGTTGGTCGAGAGTGGGATGCACTACATTTGTATGTCACAAACAATCTTGATTGGATGAGGGTATGGATTGAACGATGTCAACAATTTGGTTGCGCATTAACATGGGAAGGTGTGGCTTCATTGGTTAAAGAAGCTCATCGTAATGGAGATTCCAATGTTACACCAAGGGAAATTGATTTAGCATATGGTTTAAGAGATAAACAACTACGTATAAATATATTAATCACCCATATTATTTAATTATTTTCAATTATATTGATGTATATATATGTTGAAATTTTTTCTTTGCATACATTTGGCCAAGAATAATTATGTTTATCAACTGACGATATTGCAATGATTTTTTACATGTTTGACATATTGTAGGTGAAACACCACAAGGCTATGTGGTGCAATGGTCATAAATTTTGAATCAAAAAGTTGGATGACAAAGAAAACTTTTGATTCTGGGATAACTGCAATCTTTCAGGTGACTAATGTTTCATCTAGAAGCAAAATAAATCCAAAAGTCTCAAAAAATCAATACTGTGGGATTTTGGATGATATACTTGAGTGTGAATTTAAGTCCTTCAAATTAGTTTTGTTCGTCATCCTATGGTACAGGCTACGATTAAATGAAAATGATCTCAAGAAAACTATTATTGAACATGATAATGGATTTACCATGGTTAATACAAGGTCGATCGAGCAAGCTGGAGATGATCCCTATGTTCTTCCAGGCCAATGTGAGTAGGTATTTTACTCAGAGGTTCCAAGTAAACCAGGTTGGTCATTTGTTGTTAGACATAATCCAAGAGGAAGTTCGGTAAATTATAATGTGGTGGAAGAAGAAGATATTGAAGAACTAGAAGATGATGTAGATGATGATTAGGATCAATAGTTAGTTGATGATGTTCCTGACAAAGATGTCAAAGAGGAGGAACTAGATCATGATTATGTAGGAGTTAATGTTCATGAAGATGATATCTGTGTGGATGATGACATTATAGAAACTAATATCAATGATGATGATGATGATATGACCAATCCTTACAATATCGAATCTGGATCGGATGATAAAGACAAAGAGTTGGATGAAGAAGAAGATCAATGGCACTGAAATGTATGAGTTATGTGATTGTATTATCTATTTGATATTAATTTATTGATAGAATTATATTTGACTTGTGTGGCTACATAATTAATTCATGATGTTTTAAATTTTTATGCCATTACATAATTAATTCATGATGTACTTTTTAACGTTTAATTTTAATTCATCATGTTACAACTATTTTAGCTCTCTTATAAATTTCCATATGATCATAATGAATAGTGTTTTGGGAAATTTCATGAAAGATGACACATTGATCGTAGTAGTGAAATAATTGCAAATTTGTTTAGATTTTTTAGACCAATCACCCTTCACAATGTCAGTTTTAGGATCATCTCCAATTTGATTACTAGTACACATAAGGTAGGATTTGATTGGCTTATCTTGGACGAACATTGTGGCTTTGTGTAATGTGAGAAAATTTTGGATGGGGTAGCAGTGCAAGAGCGCCTACACCTCATCTTCTATGCTTAATCATGTGATGATAATTAGGGAGGTCAATAGGTTGTTTTAGGCATGTCAAGAATTTTGTATTGTGAATAAGGTCACTCAAGACCATTAGTCATGTTCTAGGTGAAGTTTTGAGTTATGAGTTTGAGTCTTGCACTAAAGAGTTGTGTAGCCTTTTTAAGGAAAATTGGAGAATTTACATGTAAAAGGGTGCAAGGTTAGTGTCGTGTCAATAATAAGGTTATTATCAAGCCACTAGCATGGTCTTAGAGGTATCTTAGGAGTTTCAATACATTTTAAAGGTCAAAAAATTAAAATATTTCAATAGTGATGTTAAAAACTTTGAAATTAGTGTGTTTTATGTTTCATTTGATCATAAAAGATTAAAAAGTCAGTTGTAGAGGTGGTTGAGGTGTAAAGTCCTTTAAAAGGCATAAAGTGATCATTGTAAAGTTTTTTGATGGTAAAATTTATAATTAAATATATCTCTTAGAATCCATTTTTTCCCAATTTGAAAATAATTTTATATTATAGAATACATTTTTTAAAATTTTACGATGAAAATAGCAAGGAAAAATCAAACAAATTTCTTTATGAAAGAAGTATATTGGCATGAAATTAAATATGATTTGTATTCCAATGTAAAAACTACAAATAATGTGATAGAACTTCAAAGTGAACCTTGAAAAAATTATTTTCCTTAGTGAAATAATTTTGTTTGTATCCAGTTAATCTTACTCTCTGTTAGGTTTTCATGGCTTGGGGTTTTAGGGTTTTTCTATTTGCAATCCTTTTGTGCTAAGCCTTATGGAAGTTATGTTTTGTCATTAATTTTTGGGCCTTAGTGAAAATGGTTTGAGGGTTGTTATATCATTAAAGGGGGGTCGTGTTATATCCTTAGGTTTTATTTTCATGTCGGGCTGGTCTTTTATCTTTTCCCTAAGTTTTTCCTAGCTCTAATATCCCTGTGGTCATGTCTTTATGAACAAATTATGGGTATTGATGTCATCCTAGGAAGGTACCCCTTGTTGTGCTAGTGATGTGTTACATGTTAGGTTTTCACAGGTCCCTATGATGTCGTGAAGCCCTTTTCTGAAATATTGTATTGATCGCGATATCCTGGGAAGGTTCCATCTGTCACATTCAGAGAGGCCGAAAGAACATTATGAATGCTTTAATATATTAAGCCAACCTTAATATATTAATTGGCGAGCTACTAAATTGGATCTAAACTTCACATGCTTAAAATCGACGTTGATGTTTTAATCTCAACAGAAAAGGTGCTCGACTTTTAAGGTCAAATTTGTCAACCGTTTGAATGAGCAATTTCGTCGAATATCAAGATCTATGGTTGCCCACTATCACATGATCAAGAGTTGCAAGATGGTTAACGATCGCGATATCAAGGGAATTTTGACGCGTGGATTTATTTGACGACATGGGAGATGGTGGGGCCAGAAACATGAGTTGTAAAGGTTCATGAGATGGAATGTTTTGATTGGATGAATTGTGGAATATAGCTAATATATACTTAACTATATTGTAGAATATTAAAACTTAGCTAAATGGTACCATAATTTTAAATTTAATTAACATACTCTAAAACTTAATGAAACTAGGTTGTAGCTCATCAATTTGGAGAAGTGAAAGGTCAATACTAGTGTCGAGGAAGAGTTTGGAGGAGTGAAAACAAGGTCAATACCAAAATTGAGGAAGAGTATGGAGGAGTGAAAACAAGGTCTACCAATGTAGAGGATGAGGTTGAGGGCACTCAGGGAAAATCGACGACCAAGGGACAATGAGTACTATAAGTTTGGTACCCCCATTCTCTTTAACCTGAAATTTTCATGCTTAGTTTCCAAATATCTTCTCATACATTGGCACCCCCATTCTCATAAAATGGTATAGGATAAGACATAAAAAATAAAATAGCTTAGTCTTTCACATTTTTATCAACCAGCCTCAGGTTTTATAAAAACTCCCATAATCTACCCACATCTTGGTTGTTGGTGGGAACATGTTATTCTTTTTTGTATGACCTAACTCAAATCTTATGTCCACAAAGTTGCTAAAAACATAAAACAATAAGAACAAATTTGAAGGTACAACTAAAAAGGGGCTATTTCCTTTTGGCCTCCGCCACCTCTTATATTTCAACATAGCATGGAATTACGCTTAAATAACATAAACTCAAACAAATGGAATTTTATAGGGGCAAAAGAGCCCAAGTATATGCTAGGCTAAGCTAGATCTAATGAATGAAAATAGAGGCATGCAATTCTTCTTTAATACCTCCACCACAAACATATGCAAGGAAAGGTCTCCTCCCTTCTTTGTAGTGATAACCTCCTCCACACACAACCCTTAAAATTTATGAATAGAGGAATATAATCTTTGAAAAACTCAAATTCTTCATAATAGAATAATTTGATCATACTTTTTCCAATGATGGCATTATGAGAAAACCTTAGGTTAAATGAATAATTCCTAGATAAGTTCTTTAAATCATGTCCAACCGTATAAGAGAAGACCACTGCTATGTGTACTTGGATACCATGTAAAAAGGCTCTTTTCCCTCTTTCATCAATCAAGGTATTGTTAAATTTAACACCTAAAAGTGAGAATGCAGAATCTTTCCTAGGATGGTAGCCAATTATGCTTCTCAACACCTACATTACAAAATCTTTGTCAATATCATTTCCATCACAATTAAACCTATTGCTTGATATATAGTCATACAGGTAAACAAATTGGCTTTCTTGATAGTAGATACATTCTAGACAATTCAATCCTTGCATTAGAGATTGTTGAATGGGCCCAACAAAGTACTCATGATGCCCTTACTATTAAGTTAAAACTTTAACAAGGCATATGATTGCATAAAATGTCCTTTCATTTATAAAAGGCTCAAATGGATTTATTTTTAACCCTAAATTATTATCACACATTCATCTATTTTTTAATGAGTTATTGCACAATAGTGTGGCCCACTTGTGGGATGAGGCAAAAAAATAATCCCAAAATTACAAAATACCAATTGAATGAAGAACCTTCATTTGAAGGTGATGTCATCATGACCTTTGAATGAAGAACCTTCATTCAAAAATGATACCATGTCAAGACTTTCAAATGAAGGTATTTTTTATTTTTAAATATTTCATGTCCAAATTTTTTTATAAAAGGAACCTTTACATGAAGGACCTTCAAATGAAAACCTTAATTCAAAGGTCCTTCATTAGAAGATCCTTCATATGAAGGTTCCTTTAATGCCATCCCATTATAGCTTTGACACTTGTTAGAGATTTTTTTTCCGAAGTACACATTGGACCATCAAATAGTGTCACCATGACTCTACCAAGATATCCATCAAATTGATAAACCCTGACTTAACAACCACAAATTCACAAGAAAATTGCCCCTGTCAACCCTAGGGCATAGATTCAATGCCAAGTTTCTTGCTTTAGCAAACCCCTAAATGCAATGAAACTCTATCATACCATTTTGCACACCAATCCACCAAGTTATAGTTCCAAGACAATGGGTGGATTGGTGGATTTCATTTCTATTTAGCCCTCAAACCCTTACATAGGCAAAACAACACAGTCCCTATATTTGATTGTTTTCTCCCACAAAACAGTGATTTAGCACTTCAAAAAAAATGCAAATGAAAGGGAACACATTTATTAATCTACAAAAATTATCTCAGAGAATTTCAATCTTGTACAAATCCATACAACACAAAAGAACTTCAAAAAAATAGTAAAAACACATAAAATTGCTTCAAGAACGTGGTATTTGATATGAAATTTTGGTATCAACTCCTCCAAAAATTGCAACAATTTCAATGGGATGGGAATACAATATTATAGAAGTGGGATAAGAAATGCATTGTTTGAAGCATCAAACCAATATGCAAAGATGAAATAAAGTGCTAACCCCTTAAACTGAAAAAGTTTATTTTAACTTCAAGTTTGTTGGGTAGCCAATTATTTTAAGTTATCAAATCCTACCATCATAAATAATCAAAATGTTGTTTCAAATGACTATGACCACTAACTTTCACTATTTGAAGATGTTGAAACCTTGTCATAGAGAACTAGAACATTGATGCAACCACTCATCCTACCTTAAAACATACCAAGAGTCTCCTAGAAATTAGACATAGGAAGATTTAAGATGACTCAAACAATTTGTATTGCCAAAGCATAAACTTATTATGACTTAACCGAGCCTAGTACACACTCCCTCCCCGTTAACCACTTAGACATATGGAAATTAAATGTAAATTTTCTGCTATTTTTAGTCATGTAGGTGTCCAATAAACCACTTGGTGGTGTTTCCCTTCAAGTTTATTTACTTGAATGAAGAGAAAAATTATTTTCATTAAAATTAGAGAATACATTTGAGGCCTTGGTTGTGTAAATGGTGGACCATAGTCACATTTAACATTTGTTACAAAGTTTGGGAGTTAAAACATTAAGTAGATTTGATTTTTGATGGACACATTTGGATGGTAGTAACAATAACTTGTAATCTATCAAGACTTGATTACCTTATAACCTGTCAAATTCTAGCGATGAAATGATAGATTAATCATAATGTCACCTTCAGATCACATCACCATGAAAGAACTTCATCCAACATCCTTATGAGTGCAAGTACCACCAAATAGGTATTTGTCAGATCTGTCTTCCTTGAGCGAGGGAAATTCAGGAAGAGAAGAGGAAAGTGAGACATGTAGCAGGTCTAAAAGAAGGAGATCAACTAGAGGTCAAAAGATTAGAAGAAAATTATGTAAATGCATCAAATTTTTTTCTTGCTGAAGGGGGGTCATGTTCTTATGATGATGAGAGCATAGGTGACATCGAGGTGTCCTTGAGGTACAAACATCTACGAAAACAATGGGTGCCAAGGAACTTCCTCCAATAAACACTGATTTTTGTGTCAACAAGAGGATATATCGCATAGTACCATCATCATTACATGGTTTCGGCCTATTTTGCATGGATGGCATAAAGGTCTGTTATGACAAATTTACTGAATTGATGGAGTATGTCAGACCCTGTTACAGTTACAAATATTGGATGCAGTTGGTTTGATATACACAAAGTATGCATAGGTATGCATTGTCAATAAATTATATACAGCTAAAAGATAAGGATCAAAATAAAGGAGTGGCTAGGTACATTTATGGAAGGCCAAAAGCATCAGGGAATATTGCATTTTTTATAAATAGTACATGACTTGGGTCAACAAATAAGCAACCCAATTGCATATTCGAGGCACGCGAGGGAAACCGTGTATTTGTATGTGCGATAAAATCAATAACTGTAGGGGAAGAGTTTCTAATTGATTACAATTTGAATCGCTTAGATACAAACATAGTTACTATGGGGGTGGTATGTACTATATACTGTAGACATGGAAAATTGACCAACACACTTGATCCTAATTACTAATATCATTTCATCCTAAATCATACTCTCATCTTATCATCACTTTTCATCTCTTAATTAAATAAATCATTATTTATTTAATTAGGTCTTTCTCCTCTATTGATTAAAATAATCAATTTAATTTAATAACCCTATATCTTTGTTCATTTAAATAATTCATTTTAATTTAAGTTAAAACTCTAATGTCCTCTTATTAAATTGAATAAATTAAACTTTATTTGATTTAATCTAGCATTGTCCCCTTTAGTTAAATAAATCAAAACATTTATTTAATTAAACCCTTCCTCTCAATTTTGATTTAAATCAATTCAAAAATTTAAGTCTAAATTGTCACATCTTCTAATTCCTCATTACATTAATTAATCTTTGATTAGTTTAATCTTAAATCATGTCCCATCCTCTAGTTTTTACCACTTGCACATGAAAATAGATTTAATTCATTTATTAAATCTCTATTTTCTCTCAACATGGCATAAAAGGAGAATATTCTCTCAAATTTAAATTCAAATCCAAGTGGACTTAGTCCTTCCAACAAGACATTTATTTCACCTTACAAGTCCTTTTTCCTTGAGCCAAGTGGCCTGGTAGAACCAAAATTTTCTATTAAAATTCCAAGGTCTTTTACCCCTTTAATTTTAATATATTCACTATCTTTTTATGAAAAAATCATTCACTGCCTTTTATAATGTTAAAATACCTTCTACCTCCATTACTTTATCCCTCATAGCCTTCACCACTTTACCGCGGGCTTTTGCAAAGTGGCTCGCCATATAGCAGTTGACAAATAGTCATGTCAATTCTTATTGTGCAATCGTAGGTGGTCAAAAAGGAGACCGCGGTGGCACGATAAACAGTTAGCCAAGTCAAGGAAGCGATAGAGTTAGCGATTTAGGGGCAGGCATAGAATGCTTACCACTACACCATGTGCAGTCAAACCATAGACCGTGGTAGCACAGTGGGCAGTAAGTTACTAGCCAGGAAACAATTAAGAGACCCCACCATGGTACCATTGGCGGTCATCTCACAGACTGCGATGGCCGCGGTGAATAGGTAACAATCGGCAAAGACAGTCAGTGGAAGACAGGGACACAGCGAAGGATAATGATTAGCAGTTACTACACAACCATGGAGAGTCAAAAAGGAGACCGCGGTAATGTGGTGGTCAGGAGGATAGCAGTTAGTGTTAGTCATCACTATACCGCGGGACAACGAAATGAAGACCGTGGTGACTGTGGTGGATGGAGGCTGGTAGTTGGAGCAATTACCACGATACCACCACCGGTCACCAAACAGACCGCGGTGCCACGGTAAACAATTAGCAGATGATGGAGGTAGTGGTCAAGGTTGGTCACCGCTATATCGCAGGTGAACAGAACGAAGGGCATGGTGGTGCGATAAGGAGAAGTGGAGATCTGCGAGTGGAGAATTCAAACACTGGGGCACTGCGAGTGGAAAAAAGGTTGACCGCAGTGGAGCAGTAATCGTAAAGGGAAATACGGAGACATAAAATAACAAGAAGCTTCGTGGCAGCATATAAAGTGAAATAATAAAGGCAGAAAAGGTATTAAAATAAAAGTAAAGCAAAACTATGTTAAAAATATTTAATTTTCCAATAAGGCAACCCAATTAAATATTTTAATTTATGTCAACGAATGTGAACGGTTTTACCAGTCAAGTGAAGGGTCACGACTCTTGAGATTTAATGTATAAATGTTCTGAAAAATCAGTTAAATGGAGAGAGAGAGTAGGGGTTGGAGTAGGAGTTAGATTTTCCAGAAAATGGAACTAGGAATGTAAAACAATGATAGACCTTCCTGAAACAATGCAATGGAGAAAATGTTCATAAATTGGAGAAATCTTTTTGAGTTCAGTTGTTGATATGCTAAACTTTGTATTATTTTTCATCTTGGTTCTCTCCAATTCGAAGTCTTCTAATCATTCGAATTAATGTATCAAGCATAATCTTGATTCATCAAGGTGCATGTTTTCACTTTGTGTGATTTTTATTCGCTGGTGTCTGCAAATCATAACTAAATCCCTTCAAGTAAGTCACAATGTTTGTGAGATTTCTTCTTGTTATTTTAAGAAGAACCAGGTTAGAAACATTCCAACATAATTTGTGCAAGCCATAAATAAATGAAATTATATGTCAGTCATAAGATTTAATTTTATAAAGTGCCTAACAACTAGGAAAACACATATCATTTGCTATTTTTGACTTCGTTGCCCATGTGGATAGAAGGCACTGATCTGCCACAACCCAGAGAACTAATTTTATATACAAACAACTTATTCAAAATCCTTTCTTTTGTGCAGTAGGAGTAGGATTAGTTGTAGTGGTTTTTATCTATTCACTTCCATTTTCCATTGTGGGTAGATAGTTTAAATAGGAAATACATTTCAGATCTGCAACATACACATAGGTGCACCCATCTAGGTTTAGCAGAGTTTGAAGAGTAGAAGGTTCAATTGCATCAATTGGCCTTGTACGTTGTCCAAAAGCATTGTGAGAGCTTGGCAACCTCATGTGGTTCAAACCTAAGTTTTTGAGACCCAACATGGCCATAACTCCATTTTTCTTCTCTCTCCAACAAGTCATTTCACTAAATTCAAATTCCACCTAATATCATTTATTGGCACTTTCATCAAAATGTGCACAACCTTCACCCATTCACATCTTGACAAGTGCCACTTGGCCATTGGATGTTGAATGATCCCACATTGCTCAAATCTTGCTCATTCTTCCAATTTTAAATCTATAAATGAGAGAATCCTCTCATTCATCATCCACAATTTTGAATGCAAAGTTATTATCTTCACATTAGATCAATTTCATAATTTTTTTGAACATTTGTCATCACCATAGCTTGGTTATTGCAGGTTTTTTCAAGGAATCACATTTGTTCTTCACCATCAAGTGGATCAAATCATCAAAGCTTACAAAGGATTTGGGAAACGGAAAAATTTCACACATAATTGGCACCAATTCCCTCATGGGATCAAGTGTTTACATGCTTAATTAGGATTTCATTCGTCTTCCATGTTTTGTTCTTCATTTTCCTATTATTGAGCATTGTTAATAAATTTCATGGGAATCTTGATTCTCACTTGCATATGAACCTAACTATGTATTTTTTTTATGTGTTTGTTATGGTATAGGATTGGGGTTCACATTTTGGCACTAGAAGGAGGGCAAATCTGAAGGATTTCATCACGTTTTAAAAAAAATTATTTATTTTTTGTGTTTTTTTTGCAGCTCATAGGAAATTGCATCGCTCACAATCCAACAGCACCAAAATACACCGCTACCAGTCCAGCAGTGCTATATTGCACCACTCCTAAATTCTAAAGTCCGATGTTCGAGCCTACCCACCTGAAAAATTCAAATTTCAATTTCAACAGCGGGTTTTCCAAATTTCAAACTCAGCAGCTTGCCAAATAGAGTCGCAATCGTGGTCATTTTTTTTCTACAAAGTGCCACTCTCAGTCATCAACGGCGCTATATTGTGCCACTGGAGTTGGGTAAAAGGCAAATTTTTTATTATTTTTAACATTTTTTGTGATGCAAGAACTTCCCGAGGTCATAAATTTTGACTCGGATGTGGGTTTTGGCTAAAATTTTACAGGCGATTTCATTGTGAGGTGGCATGTGGATTTCCAATTGATCAAGAGTCAAATGGTGGCCATTTTGACACATTTTCGGGGCTTCAAACTTTCATCTTGGCCCTCAAAATGCCAATTTAGTGTTTTTTTCTAGTTTTTAAAGTCATTTTTTTTAATAACTTGAAACTCGTGTTTCGAATTTAGGATGTTATTTGGAAATTCATCATATCTTAGTTGTAGAAAGTTTTTGGGAAAAAATAGGACTCTCAAAGTTATGCATGCAAAATTACCAAAAATGGCAAAATATGACAATTGTTGAAACCTACCAAAAAGGGAAATTTCTTGATCAAAAGTGAAGGAAGGAAAACGAAGGCCAAAGGTTCTTTATGATTTTATTATTTCATTGTATTAAGTGTTTTTAAATACTTTAGGAGAACTTATAATCCCTTTCTAAGGATTTGTTATCTTCATGTTTTTAGGAAACACTAAATTTCTTTTGGGCTCTAAAAAGAACACTACAAAAGCTTTCAATTTTTGCAACAAAGGGCTTAAAATGAACTTTAGGACAAACTCACTAGATTTGGTTTAAGGATTAATAATTGAAAAAATAGAATTTCATATTTCCTTTGATGCTTAAAAAGAATTCACTATTGCTTTGAAGGATTAAAAAATGAACATGTACTTTTGTGTCTTGTAATATTTTTTGCAAAGTAATCTCACTTAAAAAGGCATATGCACTTCTCACGTGCTTCATGAAGATCTTGAGAATCAAAAGTCTTCTTAGTGACATTAAGTTGCATAAAATATTGCCTCCACATTTCAATTTGGGTACCTAAAAAATTGAACCAATCTTCCAAGTGTGAGTGTGGTATATTGCAAGTGTTCTCCCTTTGTTTTTCAATGAAGGTCTATTGAACTACGGGATATGCTTGCTCACTTTTGTTTATCTTAGTGGGTCTATTTTGTGGGAAAAATTAATCACACAAGGTAATGACCCAACTGGGAACACACTAAATCCAAGCGACTTCCACCCGGGATATAAGTGTGGATATTGGAACAAAGGACAATATCACGAGGATTATTCCAACGAGAAGGGCAGCAATGGTCTCTCGCCATACTAGATAGTCCCCCACAAATGGAATGCCCGCATTAAAACCCTTGTTTAGCAAAGGTCAAAATCCTTAACTATTTTTTTGGTGCAAAAGGTCATTTCCTTTGAAGCCGCCCCACATATACACACTACAGGATTTGACCCCAATTTCCGATGGCCTTTCGTCGGAATCTCGACAATACATTGTCAGTCAGTTGACGATTAACAAAAGTCAGCGTCATCACTCAAATTTCGTCTACATCCCGACGAGCTTCAAAATGTTGACCTCACGACGCACGCTCGTCAGAATCACGACACCAACTTTTTTCGATCGCGCGACAAATAGTGCCCGGATGACGGGAGGCATACCTTCGCCAAACCATCGGATTAACAACGTAAGTCCATTGCCATTATGACACAAATTCGACGTATTGGAAATATCATTGAGAGATCAATATTATTATAGTGATCAAAATTGCCTAAGAAGATATTTCGAGAGGACTAGATTTTTGTCTCAACGATAAATTTTCATCATCGAGATACACATCTTGTCTCATCGAAGAAGCACAAGGGAAGCATATCGGCAAGACATATATTATCGGAGTAAGTTATGAAGGTCTACCCGAGCAGCTATATGACGTCGATAAGATTACATTGGCAGGAGTCTTGGAGACATAATTTAGATTGAAATAGCGACAAAAGTTCATCGAACGAGTGACGAAATAGGCAAGTCATTATGGCGAAACTTTGTCGGATAGATTGCAAATTCATAAGACGTTTTTGCGGTTCATCGTATATTCGACGAGAAAGTGCACTTTTTTTTTAAAAACCTATTCGTTGAAAGATCAAGACTATTACAGTGATCAAAATTGCCTAAGAAGATATATCGGGAGGACTGGTTTTCTATCTCAACGACAACTTTTCATCGGTGAGATACACATATTGTCTCACCGAGGGAAGCATATCGGTAAGACATATATCATCGGAGTAAGTTCTGAATGTCTACCCGAGCAGCTATATGACGTTGATAAGCTTACTTTGGTATGAGTCTTGGTGACATAATTTAGATTAAAATAGTGATAGAAGTTCATCGAACGAGCTACGAAATAGGCAAGTCATTACGGTGAAACTTCGTCGGATGTTTTTGTGATTCGTCATATATTCGACGAGAAAGTGCACTTTTTTTTTAAAAACCTATTCGTTGAAAGATCGAGACTATTACAATGATCAAAATTGCCTAAGAAGATATATTGGGAGGACTGGTTTTTTGTCTCAGCGATAACTTTTCATCGGCGAGATACACATATTGTCTCACCGAGGGAAGCATATTGGCAAGACATATATCATCGGAGTAAGTTCTGAATGTCTACCTAAGCAGCTATATGACATCGATAAGCTTACTTCGGCATGATTTTTGGTGACATAATTTAGATTGAAATAGAGACAGAAGTTCGTCGAACGAGCGATGAAATAGGCAAGTCATTACGGCAAAATTTTGTTAGATACATTGCAAATTCGTCAAACGCTTTTTGAGGTTCGTCGTAAAATCGACGAGAAAGTGCACTTTTTTTTTTAAAACCTATTCGTTGAAATGTAGGCATATCGGTGAAAGATGAAGACTATTACAGTGATCAAAATTGCCTAAGAAGATATATCAGGAGGACTGGTTTTTTGTCTCAGTGATAACTTTTCATCAGTGAAATACACAGATTGTCTCATCGAGGGAAGCATATCGGCAAGACATATATCATTGGAGTAAGTTCTGAAGGTCTACCCGAGCAGCTATATGACGTCAATAAGATTACATCGGCAGGAGTCTTGGTGACATAATTTAGATTGAAATAGCGACAGAAGTTCATCGAATGAACAACGAAATAGGCAAGTCATTATGGCGAAACTTCGTCGGATACATTGCAAATTCGTCGGACGTTTTTGCAGTTCGTCATAAATTCGACGAGAAAGTGTTTTTTTTTTTTAAAACCTATTCGTTGAAAGATCAAGACTATTACAGTGATATGAGGCCTATTTGTAGCAGCAATAATGATAACTATTTTCTTGGTTGTCATACAAGCCATCTCCATCAACAGAGCTTTGAAACCAAATCCACACACAACACAATGTTCATAGTGAAAAGTTAGCACTTTCTTTCATCTTTGCATATTGGTTTGATGCTTCAAACGATGCATTTCTTATATTGAAAAGTGCATTACTTACCTTTTTGAGCTTCTCTTTGTTTTGAGAGTAGTTTAATAATCTCTACTTAAAGGGGCCAACCACGTGAAGGTGGAAGCTCATTAATAACATATAACATTCATTCATTAACATATAACATTTTTTCATTAACATATTCAGATTCATTCATTAACATATTTCATTTTTTCAATTTTTACATATTATCAAAAATATGGCTTTCATAATATGATTACAATCACTTTTTTTTTTGTTTCTTTTTTGCAGCTAAAAAAAGTTGAAGTGGAGTATCGTTTTCAAAATCATCTATCCCCCCTTGAGTTGTTCTGAGCTATGCTTGTGATCTTAATGTACACCAAGTCATGTACTCACAACCACATGCACGCGGCTGCAAGGGGGGGTCTACTGCAATAGCAAAGAAATGTTAAATTGATATGTTTTATTATTATTGTTACATGTATTTCATTAATTAAAAGAACATCAGAGTGGTGCTCTTTACCTAATTGGGCCACATCATGTTCCTGATATTGTCTTATAGCCTCATGCTCAACATGTTGAACACCCTCTAAATCCTGATTTGGAGTTGAAACATGAAAGATTACATTAATTAATACACCAATTGCAATTAAAAATGTTTAAAAGAACATTAGAGTGGTCCTGCTTACCTGATGGAGCCACATCATGTTCCTGATCTTGTCTAGCATGATCATGCTCTACATGATCTAAAGTTGAAACACGAAAGGTTACATTCATTAATACACTAAATGCAATTAAAGATGTTTAATTTTATTAATCCATACTTGCGTTTTGTATAGCACATGAATACATCTAGTACTGGGATGCACACCATGGCCTTCATTGACAGGTTGTGCTCCACCCTCTCCAAGCTGCATTCCAATGTCATGTGCAGGATTATCATTGCTTATCTGTGTAAAACAAATAGGCACATTATTATGGTGGAAATTAATATTGAACAGATTGCACAAGTATTCAATTTGAAATAAACTTTATTGAGTTTATTTACCTGCATGTTGGATGCAGTGGAAGATTGTGTTTGCCCAGTCGAGGCTCTTAGTTGTTCAGTTAGGGCTCCATAGCCTTGGTTGAAGGCAATCTTTAGGTCCTATTGTGTGGGAACTCTGTTGAAATCAAAGCCCTGCATTTTTGCATGTGATCATGAATTTTCCTTTTATGATGTGATAAAACCAAAATTGTTTGCATTTTATTATTTGGATGCAATATTTCATTTATTGATACTTACAAATCATGTGGCTACTTTCATATAACCACCAGAGCCAAGTTTGTGCTGCCCGTGTTTTTCTAGTCTTGCCTTTGTTGCCTTCGATGTGTCAGGCAGCCTTTGAAAAATTTGAAATACGTTAGATTATGTAAAAAGAAATATTAATCAGTATATAATTAAATTGTTGATAGTATTACATACCTTCCTTGGCCCGGTAGTATCTTTCCTTTCTTCCTTTCAGCCTTCTCCTTTCCATCTGACACCAAGTCCTTCCACTCCCTTTCTGGAATCATGGGGGAACGCTCGTACTTTCTGTTCTTCTCTAAATGTGACCTATATTGGTCCCTCACATACTTTAGATAGGTACCAGCTTTCTTAAGGACCTTGGTTCAGTTGAATGTTTTATCACTGAACAACACAACTAAACGATTAATGAGCTCATCTTTTAAATCTTGATTTTGGGCATTCCACCGTGTACGTATGGTGGGCCTGAAGAGCTCCAATGAAATATCACTTAGATATTTATAAAAAACATCATTTCTTGCAATTATAATGTAGACAAATATTTCCATTTTGTAAATCAATATAATAGGGCGCTATCCCCACTGTTAGCACTTACTTAATAAAAATAATAATAATAATTAAAACATTTTAAAGTACTTGGACCTTCTCTATCTTTATGGGAAGGAAATCCTCGGTCACCACAAATGTGACCGGCAATGTTCCCATACTAGTAATACAAGAAGATCTAGGAAATGCTGCTAAAACATCACCAGTAGTAGTGGCATGTGTTCGCTGCCAGAGGGTGGACTACCGAATGCCTGCATGGTATGTGTTGTCGACATTTCAGATGACAATATAGGCATAGATGATGGGGTTGGATGATGTGTTGTATGTGCAGGAAGATCAGGATTGACACTTGTACCATCCCCTACTTCCTGGGAAACACTTGCAGTACCTTGATCACGGCCAGCAGCATGATCATGAGGATGCAAATAATCCTGTAAAAACAACACATATTTTAGTTCATGACATGAAAGAGTACAAAATATAAAACCATGAATGAACTTATGTTATAATTAAAGATCTCATGATAGCTTACTTCCAAGTTCTATGCTCTCTCTGACAATATTTTAACCCTTTCTCTTATCTCATCTGTTTGAGGCACTACGAATACCAACTGAAGGATTTCTTGATTGCATTTTTTTTGGGCCTTCCTCATCATATCCATAGGTTTTGTGGAAAATGCGATGTCATCATCACATAATAGTGACTGCACCTCCATATGGATGCTCTCTTGTACTGTCGGTGCCTTTCCCCGATCAGCCAACTGCAACAAGAATATTAAAAACATTATCAAAATTAACCCAATAAACTCATGAAAAAAACATAATAATAAAACATTTTGCTCGTATCTAATTTGTACAATTACAATGATGTAAACCTGTCAGATAGAAGCACCTGAAGATGGATGGTGATCTGTGCTCTGGGTCGGAGCCTTTCTCGTATGATCAATGTCCCGCTGTGACAAAAATTAAATATAAAAAACATTACCAAAATGAAACCAATAGACTTACGAAAAAAAACATAATAATAAAATGGTATATTAGAGTCATTAATTGGAGGTTGGGTAAAATGGTATATATATAGTACATACCACCCCCATAGTAATTGTGTTTTTATCTAAGCGATTCAAATTGTAATCGATTAGCAACTCTTCCCCTGCAGTTATTGATTTTATCGCACATACGAATACACAGTTTCCCTCTTGCACCTCGAATATACAATTGGGTTGCTTATTTGTTGACCCAGGTCGTGTCCTATTTATAAACCCTACAATATTCCCTGATGCTTTTGGCCTCCCATCAATGTACCTAGCCACTCCTTTATTTTGATCCTTATCTTTTAGTTGTATATAATTTGTTGATAGTGCATACCTACGCATACTTCATGTATATCGAACCAGCTGCATCCAATCTTTGTAACTATAACAGGGTCCAACATACTCCATCAACTCAGTAAATTTTTCATAACAAACTTTTATGCCATCCATGCAAAATAGGCCCAAACCATGTAATGACGATGGTGTTATGTGATATATCCTCTCGTTGACATAAAGATCAGTGTTTATTGGAGGAAGTTCCTTGGGTACCCATTGTTTCCATAGATGTTTGTACCTCAAGGGCACCTTGATGTCACCTATGCTCTCATCATCATAAGAACATGACCCCCCTTCAGTAAGAAAAAATTCCATGCGTTTATGGAATTTTCTTCTAATCTTTTGACCTCTAGTTGATCTCCCTCTTTTAGACCTACTACATGTCTCGCTTTCCTCTTCTCTTCCTGAATTTCCCTCGCTTGAGGAAGACAAATCTGAAAAATACCTATTTTGTGGTGTCTGCACTCATAAGGATTTTGGATGAATTTCTTTCATGGTGATGTGATCCGAAGGTGACATTATGATTAATTTATCATTTCATCGCTAGAAATTGGCAAGTTATAAGGTAATCAAGTCTTGATAGATTGCAAGTTATTGTTACTACCGTCCAAATGTGTCCATCACAAATCAAATCTACTTAACGTCTTTGTGTAGCATCTTTGCAAGCATAAAGTAACTTCAAATGATAGTTTGGAGTTAGTTCTTTCTTCTTTCAACAAGTATTGTAGCTCATTTTTGGAGCTTTCAAGAAAAAGATAGCATTGTAACTCATTTTCACAGACTTGTACTTAGCTGTATTTTTACCTTTCAATCAATAAAAGCAAGCTATTTTTCCTTCTCAATACTGGATATTGTGTGATAACATGAAATTATTGATATTTCCTTGTGATGATAATGTTTATCCTTGGTTCTAGTCTAGTTTCTCATAGCCTTTATACAAAAGTGCATGTTTGTGCAGGTCATAGTTTGTGTTCTACCAGTTCTATGTAGGATTCAATTGTGAAGTCAAACATTCGAGCCTCTAGGAATGTCATTTGTTGTTCCACTTGAGTTTTTCCATAAACTTCAAAGCCTATCTATGAAATACTTATGCAAAACATGTCAAAACTGAGTTATGTATATTGCAGTGAGTTTTATTGATCACATTGTGTGTCAAAACAACATTACAAATCCTTAATATTTGGTGCATCATGCTAGGAGTTAGTTTTATTTCATGTTTCCTCCTTACCCTTTTCCCAACAAGTAGTTTTAGGTGACTACCATAAGATCCAACTTACTTTGGAGGTTCTTTTCTGCTCTAGGTAACCCACAACCTAGAAAATTCCCATGTTTCACCAATATGTTAAGTTTTGCAACTTAGGAGGGGTACAATATTGAGAGATAATAGTTATTGGCATGCTTGGTGGGACTAGTATGATGAACTTCTCATCAAAATATTGAGAGATTTGGTGTTTTACTCAATATTATTAGCCTTTGGAGGCAATATAAACAACACCATGGTGACTCTAATTATATATCAGTTGGTTTTAGTAGTCCAAATGCATGCAACCAAGAAGAGGAAAGTGTTGTAGAATCTAAGCCAATTAAAATTCCAAGTTTTAAAAGTTTTTCTTCAAACCAATAGTTGATTCGTAACCAAGAGAAGCCCTTTCAAATCCCCTTACCAGTTGAATCTAACATGGACAACTATTATGAAATCGTTAAGTTGGAAGAGCATGTGTTAACAATCCCAAGCTTCAAAAAAATCACTTCTTCTCTTCCTCAAGAGTTACCAAAGCCTCCTATACTAGCCAATCCTCTATCAACACTCCCTAAAGCTTTTGAGGAGTTGCTCGATCATTTCAAATAGGAGGAGGTTGAGCTAGTAGTGAAACAAGAGTTTTTGTTTTCAATTCAAGACTCAAAACTGATTAAGGATCTTCCTCAAGTGGAAAGAACTTGTGAGGTCAATTATGAGGAGGCAAAAGAGATATCTATTGTTTATAAGCCTATGAATGGTGTGAATAATGAAAAATTAAACTTTTTCAAGTAGAAGTCGAGGGTGATTAGTTGGAAATCAAGGTACAAGGAAACTGGATGGGTTAGAAGGAAGAGTTGATCTTCCCATTTGATGAGTTGTCTTGTTTTGTTGTGCGGGATGAAGATTCGAAGCAACAAGAAGATATCAAACAATTCGATGAGTTGTTTGTTAAAGAGGAAAAATCAAACATGGATCAAGAGGAAGAATATGGTCTTGATGAGGAGTCTATTCTCTCAAGTCAAGAAACTTATCATGAAGTTGATTTGCAAGATCTTAGCTACTTGGAGGAACTTCCTTTCTACTGTACAAAAGAGCTTAAGGTTGGTATAACAAATGAAATTTTGTTGGAAGAGGCTACTACATTGTTTGAACATTTACCTTCGCTCATTGAAGAAGAAAATCTTGATTTGGAGTAATGAGGATTTTGAGCTTGTACTAGCTATTCCTAAGAGCCTTCCAAGAGCTGATAGCTTTGATGAGTTATTAGCTATCTTAATGGAAGAGGATGGTCCATTGACCATGGATGAGGAATCAACATGGAAATTTATCATGTAAGGTGAAGGTAATGATGTTATTTCTAATCATTCAAATTGTCTTCTCTCTTGTCTAAACTTAGCCATGAAACAGGACAACCATAAAAAAGGTAGAAAGGTTTGAAGAATGCAGTCATGATAATATTATATCAACCTTATTGGGTTCTTTGAAAGAAGAAGAAAACCATGAAGTTCCAAATCAATTTCTTGTACCACAAGAGCACCATAAGAGTAAGATGAAGGATATGATCACACCAAAAGAGGAAAAAGGAAAAACCAATCTAAAGCTTTCAAGGGGATGTCCTATCAGGCATCTAACTAGGATGGAAACTAGCAATGCATCACAAGTCATTATTGCACCCAAGCATGAGGACTCTATCCTACTATCCTATCCATTTTAAGATAACATGAATGGTAAGTGGATTTGTGGATTTGTTTTCTCCATTTATGAGGCATTGCAATAGTTGGTTAAACATCTATCATTTCTTCATTTCCTCTTTGATGCTCACAAACATATGGAGCATTACAAGTTCTAAAGAAAGGGTAGCTACTTTCATGAACCAATTAATGGTTTTATTTAGGTATTCCTTTCCTCAGTTAGTCTAGGTTAGGATAGTTTTTGTTTAAAGTGAATAAGTTTTGTTTGCACAGTTAGTTTGTTTTGAGTCATTTGGTAGGTTGAATAAGTCTGGTAGGTGTTATGTGGTGGAGCTTTTATTTTCCTTCCCTTTGGGGTGGTTTTATCTTCATTATTTTTCTACTGGTCTGGTATTTGGGGGTTTTTTCTTTCTGGCCGTTGACTTGCTATCAGCAGTACTCAGTCACTTAAGTCGTGTTTTATCCCTTTTGGTCATCACTTCACCAGCCCCTTTTACCTATCCTTTCGATTTTTCATTCTGACTTATGCGTCCCTGTGGTTTTTGGCCTATTAACCTTTACAACATAGCCTTTGAATTATTTTTTGACCCCGTGGGTTATTTCCATGTTTGCCTAGTGGTCCCCTTTCTTTAAAGTAACTATTTCGCATGTACAGATTTGTATTAGCCAACGGATGCAGGAACTGTGATCTTGATCGTTCATCGCACACCTCGCAAGGTTTGTGCTTGCGTCACAAAAAATACTGCGAGGCTTGCAAGATGCTGCCACCTGTTGTGTAACTTGGTGGGGCCAATTTTTGAGTGTTGACTAATGGATGGGTGATGATGTTGACAGCTATGTGCTATCTGATGCATCTGGGCCGTCCCTCGCTGACCTCACGCAATTAAAACTTCAATTTCAATAATTATGCGAGGTATGCGATGTGTTGATGTGTGGGCGCCAGTGTTATCGATTAACGAATGAGGTGGGACCCGTTCCATGTTGATGTGGTACCTAATGGGAAATATTCTTGCTCACTTGCTGACTGGAAGGAGGATGTGTCATTTTCAAACTACTGTTGACCAAATCTAGACCGTCCGTCTGGCCAACTATATCTTTGATCAACGGTGTGTTTTCAAACAAACTAGTGTTGTACTATAGCCATTCTATCTCGCGCGAGTGAATAGTAATGATCAAGTTCAACTCGGCCTGCATAATTAAATGCTAAATAACCAGTGGATTGCTATTTCAATGTTGCATTCTGGTTTATAAGAATTCCTCGGTGTTTAGAAAAGCGGCTATTATCTTAGTTCTCCATTATTGCGACAATTGACGCTCTGCAAAAAAAATAGTAAGTGATATCAACGCCTTCATTTATAATTTTAGAATATATTAGCGTTGCCTATTGAATAATTGGTGATTGTGTCCTTTTCGATTCCTGGTGAATTGTTAAGCGAATTGGCTATTAGAGCTTATATAGGTCATTGCTAGTGATTTTTGTGCATATAAAAAAAAATTTTGTAACGGCAGTCGAGAATAGGGTGTAATTGTTTGTTTTTCTTTAAGAAAACCCTAGTTCAAATCCCCTTCTGTTTAAAATATATGGCATCCAAGGCATGAACTGTTGGTCCCGAGGCTACACCTAGGGGTTACTCACAAGATATTATTGATCTGTTGAAACCTTCTATGAGCAAGAAGCAAGAAGGAAGGATATTGTTCAATGGACCCGTGATTAATGAAGGTTTAATGGACTAATATTGTACAATCCATGATGCTGAATTTCCATACACTAGTTGGCAGCTCTTTTCCAATTGGTTTGGAAATAGAAATTTGCTTGTTCCTTTGTGTAATCTATGGAGACTGGACTTGGGTAAGCTAGTGGTACCGAATGTCTATGAAGATGTAGACCTATTAAAATATATTGCTGCAAGGTACGATCCTGTGGCTCGAATTGTCAGAACACATCTTGGCAAGCCTATGATTAAAGTAACCAGAGAGGAAATTGCAGAGATTTTTGGCTTACATGAATGGAGCCAATATATGATTCCCATCAAATTGGAGGTCTTCAGGGAAGAATACAGAAACACGAAGGGTTTGATAAGGACATCCCTTTTGATACCCCATTTGGTTGTGTCGGGAAGAGGGAAGAATTAGAAAAAGGTTGTTACTTGCAAGAATGAGCCTGAACCTTTCCCGGTAGACTACTTCGCCCCTCATTTCAAGAAGACCATTTGTGCACTATGTCAAGTTTTGGGGATTGACCTGAAGAAGACTGTGCCTATAGAGATAATGTATATGGTTGTCAACCTCCAACACCCTGGTTATAATGTGGTATATGACTTTTCCACTTACCTTGCAGAGAACATAGATTCTGGCTTAGCAGCTTTGAAGCTGGGAAAGAATTGGGTAAAATTCAGATGGTTTTCACTGTTGATTCATATGTTTTTATATAGGGGTCAGAAGGTATTTGAAAAAGATATGGAGTTGAGGAAGATGGAAGGAGATATTGAAATGCCTGTCCAATATTGGACTAGGGTCTTAAACAAAAATAATCATAAGTTTTTTGATGAATTTTCAGTTATCTATATTAAAAGAGATAAATTTACAAAATTCACAAAAAAGGGGTGGGTGATCATAAGTTTGATTATGTCACCTTTCATAATATTTTTGGATCTAAGTTAAGGAAGGCTTTAGTTGTTGATCCACCCAGAATTCCAAAATAAATTCATGACTTTCTAAGACCTATGGAGAGGAGGCCTGAGCTGAATCTAACCCACAATTGGGGTGATATTATCCTTAATCGCAATACTACAATCTTCAGGGTCTTTGGCACCAATGCCATCCCATTTATCCTACCTAAAGAAGTTCCTCTCAGACTTGGTTTCGTAGAGATTATGAGGCAATTGGGAGCATCTCAAGATTTCCATTTTCCTGTTGAACACAAGAAAGGATCCTTTTTCCCTGAATATACAACTTTTGCAGATTTTGTTATGATAAAGGGAGGGTGGAGAAATTTACACTTGTTACTCAAGCCATATAGATTGAAAACTGTACACCCTAGGAATTATGATCCTGAGGATTTTATCTCCCAAATGAAGGCTAGACATCGGACTAGAACCTTTGTTCACAATTTCTACTATCCTGAAGATATCATTAAGAATATTTTTGATGAGGACTTACAAGATGAGAGAAAGGAAATGTACATTGCCTATTCAAAAATGGTAAGAAGTAAACAGGAGAAAATACTTGGTTTTGATCCTGTACCTGATGCTAAAGATGAGCTTAGCAGGGCAATCTATGTTCTTGAAAATATCGAGAGCATACTAGGAGTCTTGAAGGAGGAAAGAATTGTACAAGGAAAGGGAAAGTCACATGTTACTGAGCAGCACCCTGAGATAAGAATCAAAGAAAGGCCTACCTACCAGCCTCAAGGGAAAATAAAAGTGTTTTCAAGAAGGAAGAGAAATAGGACAGACGAAGTTACAATGAGTGGTGCATCATTCATCCTAAGGAAATCAATATCTGGTATTATTGATTTGGATTCACCTCCGAAGAGTTTAGAATAGATTAGCACATCATCCCCAAAGAGGCCTAGAACTGATAGTATGGGGGATGTTGGCCAGAAAGATAATGATGAGAAGGATATTATTGTAACTTGGATGAAATAAATCCAGAAATGCCACTAGATCCGACTGACATTGCAACGAGCTCAGGAGCCATCACCCTAAGATTGGGGAAGGATGAGATTAAAGGAATTACAAATAGTGATGATTTGAGAATGGAAGCCTGCAAAGAATTCATGATGGATGACTCTTTTATCCATACCCGTGCTTTTGAAGATTTTGTATGGAGAGTTCATCTCTCATCTTAGACTGAGCAGGTAGCACATGAAAGAATTTTGCACCCAGAGCTTCCAGAGCAAGTAATTCAGTCAAAGGTCAGAGTACAATTGAAGGAGAGGTTTAAGGAAATCACACCAAAAGAAGGCAGAACATTGGTTCAAAAGTGTGGGATATTGCTACTCCCAAAATGGGATATTGTTGATGTTGTAGTATTTGATACAGTAAGAAGGGAAAATAAACCGCTTCTTGCAACAGAGGAGGAGGCGGCATTAGCACTTAAAGGATCAGCTTTCAGTGAAGAGTGGGATTCTCTGGCAATATGGTCACTATCTAGAAGGTCTTGAAAACCTATTGTCACTGAAACATCCGATTTTAGTGGTCATTTGATTGTGAAGAGAGTTGCTAATACCCCTACCTTGGAGGTTGTTGACATAGTTGTGAATGTTGCCAAATTCACTAGGGCAACCGTGGAGGATTTAATTAAAAACTGAGATACTATGAGGAACCAGTATAATGACATTATTATTGAGTATAATAAGAGTCAACAAAGGGTGGCGGAATTGGAAACAGAAATGGCCTTATTAAGGCAACAAATGGAAATCTTGAGATCCCAAAAGCAGGTTAGCTCTAGCCAAATTATTGCTGACCCAACAATTGATCAACCCCAACCTCCTGCACAGGTTCAATCTTTGGCTATGGCCCCGTATAATATGGGAGAAGTGCCTATTGTGGTTGAGAAGGCCAGTACCTCGAGCGAAGATCCTTCTAAAGTTACTCCATCAAATTGAAGAATATAAGGAGATGGTAAATCAAATTCGAGATGCGGCAGGAAGGAATAATTCAGAAATTGTTGATACTATGTTAAGGCATCTACATAAATGAGTCCAGAGTAAGCTGAATGGTGTTCATGCGAATTATGCGCACTTGAATTGTTTCCAAGGGACAGAGAATTGGCTATCCCTTTGCTAAATAGATGGGGCCCTAGAATGGAAAAATTGAAATTTATGGCAGTTGGAGCAAAGTAGCATGGGAATAAGTATCCTACAGTCATGACAACATATCAATTTGTTAAGACTATTGTTGAGAAAAAATTTCAGGGGTCTGCTACTCCTATGGAGTCCAAAATCAAAGCACTGAAGGATATTTATGATGGAAAATATTTGACTCCACTACCTCATATTTTGCATAGTCAGGATAGTGTCAAGCCTTTGTAGGCATGGAAGGAGAAAATGAATAATATAATGACCGCCCAAACTCATGAGATATGCAAAAATGTTGATATTCGCATGTTTGAGAACACTTTAGAGAAGTTATCACTTGTCATTAGTTTCCTGGAGAATTTTGACAAGACAGCCACATCATTAATGATAAAGTATGTACCTTATTGAAAAATGGTGGACCAAGTGGTGGCTTTCAATTGGCCGTCAGAGGAATATTTTGAGTCATGGAAAAAGATGTTTATTGATGAATTTGAATTATAAATAATGGGGATGAGAGCTACAATTTGGTCATGTAAAATATAGGTCTGGCCTACGGTATTATATTTTGAAATGCATTCTCTTCCCGGATTCAGGTACAAATTGCGCAAATAAAATCAGCACATGGAGTGGTTAAAAGATGCTTTGGTGTCAGGGAATCAATACTTGGAACCACACTTTCCTTTCCTCTATAACAAATTAATCATCATTTTGTTTTAAGCTTTTCTTCTCTTACCAAGAAAATGATGTAAAGATAACTGATTAGGAATTAGCGGTCCAGTAAAAAATGGACATGTGTATCCTCCGGCCTAAAGCTTGTTTGCTCCCTTATTTTTATAAAAGAGAATTCTGGGCCAAGGAATAGGTCTGTTGAAATTACTTAAGATACGTAAGAAAAGAATCAAGTAGAGAGAGAGAAAAGAATATGTCCAATTTTTTGAAGCTTTGAGTCTGTTTGGGAACTTAGTAAATCATGGGGTTTTGGAGCATACTTATGCAAATCTTGTGATTTTTTTGAGTCTATTTTCTCTCCTATTGTAATAATTTGCATGAATTTTTAATGAAAAGTCTATCAAGATGATGTTCGTTAAATTTCATTTGTCATTTCCTGTGGATTATGTTCAACTATAGCTCTGGTTCAATGGACCTGTTAAATGCTTCAGTTGTTCAATAAGTTCATGCAAATTAGCACATAGGATTTGCTAAAGAGTAATAGATTCATGTATTGATGAATGGATGGCAATGCCTTACATACAGATCATAGATGCTCTAGATGAAAGTCACCCTATAGTTCAGTTTCCAGTTTGACTTCGTGCTTTAGGATATGGCACTGGTACTCTGACTGCTTATTGTTCTTGTATTTTTTGTTATAGCTTCAGGCAATTTCACTCAAATATTTCATAAAAACACACTTAGGTGTTATTTCAATTCCTTGTTAAATAAGAGCTGAATTCTCCTGAGAAATAGCCAATTTCTTGAAGGATTATCTTGTTTAAACTTAGACTGGAATTTATCTATTGTTTATCCATGTATGAGAAAATCATTCTCATCATGAATGACAATATATTTTAGGGATACCCTCCTAGATCTTATAGAGTCTGAAGTGTAGGAGAGATAACAGTTTTGTTGCATTTTTCTCATTAAGTTGGCACAGTGCCTTCAGGACTTTTAAAATTGAGTATGGCAAGCTCATAGAAGCTTTTGTAGGTTATACTTGGGTTGTAAAAAATGCCAACATTATGCAAGACTATTTCTCAAGTCTTGTCAAGTTCCAAGAGTCGACACCATGCCCAATGGATAAGTTTAGGCAACTGGTGAGGATGTTTAGCAGGCAAACATATAGAAGATGTCACCAATTTTTTTACCTAATTTAGCTTCTAACTCAATCAAGTAAGTTTGGGATAGTATTTGCAAAAATACAGATAAAGGTACACATTCAATTCTACTAAGTTCCATTCATATACACAAAAGTATTATCAAATGAATTGCAGTTCATTATGCAAATGTATACAAGAGAAAGATTGCACAAAATTTTCACAAATGTCTTTTATTGATAATTACAAATGTATGGTGTCCCACACAAGTTGTGGGAATAACTATTTCAATACAATATAAGACATAAACTATACATTTGAAGAAATAGAAAGGAAAGAGCATATGGAAAGAGTAGGGATCCGTCATTGCCTAAATGATGAACCCCAAAGTTGAACAGTTGCCTAAATGATACACCCCAAAGTTGAATTGTTGCATCATTGGAAAAGTATGATCAAAATCATCTATTATGAAGAATTGGTCTATGTGCCTCTAGTAATCACTATAAAAATGTGAAAGACAAAGCTATTTTATTTTTTCTCTCTTATCTTATACCATTTTACAAGAATGGGGGGGCCAGTGTGTGAGAAGATCTTTGGAAACTAGGCATGAAAATTGCAGGTTAAAGAGAATGGGGGTGCCAAACTTACAGTACTCATTGTCCCTTGGTCGTCGATTTTCCCTGAGTGCCCTCAACCTAGTCCTTGGCGCTGGTATTGACCTTGTTTTAGCTCCAAACTCTTCGTCGGCGCTGGTATTGACCTTGTTTTCACTCCTCCAAAGTCTTCCTCAGTGCTGGTATTGACCTTTCACTTGTCCAATTTGACGAGCTACAACCTGTTTTAGTTAGGTTTTAGAGTATGTTAATTAAATTTTAAACAATTATGGTGCCATTTAGAGTAGTGAATAAAAAGCAAGCAAAGCCTATTATGGCACCATTTAGAGTAGTGAATATAAAGTAATCCAAGCCTATTATGGTCATGAGGGAAATAATAAAACTCCTAGGATACTTTGTGAAACCATTTTCCTTGGTTAAAGGGAGGCCATAAAATATACCTTTGGATTTTTTCAATCTTCAAATATGAGGATTTGCAAGGTTCTTAGCAACATGAGTGATGGAAATGTGTGCAACAAGAATTTTTGAACACACATGGAATCTCCTTGCCAAAGAAAGGGGCTTCATAATTTAATATGATAATTTTTCTCGTCTCTAGAATCAACTTTTAAATCTTCTCCTAATAGAGAAAAAATCACATCTTCTTGTGTTTGAGAAGTCACCAGCACTGAACATAACCGTCAAGCAACTTTTCATCAAGATTATAACATCACCGTCGATTTTGAGCACGTGCATCTCAGAGCCGCTTTAGTAACCTGTCATATAATGTACTAAAACTTGACATAAATATTAAAGCACTTTGATTAATAGTAATGTTATAATATTAATATATTATATTACATTATATGAATTATAATGATAAATTTGATATATTAAGATTATATATAATCTATATATAGATTAATAGTAATTATATTATATTATTAATATTATTGGTATATTATTAATAATATTAATATTGTATTAGATTAATAATAATTATAATATTGTTAAATGATTAATTATATTACAAATGATCGCTGCTTTCAAATTCTTAGCTTTGAATGAATGTTTGAAGCACCAATGTTGAATGTTGCAACTCTAGTAGGCATGAATATAAGTAGAGGAGATTGTTTGGGAGAAGAATTTTTTCTAGTGCTAGGTTATGTGTTAGGTTATATAGGGTTAGGTTATATAGTGTTTGGGCCTAGCCTCAAACACTACAATTAGGGTTAGGTTTTGGATTAGGTTTATGGTTATGGTTAGATTTTAGGGTAATCCAAATCATAACCTAACCCTTTCTCTCGAAAACTTAACCTTGACCCTAACCCTCACCTTTATCCTATCTTTATAACCCTAACCACAACCAAAACTCTAAACCCAACCCTAACCCTAATTGCCTAACCCTAAATATTATTTATTTTATTTATTAGTTGCATTCACTCTAATAACCCTAAACTTAACCCTAGCCCTATCCCTGGCCCTAATCCTAATCCCAACTCTAAGCCAAATATAAAAATAACCCTTAATCATAATTACAATAACCCTAAAACTTCATTCTAGATATAACCCTAATAATATAATCCCTAATTGTAATACTAAACCCTAACCCTAATTTCATATCTAATCCCAACCATAACCAAAACTCTAAATCTAACCCTAACCATAAAACATAAACCCTAATATAACCCTAATCCTAACATTATTTTCCTAACCCTAACCCTAACTCTAAACCTAACACTAACCTGAACACTAAATCCTAACCCTAATTAAATACCCAATCATAACCCTAAATTGTAACATCATCCTTTGAATTGGATACTACATCAAAAATTATGTGTTACAATCATTGCTTCCATTGTTGGCATTTTTACATTGGGATGCATATATTTTTAAAATCAACAAAATCTTGTAATGTCTTGCCAAAATTAATATTATTAATTGTAATATCAAACTTATAAACATGTATCCAATTTAGAACATAAATAAGAAATATATGGTAATAGTTTCTTCAAAAAACAAAGTGATGTGGACTAGAAGGACTATAAGGACTATAATGATTTTAGAATATACACATAATGGATTTGTTGAAAAGGTTTTAGAAACTTTCAAACAAATGCAATTGGTAGATGCAAAGAAAAATTCCACAACCTGATGGAACTTCAGTAAATTGAAGCTGGGGTTAGAGGGTTTCTAAATTACTCAAGGTAACCTTCAGTATGGATCGGTCAAAACCCTCTTGTTATGTTTTAACGGTGACCTGTTGCCACGGTGGACCGGTCACTTAAGTGAGGTTTCATCCCTCTCAGGTCATGCTTGACCGGCCATGTTTCACCTAATTTGTCAATCTTTTTGGCGTAATGGCCTAGGTATTACACTGCCAGAAATTTCAATGTAGGCCCCACTTAAATGTTCCATTTGAGGGCTGATGAGCCATCCGATCACAGAATTCGATCTTGACCGCTTCTCGTAGACCTCGTAGGTTTGTCTGCTAGCGTCACCAAAGTAGTGCGAGGTTCGCGAGATATGGCCACATGGCATGAATGGATGAATGGGTTTTCTTCCCGAGGTGTTCGATATGACAGGGGGTCATCTTTTCACCGGTAATAGCCATCAATAATAGGGTAATCATGATCTCTCGCACACCTCACACAAGCATAGTAGATATCTGGGAGAGTGTTGCAAGGTTCACGAGGGAGTGGCACATGGATTTTCTTTTCATGCCAGTGGGATTATATGGGACCCATTGTGCGGTCTGGGTCTATTCTTCTGTGGGTTTTTGATTGGATATTTTTTCTGAAGGTGTCGATGTGGATTGTCAACATCCATTGACTTGATCTCCACCCTTCATTTGTTAAAGTGCCTCCTGAATCGACGGTTCATTTATAGGGAAGAAGTGTGTGAGTTTCCCGTGTGGCATGTATTACTTGGTTGTTGCGAGTGTCATTAATGATACAGGTTTCTTTTCTCCTGAGGATCTCCACCTGATTTCCTCCTACGTGCAAATAGTACCATCTTGCTAAGGGTATTCATAGTTATCTGGATCATTAACTATGCATGTGCTTGAATCGCCTTCAAGTAATTGTACCCTGCATACTGGCTTGCTCTATAAATGCTAACTGAATTGTATGTAATCAGCATTGCATTCTTTTGTGTCTAAGTGGAGTAAGGTTTTTCTTTTGTTTGTGGTTGCGCTCTGTTTCTATCATGAGTAAATGAGTTAAGCAAAAGAGTGTGAGGTTGGCTTCACCAGTCATGAAGAAATTTGATTCTCCCATGTCTCGCAAGGCTATTATTAGGAACACTAGGAAGAGGCTAGTACATTGTTCGTCCCCGATAATCATCTCAGATTTTGATGAATCTGAGACTGATTCTGATTATCGGTACTATTTGGCTTCCCTGGCTGACCTTATGGGAGTGGATGAGGAGGTTCTGGCAATTGAGCCAGTGTCTGCATTAGCACCAGGTCCAGTTGTTCAAGAATGTGCTTGCAAGGTTGGTAAAGAGGAGGTGGTGCCATCACTATCGCAGGCTCGAACTCAGAGCGGTTGCTTGTACCGGGGCCATGTTGCTTCTTCATGATTACTGGTAGTGGGTTCATTGGATGTGTCTTCTCTTCTCTTGTTGTTCTATCAAGTGGATGTGGATTTGGATATGGATGTGCGCATTTTTTGCTTGAAATTTTGTTTTTCGACTAGTTATTTCATAACCATTTTGATTCCTTTGTTCATGCATGGTATCATTATGACAAGGAAGTAAATTTGAATTTCATTTTGGTGCTGAAATTCAATTTGGTGTCACAATGTAGCCTAATGCTTGTTTCTCTCCTATTCTATAAAGGAGATTTCACGACTCATTGTGAAGGGTCAAAAAAATTTTGCAATCCGACGCTTGGAAGTTATACAGTCCTCCTTTTTGTTAAAGTGTTATGAACATTTTGTTTCAAAAAGTCATCCTGGGGTTAGGTTTATATACAGATTAGTGTGATATGCTTTTTTAATTACTGATATTGAAATAAATCTATAAAATTAAGATGGTTTACTCTCCTGGGAGTGTGCCATGGATTATGAATAGCTTTATCAAAGATTCATCTGTTCAGTTTCAATAGTTAATTGAAAATGTGATTCATTTTCTTGCTTTAACTCAAAGAGTTAATCAAATGCTTGAAAAATAAGTTACATGTTCATGGTTGTATATACTCAGGATGCTTGAAGAAGTACTATCTTAATATGCTAAAATATCTCATGATAGTAATGCTATATGAGATGGGTTCATCGTATCAGGATTTTGTTCTGTATGACTCCGTTGCCCTATGGATGAAGCACTGGATAATGTTTGTGTCATTTTATTAGTTCAATACTATAGGTTCTAAGCAAGGATATCCAAATACTGAACACAAAACACTTGAATACAACCTTGTCCTCCTCAGGGAGGCATTGTAACAAATAAGTGGATCAGTTCTGTTGCTCTTTGGTACTGGTAGTCATTCTCTGGTCTGCCAAAACCTTGAGATGATCACTATCCCTTTGAGTGTGTAGGAATTGTAATCTGTACACAGGAAGTGTTCTTACCAATCATGAGACATTCATGTGAACACATTTAGGTTTACCCACCTTGGTCCTACAGAGCCAAAAGTGTAGGAGAAGTCAGTCCTTTACTGACTCTCATTAGTTGGCCATTAGTGGTTGTAGTTGTCCTTGATAGGGGTTGGCTACCTCTTAGATATCTGCAACCTCTACATGGATTGTATTTTAAACACCAACACAACCTTCACCAAAATCCTTATTGGTTTCCTTAATATGGGAGATTTGGAACAAGGTATAGACATCCATCAAAGCATAATATGAAGATGATTTTTTTCAAATGTTGTGGTTGTAGATGCCCTTTTAAAATTTATACAGAATGTGGAAGGATAGAAAAAGCTTGTGAACTATTTGACAAAATGTCTCAAAGAATTGTAATCTCTCAATTTATTTTAGTGTCTATTTTGTTATACCCCATGTCCCAAATTGGGTATAACACAATAGACACTAAAACAAATTGATAGATTGTTATGAGGGCAGTGATGAGACTTTTCTAATTAGAGTGTATTCCATGAGATTACAATTATTTGAGGCATTGTGTCAAATAGTTCATGAGCTTTGTCTATCCTCCCACATTTTGCATAGATTTCAAAAGGGCATCTACAACCACAAGATTTGAGAAAATTCATCTTCATATTATGTTTTCCTTATGATTGGTTGACTCTTATACTAAATTAATATGTTCAATTTATGTTTCCTACTTGATCTAACTATCCACAAATGGCAATTTAACAGTGGAAAGATATGATCCTACTTTGGTATAAATTGTATATGCCATATCAAGGTATGAATTAATATGTTCAATTAAGAGATGTTAAATGAAATGAATAAAACTAATGTAATGTAAATAAGGGAGACCAATGCCTTATTGGGTAAAACGGAGTCAAATGAAAGCCTTTAATGAATGGTTTCTATCTAGCAGGTCCTCTAATTGTTTGGCATATAACTATGAGTTTACAACTGGTATAAACATGCAAGAGTGTAATTGATAAACCCTAGTTGAGGTAGATGTAATGATCTAAAATATCCTGCAAGATTGATTCAAACAATTAGTTGTACCTGCAAGTTAGTTTAATATCAAGCAATGAAACACATAAGAATATAAAAAGAAAAATAAAGTGAAATGGGATGATCTCACCAATCTTCTCTATTCATGATTCCTTCCATTGCACCTTCTCAAGCCTTGCTGCAATGATGGAATGCCCTCAGATTTCTTTGTGAGCAAACTTCTCTAATGCCTAGCCTTAACAATGCTTTTGAAGGATTTTAAAATATCAAACTATGCACACTAGAAAGCAATTTCTAATATGCAAATAGTAAATAAAGTCTATGATCTCTAGAATGCCTATAATAAAAGTTTATATTAAATGATCATGGATAAGATTGATTGACCCTGAAAATGAGATCAAGATTGTCATTTTATAGAAAATGCAATCTTGAATGGACGGATGAGATGAGAGATTTGAAGAATGCCCTAGAATCAAAGGTCAAGATTCAATAAGGCAACTCTCATTTAGGGTTAGGGCAAAATACCCATATGTGTGAATAAGATTTAATTAAATGAATTAAATCAAGATTGAATGTGACAGTTGAAATGAAATTAGTAAAAATCAAAAGACAAGAGGATAAGACTTTAGAAAATCAGTAATTTTAGAAATTATTTGATTTGTAGAGGAATAATTCCATTTTGAATTAAATTAATTCAAAATAGAGATTTTGTGAGATAATAAGTAATTGATTTTTGAAATCAATTACTAAATGAAGAATCAGTGAGATATTTTTAAATGATTTGTTTTATTTAAAAATACAGAAATGTCACATGCCATAAATAAATAATTAAAATAATTATTTAATTTAGAAGGAGTAGTTAATTAATTAAATAAATAAATGAATTTATTTAATTAAGAGAGGATTTGGGAATTTGTGACATATTAAATAGATATATTAAAATATACCAAATTAATAATCAAGAAGACATTTATGATAAGGGTTAATTAAATAAATTGATGTCTTTATTTAATTATTAGAAGACTTTGATAATTAGTGACGTATTAAATTAAATAAATAGGATTTATTTATTTAATAATCATGAACAATGAAAGTTTATGAATTAATTAAATAATCATGAACTATTTAATTAATAGTTGAATGTGGGTTAGGAACATAATTAAAATGTTATAATCATGTCATGATGGAAGTAGTAAAAATAATGCTCGCGGGCCTAGGTCATTTTTAGGTATCTACAATAGAATATCAAATCTAATAATCTGATTCTTCTTAATGATCCAAATGGCATTCCCAGATTACTGTAATTTATTGAAAGGAATTTTAATTCTTCTTTAAAGAATCCAATAAACCAAATCACACAAAAACAACAAATGTGTACTGATAAATAGAATATATACTTGATACTTCAATTTAAACAACCAAGAAATATCAGATTGGAGACAATCAAATAATCGCAAGAATCCAACAAACAATTGATACCAAAATGAAGCCACTAAATCAATAGTCTTTCATTATCTCCTTCAAAGTTCATACATGCAATATAGTCTCCTTGAATGTCATCATTTATAAAAATTTAATGCTTACGGCAGTCTATCCTATTCTAATTCTATCTTCTACCCCTTAAATTTATCCAACAATGGATACTTATACATCAGTTTGCAAAAGGATGTGCCTTTTCAAAAAGGTTTAAAGCATAAAAGGTTTAACAAATCCACTATTAAGTAATTTCTCTTGAGCCACAAATGGACTGCAGACATATGCTCCATATAATCCTGGCGCTCATGAGTGTCGGCATCTCCCAACGCATCATGGAT
The DNA here is from genome assembly GCA_007115665.2 of Sequoiadendron giganteum. Classification (NCBI taxonomy): domain Eukaryota; kingdom Viridiplantae; phylum Streptophyta; class Pinopsida; order Cupressales; family Cupressaceae; genus Sequoiadendron; species Sequoiadendron giganteum. The sequence continues at coordinate 134,064,810 of CM021100.1, forward strand.
CACAATCTCCATCATTATCATTTGCTCATTTTGCTCACATGCTACATCCAATATCACATCTTTTGCAGTGGTTGTCTCTAGCATCCCTTGGAGTATTTTTTCGCACTCACTTTTCCATGTAGTCACTTCCTTCATTTTCCCTTCATCATCACATAACTTGGTGAATCTATCTTCGGCAGTCTCTTTCAATCCCTGCATATCCCCTTGTAACTCCACATAGAAATCCCTATGCCTATCCATAATACAATTAGAATTTTCAATCTCTTCATTACTAGTAGTGTCCTCCTCCAATTCCTCAATTCTTTCCTAAATTCTGCTATCCACTCTCCTGTGTTCCTTTATTGCATCTACGTACTGTGAATGTTTTCCCCAGATTTTATTTAACCAAGTGGTTAAAACAACCTGCCTTTTTTTTATTATTGCAGCAAATGCATCCATTCTCCCTTGAGAGTATGCAGTTGACCCTTCCCAACGGTCTTTTTTCTGTGAACTCTCACCTTGAGTGAGCATCCTTGTTGGTTCTGTTACACCACCTACCAATTCTTTCAAGCATTCATTCTCTCTCAACATCCTCTCATTATTGGTTTTGTACATCTCCCTTTCCCTTATCAATGCTTGGATTTGGGCTTTATTCAACTTGGCTATATTTATCCCAATATCAGCAGTCGCTACAGGATCAACCTCCCCAGCCTTCAGGGTCATGACATGTCTGAATGCCTTTTCAGTATCAATAACAATTGATTTCTTGTGAGGAGGATACAAGGCCCAAATCATCAATGTTTCATCATCAGGATTGTATCTTGATCCTGTGTATACCTCCGTCACCTTCTCTATACTGAGCTTGTGGGTAGCATTGTTATCTTTTAAGAAACTATCAAAAACTAATGCAGAATTCATATCCAAACCTGGAAAAATCATAACACCTGCCTTTTCAAGCAACTCCCTCCCCTTTTCAGGGGTCATGTCAATCATCTCTTTGTCCATTTCATCCTTTAAGCTTTTTAACAGTTGATCCTCATTCCCTAGAGTGACATTGTCAACATGTCCCCTTATCTCTTTCCCTTTTTGCTTATATAAAAATGTCTTAAACTCTGAGGTCTTTATAAATTCATCATCTGATATGAAAGACCTATAGTCTTCATGTCTAGTATCTACATCCATGGTTTCCTCAACATCTGTGTCTCTAGAAACATAGGCATACTCCTGAGTCTTCATTCTTGAAACTTTCCCAGATGAGGTTTGTGGCCTGTCTATTTCTGAAATCCCCTTAATGGAGGATAACAACTCAGCATCCACCAACTCCTGATTATGTTTTTCAATCACAGATTTAGCTTCCTCTGCCTCCAGGTTTCTGATTATGTCATCAGATTTAAACGGCACATGATGGTACCCTCTGAGATTTACTTTTTGTCTGGCAAAGTGGATATACCCTTCTGGATCAAAGTTCTTTCTCACTGGTGCTCTGCTCATGTTGTAGTGCAATAATTTGTCTAAAATCAGATCATAACCTTCCTTGGCTAATACAGTGAAATAACTAAAACACAATGTATTGGGCATAAAATCCTGTTTCCCATATGAACTTAAGTTCATAACACTAGAGTAATCCATTTGCCTAACAATTTCAAGGTATGCAATTCTATCCGGGACAGTTCTGGGCAGAATGAAAGGTGTATACTCAAAGCCATAAACCCTAATCATTGTGGCATTCTCTAAGCAATACCAATCCCCCCAATTGTGGTTAATTGGGCCATTGTAATCTCTAGGCCTAAGAAACCTTTTTACTTATTCAGATAAAGAATAATCACAAGGATGGCTAAAAAATCTATACAAGGGTTTCACAAAAAATTCTACAAAATGCAAGAAATTTGAATTGGCAAACCTACTATTCCAAACAGCAGTCCATAATTGAACAGGAAATGGCCTACCTTCCTTGTCGGATTGTGAAATCCTCAGCTCCTGGGGCCATAAACCTAACTCTTGTCCAAAATACAACACTAAGTGCATCAACAGTGAGTAATTTCTGAGATGGAGAACATAAGCACCACTCTTTATCACCATCAAACCTACATCCAGCTCCTTAAAAACATGTGTAGCATAGTCAAATGATCTAGAATTGTGGTACTGAATGTCTGCAGAAATCACCATGGGCACAACTGCCATATGCTTAGGTACCTCCATCCCTAATACCTGTCCCACTTAGTAGTAAGTATATTTTAGGTAAGGTTTGAAGAGGTCTACATGAAAGGGTGGCCCCTCAATATCTTCCATTGGAGTAGGTTTGCCATGACACCTATTCTCTGTAGAGGTAACCTCCACCCTTTATAAATGGTGTCCATCCTTTTGAACTCACTATCGAGCTCTTCACTCACTACTTTGTCACTGCATATTCCCTCCATTCTGAAAACCTCAGCAATTGCATTCTCAGATACATGTATTAATGGATTCCTTGACAAATCACATATAGCTTTCTTTTTCGAATCATAGTGTCGGGCCAACAATTTTACCAGTTTGACATTAATAAAAACATTAGGGCACACTAATTTCCCTAAATTGAGCCTCCATGGATTGCATACTAGCACAAAGCGATTTCTCCTGTGGTAATGGAAATTGAATAACTCATAGCCTCTAATCGGAGTCCAAACATCACCTATAAATTTGCATTTGTTGTCCAATTTGTCAACTTCCACTCTGAGTTGTGCAGAACACCTAGATTTAGGTCCAAAACTAGGTAACTGGTCTATGAGGTCTTGATTTAGCTTCCTTTTAGTACCTTCTGGTTGCAACTCAGTCTTTTTCTTTTTTGATTTTGATTGGCTTCCCTCCCCGAGTTTTCTTCCCTTTAGTATTCTTGAACCAGTGCCTTCCATAATTCAATTTTTTATGAATTCTGAGAGGACGAGAAACTTACTGTAACTTCTTCCAAACTCAAGCTAGGTGAATTCCTTAATTGCTCTGTCAGTTCCCTTGCTCTCCTTCGCTTTGAATTATGTGAGACAATTATTTCAATTGATCATACCCTGATATGCAAAATCTCCTATGCTTCGTGGCACCATTAATGTCTTTACCGATCGAGACATGAATGCTGCAAGTTTTTTTTTGAAATTCTCGCTGTCACATCAGGGTTCAACGATCACCCACCCACCAAGACGTCTTGCAGTTTCCCCGACATCACAAGTCTCCTCGATAGTTTCTTTCCTTTTGCTTTTATATGGCCATGACTTTCGCCGAAACAACTATCACTCAGACTTAATGAATTGGTCCAACGGTTCTTTGCCTTACTCTGAAAGTACTTTGTCTCACCGAGATGTTCACTTTATCGAGTATGTCACTGAGACCAAGCAATTTGTTCTGGTGACAGAATAATACTCATTCTGATGTCTCTTAGATCTCCCCACGGTGACATGTCTCACCGATATGCCTCTTCTTTGGCAAGACAACGAGCATCATCTTATCGATACCCTTTATCTTCGCATGCTCAATTCTATTGGTGTAACCCGAGGGGTCGGTAATACTTTTATGAACTCTTCCCGGCATCGTTTGCCTTACCGATTGAGTCCTCCTTTTGCTTTATCGGCAAGACCAATAGCACTTTGGCCAGTGTTTTCAAATCTCTCTCCGACAACCAAAGTCTCTCCGATAGACTTTACTTTTCTCCAATCAACAAAAGTTAACTTAGCTCGATATGACCTTACACTGTCACGCCGATACCTTTTGTCTTGTCGATAAGTAATACAAACTCGCATTCTCCTAGTGTATAACTTTATTGGTATGACCTGTTTGATGTCTCGTCGATACAATAACATCGATAAGACATTTCAAACCTCTGGTTGGTCTGCCTGTTCAACGTTCACCCATCCACTAAGATGTCTTGCAGTTTCCCTGACATCACAAGTCTCCCCGATAGTTTCTTTCTTTCTGCTTTTTTATCGCCATGAGATATAGAAACCCGCATTCTCTCTGTGTATAACTTGATTGGTGTGACCCTTGCTATGTCTTCTTGATACATTTAGGATATGTATATTATCATCGATGAGACCTACATCAACTTATGCCGATATTTTCATATGTAAAGATTTTAATGTCAGATGAAATTTATGGGGCGTTATGGCACAATTTTAAATCGGATTTTCATAAAATATGCTATGTGAGGATTTTTTTGTCTGCATTAGGAATCTTTTTCAGAGACTAATAATCATGAAGAAATAATGAATTTGTCAAAATTTGATAGGTCCAACAGCATGAAGGTTTGATGTTTCATGACAGTACTAGCATTTTAGTTATAATGATATATTTAGAGCTCATGGCTCTCCTTTGTATAAACATATCACAATTTTGAATAATATAATCAAGGGTTATGGCATTCATCTCACTGTTATCATGGTGTGTATGATTTCCATTTTTGCTTTAATTCAATGAGTAAATTAAAATGCTTGGATGGAGTCATAGATGGATATGTTTGTAAAGGGATTTGATAAGAAGTATTGAGTTAGGATTGAAATTGACACTGTTGTAATGCAATATTGTCAGAGATCTTATATGTTATGTGTTTGAACCTGTTATGGAAATCTAAATATTTGTGAATTAATTCAACTCCCTAATAGTATATGGCACTGGCCTAAATCGTATGATGAGGAAGAAGAATTTAAACTTGAAATAAATTCAAAAGGCTTTGAAACAACAAAGCCTAAAGTTGAATCAACAAGTTCTAAACTTTCTCAAGCAAATTCTAAAAATGCTGAAACAAGTCCTGAAAATGTGTGACAAAAACCCCTTCAAAATCTCTTGCTAGAAACCATCCTAAAGATTTGATTATTGGAGATAAATCTACAAGAGTTCAAAAAAGAAGAAGAACAACTAAATCTGATGAAAAATATCACATATTTGAGCTTACTGCTTTTTGTTTGGTTACACAATTTGAGCCAAAAAACTTTGATGAAGCTCTAACTGATGAATGTTGGCTTAATGCAATGTAAGAAGAAATTGATCAAATTGAGAAAAAATAGACTTGGGAGTTAGTCCCAAGACCAAATGACAAGAATTTCATAGGGCATAAATGGATTTTCAGAAGTAAACATGATGAAAATGGAAATGTTGTTCGCAACAAGGCTATTTAGATGAAGAAGTTTATATAGAACAACCTGAAGGGTTCATTTGAAAAAACAAGCCTAATCATGTTTGCAGGCTGAAAAAGGTGCTATATGGCCTAAAACAAGCTCCTAGAGCTTGGTACTCTAGACTGGATAATCATTTGATTTCAAAAAGTTTTATTAGAGGAGGTGTAGACAACATTCTTTATGTTAAGATTGAAGGTTTTGATATTTTGGTTGTTGAAATCTATGTAGATGGTACTATCTTTGGCTGCAACAATATTGCTTTGAGTAAAAAATTATCTCATATTATGGAATCTGAGTTTGAAATTTCAATGTTGGGAGAATTAACTTTCTTTTTGGGTCTTCAAATCTCTTAGCTTGAAACTGGTATTTTTCTCTCACAAACAAAGCATGCAAGAGAGATGCTCAAGAAATTTCAAATGGATGAATGTCATCTAGTTAGCACTCCAATGGCTATAGGCTGCAAACTTAGTAAGGTTGATGATTCTCCTGATGTAAATCCAACTCACTATAGTTCAATGATTGGCAGCTTGTTATATCTAACAACTTCTAGACCTGACATAATGCAGGCATTTTGCATGGTTGTAAGATTTCAGTCATCTCCTAAGGAATCTCATATTAATGTTGTTAAAAGGATTCTTAAATATGTTTAGGGCACTCTTGATTATGGTCTTTGGTATCTTTAAGCGTGTAAAGTACATGTGCGAAAGATTGGGAGCCTTGTCAACTTATGAGCAACTGAAAAGCTGTTGCAGAGATGGCGAAATTAGGTTGGGGGGAGTGATGTATAGCAGGGTCAAGCGCATGTTCTATTTTTTCCGTGACCACAGCCGGCTCGTGAAACGACTTTGAATTCTTTTTCGGTCGACAATTTTGGTTGTATTCATAAAAAATAATAATGTTCAAAATAAATGGAATAATAGATTTAGTTGATGTTAAAACACATGGGTTTCATCCAAATTTTAAGAAATAATTAAATAAATAGATATGTGAGTCTCCTGAAAAGTGCAAAGTTTGGATTGGCTATAAATACTGGAAATCTATTTTAAATTTGAATTACTATAGGGGAGAGGATCTATTAGTTGTGCATCCTAATTTCGCATTTCTCAAAATCTTATGTGGAAATTTCAAATCACTCCAATTTTTTTACAGCAGCTTACATGGCAAGTACCCTGCTTATAACTTGTTTGTCTTAGCTTATAGCTTGCTGCCAAATTGCAAATTAAATGACTATCTTAAGTGGTGAAATGTCGTTGTAATCATCTCATGCTCGAAGTAGTTGATACTATTGATATTTTTCTATTGTTTAAATTGATATATAAAGCTTATATATATATATATATATATTCAGTTTACCAATACACATTTGTTGTATTTGTGTGATGTGATTATTTGGTTCTTTCAAGTAAAGATTAAACCCTCCTAGTCAATCATAGTAACTAAAGAGTATTAATCGTATCAATAAGAAGAATCACATAACTAGGATTTTCATTCTATCTCAAGTAGAGTTTGTTAGTCATTTACTTTCACATTTATACAAGTTATAAACTACATCTGTGTGCCAAACACTTTGAATTATTTTCATCATAGATTACACTTTTATAGATCTTCATTAGACTCCATACACCTAACAAGGCAGTGGTCTCACGCTTTCATCTTTTGGTTTATCCATTTTATTTTTTACATCTGTTAATTGAACATATTCTAATATACTTCAAATATAATTAAAATTAAAAACATCATAAATTAATTATGTAACCACATAATTCAAATATAATTCTTTCAAGAAATTAATATCAAATAGATAATACAAATTAATGTCATTGATCTTCTTCTTCATCCAACTCTTTGTCTTTATCATCTGATCTAGATTCAACATTGTAAGGATTGGTCATATCATCATCATCATCATTGATATCAGTTTCAATAATGTCATCATCCACACAGATATCATCTTCATGAACATTAACTCCTACATCATCATGATCTAGTTCCTCCTCTTCAACATCTTCGTTAGGCACATCATCAACTAACTGTTGATCCTGATCATCATCTACGTCATCTTCTATTTCTTCAGTATCTTCTTCTTACACAACATTATACTTTACCGACCTTTCTCGTGGATCATGTCTAACAACATATGACTAACCCGCTTTACCTGGAACCTCTGAGTAAAATACCTACTCACATTAGCTTGGAAGAACATAGGGCTCATTTCTATCTCGCTTAAAATACCTTGTATTAACCATGGTAAATCCATTATCATGTTCAATAACAGTTCTCTTGGGATCATTTTCATTCAATCGTAGCCTGTACCATAAGACGATGAACAAAACTAATTTTAAGGACTTAAAGTCACACTCAAGTATATCATCCAAAATCTCATAGTATTGATTTTCTGAGACTTCTGGATGTATGTCGCTTCTAGATGAAACATTAGTCACTTGGAAGACTGCAGTTATCCCAGAATCACAAGTTTTCTTCATGTCATCCAACTTTTTGATTCAAAATTTATGACCATTGCACCACATAGCCTTGTGGTGTTTCACCTGCAATATGTCAAACATGCAAAACTTATTGCAATATCGTTAGTTGATAAACATATTTATTCTTGGCCGAATGTATGCAAAGAAAAAAATCTCAACATATATATACATCAATATAATTGAAAATAATTAAATAATATGGGTGATTAATATATTTATACATACCTGTTTATCTCTTAAACCATATGCTAAATCAATTTCCCTTGGTGTAACATTGGAATCTCCATTACGATGAGCTTCTTTAACCAATGAAGCCACACCTTCCCATGTTAATGTGCGACCAGATTGTTGACATCGTTCAATCCATACCATCATCCAATCAAGATTGTTTGTCACATATAAATGTAGTGCATCCCACTCTTGACCAACTGTATAAAAAAAAAAAAAAATCACAAACAACATATAATTAGTTAATTACCACGGTATATGACCCTAATTTATAAGTACAATATACATAAAAACCAAATGTAAAATGTATTCTAATTAATCTCTAATGTAAGAGCACATCTAGGCTAACCTCCATAATTAGGATATTTTGGGCTTGTATCTGACATTAGCCAAGTCAAAGTAATTGTATGTTTGTTTTGGACCTTAGAAAGTCATTGTTGTGGCTAGGTGAGTTAGTCATTAGGACTAAGGTCACCAAAGTTAGTCATTGTTAATAGATTTTACATTGCTTAGCCTTAGTAGCTTAAGTTGGGATTTGAGTCTTAAATGTGTTCTAAACACATGAATGATGTTAGAAAGATGCCATGAAGCCTTTAATGGTGTTGGTTACTCAAAATATAGGAGATAGAGGTCCTAAGAGTTATGAAGGTGGCATAATGACAGAGTTGCCAAATGTTGTTACAAAATTGTCATGACAATAGTTGCCATTATGGCAAATGTTGCATGCAACTCGGTTACATAGGATCCCTTAAAGGATAGGAGTGGGGGATCGACCAACATACCCTACAAACATGGTGAATGGCATCTAATATGAAGCAGGCTCGAATTCAAGAAAGAGGGAGAGTGTAATCAAGTTTTTGGAATAGAAGATAACTCTGCAATTTCTATTTTTATGTGAACTTCGAGTGTTATTGAGTGACAGTGATACTAAGTGAATTGGATGTTTTGATTTAGTGTTAGATTCATGTTCATGGGATAGTATTAAACTTTTTTCATTTTGCAAATAAGTTGATTTAAGTTGTTTTAGTGTCCTGAATAGATAGGTTAAGGTTTAAAGGTTTTACTGGTCCTGTCCTGACCAGCTTGTGTTTTTATGGCTCCCCCATGAAATCTAGTCATGGGATTTTCCTGAGGGTAGATGGATGTGTTAGGAGAGCCAGTGGTCTATACATATGTAGAGTTAGGAGTCATGGAGAGTGGAACAACTGTGTTTTATGTCAAGTCTTAGGCGAGCTTAGAGTGCCCGGTTAGAGGTTTGACAGTAATGAATTGAAGAATTTAGGCAGGGGATTGAGGTACAGTACAGAAAAAGTACAATTCCATGTAGGGTATAGACATATCCTAACATGCTAGAAGGATTGAGGTTCTATCAATCCATTTGACTGAGGTTTGAGGAAGAAAACCAGCAGGGTCCTACAAACTAGGTCTAATAGCCCTATTTAACCTAGATAATAGGAAACCAGTGTACGAAGGACTTAGGAGTATAGAATATTTTGAATCCTTCAGAAAATCCAGAAGGGTATTTGAATGTGGAATTTATTTTTTAAGTTGTTTGGAAAGCTTGGGCAGGAACGAAGTAAAGGTCTCTGTCAAGGGCTACAAGAAATAGGCCTCCTCAAGACCAATTCTTGAAACCGGTAGGAAAAGAGTTTGGACATCCTCCAAGATGGATCCAGTTGGAAGTACATGGAATGTTTCCAATGTGTTTGGAACCCCTACAATCAATTCAATTTTTGTGTGATGTTGGCACTTAGAGTCTTCTAAGTGTAGGAGAGAGTTTGCACATAACAAAGTGGTGTTAGTCCTTCAAGGTGAAGCACAAGGTGTGAGACTCTTGGAGAGGAGTTGGATTAGGACTTAGTTAATCATCTAATTCTAACAACGACCTAGAAAATATTAGGCTTCCAGAAGAAGACAAGGAAAGGTCTTCTTAGCTAGTTGTGCAAGAAAGCCTTGGAACACTTACACCACTCTCCATGACCATCTTATAATTACTTGACACTTTCCTCAATCTACCTTTCCCCATCAAGTACTCCCCTTCAAAATTTTTAATGGAGTTGGCATCCCAAATGCGATCTACATGGATCTTTGCTACAAACTTAGGAAAATATTCAGTAATGTACACCATGGTCTGGTATACCATGTATCCCTCCACCATAGAACCCTCGGGATGTGCTCTCTGTCTAACCAAAGCCTTCAAAAAATTCAAGTGCCTCTCAACCATCCACATTGACCTTTTATGTATAGGTCCACACAATTCAATCTCCTCAACTTGGTGTATGAGGTAGTATTATTGTGCCTTGAAAAATGTTGAAGGTAGACACTTTTGCATTTCACACATTAGACGAGGAATTCTTCTCTTCCAATAATTTATATCTTCTTTATGGATTGCTTTAGATGACAACCATCTACAAGTGATTCAAGGCACAAATATATTAATGAGATTTAACAAAAATATGCAACTAATTGAACAAATATCACTACTTACCTCATGTATTTTCCAAGATCATACATAACTTGTTTGACATTGTTGTCGAAGTTGTCTGGGAGAGATAGAGGTAGAACGTACTACAGCAATTATAAAATGATCTTTTCATTAATATTTTTTCAAAAGTAGTAAACATAATACACTGAAAAGTACATGCAGTATACAAATATATATATAATATACCAGAAAAATTACTTTAATGAAGGTATGCCAATCATGCGTTTTCATCCCTGACCCAAATTCACCTTTGTTTGTTATGATATTGTTTATGTTGGCAGCCAATCCTGTGGGAAATCGAATTTTTCGTATGACTTGTTTTATAGCATTGCTTTGCTGCTCTGTTAATAACCAAGAAAGGGCACTTATATTAATTTGGTCTCCATCACTATTTAATTGAATGACATTTTTCATTGCATGACTGGCTTCCTGAATGTCACTACAAATTTTGACATTTTTTTCTTTGTCATGTCTTCCATCCAATATTTTCCATAACGTTTCTGTCATATTCTTTGCGATATGCATTGTACCAAAAAAATGCACAATTTGTAGCTTCTCATAGTAGGGCAACCTACTAAATTATCTAGGATAACTTTTCAGTCCCTATGGAAGCCGACCATTAATGCCTTGACGACCCTCATGAAGCATATAAGTTAAACAAATTAACAACGACAATCATTGTCAATTACAACATGATCACAAAATAAAAATAAAAATTCAAAACATATCATAAATGATAGATAAACAATTTGATCCAATGTATAACCTTCATGATTAATTCTATTATATTTCAACTTCCATAGGCGAGGTGTCATTCTTCGTGGTTTTGATGTAGTCTCTTCTTTTCCATTGAAAAGATGTTTTTCAGTAGTTCCATACTTATGATTTCTGTGGAGGAAGTGCCTATACTCATCAAACACCTACTTTCCTAAACTTGTTGAACGACGAGATTTCATCTTTGGACCACAAATTGGACATGCAAATTTTTCCTTTGTTTGAAGACCTGCAAATCATATATAATTAGATTAAATATGTCAATTTTTATAATTATATATAATGAATAGATTATTTAAAAAACATGCATGATATCTAATTCATAAAATTAAATATTGTTAAAGTCATGTAGTCGAACATTATAACATACCAGAAAAATGTGTTAGCCCTGGGGCATCATGAATTGTCCATACAAGCATTGCATGGAATTGAAATTGTCTTTGTCCTATTGGTCTAGATACGTCATACATAGTGACGCCATTCCATAACTTTAGTAACTCGTCGATAAGAGGCTCAATATATACATTCATATCTTTAACTTGGTACTTACCTAGTTGAATGAACATAAACATTACATAATTATTATAACCATTTTACTGCAATATATATAAATTCATGTACATGACTATTAAATGAAAAAACATATAAGTCATTATGCAACAAATAAGACAAATGAGATGCTACTACGTTAAAGAAAATTGATGTAAACAAATACCTAGAACAATCATTGCCAACATTATGTGCTCCCTCTTTATTGACATCCATGGAGGAATGTTATTGTTGATAACAAAAACAGGCCACACCGAGTAAATAGATCTCAGCTCTCCAAATCGATTGACACCATCCACTGCCAATGAAAGTCTGAGATTACGAGGTTCTTCTTTAAAGTGTGGCCATTTTTTCTCCATGTCCCTAAATGCAGAACCATCTACATGCATTCAAAGAATCTCATCTCCACTTCTATTACATGCATGGTAATCCATAAATTGCGCTAAGCTTTTGCACCTAAATAATTGTTGCATACGTGGAATAATGGGAATATAACGAAGAACCTTGTCAGGCACCTTTTTTGTTAGTTGATCTGTTCGATATCTACTGATATGACATTCTAGGCACTCTATTGCAAATTCATATTGTTTATGATATATAATATGATCATTGGGATATGCATCTATTGCTTGATACTCCATTCCAATATCTTTCATAATGCCAGATAAATCTCAGTATGAGTGAGGTAAAATATTTGATGGTGGTAACAAAAATTCACCAATCAATCTACAACAAAAAATAACTTCTTAATATAAATAATATTAAAGGTACATACTTCATCCTTTATTTACTAGCGATGAACTAACAACAATTAAAATAGATAAAAAAAAATGACATATATGACATACCTTAACATCCATGAGATTGCTATGTTGGATAAACCATTCATAACCTTCAAGTTCACCAGCAACAATACAACAGAGAGAAGAGTTGTTTGGGAGCCTTCATAAAGCGGCTCGTATGCCTTCTCAAGTATAGGTAAATCATGAACATCATCAAATTCATCTTGATCAACATGATCAGATGTGCCACTATATGTGTCATGGATCAATGTATTTGTACCATCATCTTCAATTGTGTTTTCTGGTGCATGATCATCTTCTTCCATAGGATCATTAACTTCATCTTCGATATTCACAGCTCCATGTTCCTCCACTTGTAAAACCACATTCTCTGGGCCGTGATAATTCATATTGTGTGCCCTAGGGCGCCCCACCTTTATAATAATGACTAACACAAATAAACCATGATCATGATCAAGTAATTTTATATATATATATCAAATGTTAAAACAATATAAACATTTACAAATTCAATCAATATAAACACATATAATAAACAACTTACCAATGGATGATAATCATGCCCCCCTTCAACGTGACCATGCTACCTACAATGTTTCTCAGCTATTGTGATTAAAATTCTTCTCATCTTTAAGCCCTTACAATTATTGCAAGGACAATAACATTTCCCATCACCCTTTCTTTTCAATATAGCCCACAATCTAGCAACTGTCTCTTCATTTTGTTCTGGACTAATATTATCTGACATGTTTTTTCTTTACCAAGCTTGAATATTTAGATCTTCAAAAATATCAAACTCACACGCACTCCAATAATTTTTAATCATACACAAGTAACAAAATATAATAATTATGATATTTTACACCAAAAAAAATTGGCATGCAACCACCCCTGCAAAAGAGAAGATAGTCTGAAGTTAATGACCCCAAAAAACACTTTCAAATGCTAATTCCAGGAATTATTAAATTATGATTTTACAATGATTTCCAACTGTTATACTCCTAAAATCATAATATTAAACTTGCACAACAAAATCTAGAAATGAAATTTTCAAAATGCAGCTAATAGGCCTCAACAATTAAGGCCTACTCAAGACTTTGTGAAGTCACTGCAAGGTTTCCATGCCTTACCTGATGATTTGAGCAAGAGGATTAAAGAGTTGGTAAAGAGTTTTGATGACTGGAGTGGCACATCTTTACCAGATATTGTAGATGTCCAAGGAAATGTTAGATCACTGCATCAATGGCAAGACAGGGTAGATGAAATCATTAACACTAGCACATTTTTGGAATCTTTTGAAAGGGAGGCGAATCAAGTAGTAGTAAAGTATACAACTTACAGTGCAAAGGCAAATTAGGTGGTAAATTTTAATTGGCCAACGGATGAGGAATATCATGGATGGGTAGAAAAGTACTTAACTGAACAAGAATAGGACAGAGTCTACAACCGACAGTTAACAGTTCAACGGTTATGGTTATAACAAATTTTGGCTATGTCTTGGTGGCAATTTTGGTGCAAGTTTTCAAAGTTTGGCAAATGCAACAGTTATTCTCTAGTGGATGGGATGAACAAGAAGATTCTCTAGAGACTCAGTTGTTGTAACCAATTTTTGAAATGTCATAAAGCAGTCCAAGTGACCAGTGACAGGTGTATCTATAGTCTGATGCTTGTTGCTCCTTCATTTTCCCTATAAGAAGGATTTCAGGACCAAAAATATGGCCGGTTAGCAAGTTAGATATCTTTAGGTCAAGTCTAACTGAAGTTACAGAGCGAATTTGTAAAGAGCCTGATATTATAGTGAAGATACTATTCTTAGGTTTGGTGCCATTCTGTTGTAGGTTTTAGTTTCATGGGTACTTAATTTTCAAGACAGTACTAGCATCTGAATGAAAATTACTCATTTCAAGGTCATGTATCTCCATTGTATGAATATATTATTATCTTGAATAAAATGATCAAGGGTTATTCTGTTCATCTCACTGTTATGGTGTGTGATTCTCATTTTGGCTTTAATTCAAGGAATTAATTAAAATGCTTGAGTGAGGTTATAGGAGACTATGTTCATATAAGGATTTGATAAGTAGTATTGGGTTAGAATATAGATTGATGGTATTGTAAGGTAGTATTATCTAAGATTTTATATGCTATGTGCCTAGAAGATAAACTTGGTTATAGTAAAAAAACAACCAACACCTTTGATATTATCAGCTATGGCTCCCAAATCTATTGCAAATTGATCATTAGGGTTAAAATTGAAACCTTGCAAATATAATCTTTGTTCAAATCCATCAAGAATTTTCCATCAGATATAAACAATTCCCTTATAAAGAATTTGTGAAGCCAGGTCTAAAATCTGGAAATGAAATTCTAAAAATGCACAAGACTATAAATGAAATCTGATGAGATGTTGCTTTCAAATATGATTTTCAAACCTATAAGTACAAATCCAACTTCACAAATGAATTCTGGAAAACGATAATGACTTCCCTCAACCTAGCGATATCTTCTTGAGTTTCTTATGATTTTCCCTAAGAAAATCGTCGAGCAAAACACTGTCGCAATAAATAGTCGAGCTCATTTCAATTTATTCCCGCCATAATTTAACTTTGCAGGACCACCCCAATTTTGGCGAAAGATCTTTGTCGAAACGTACACAAAACAAGGGCTCGTCTAAATTCCGACGAACGTCGGGGTAAAAAAATTTTAAAAAATGGAAATTCGCACAAGTGCCTGACAATACATCTGATTATATAGGTTTTGTCAGAAGGTTTCATCAGAAATTGGGGTTAAATGAGTTAGTGACATGTGGTTCTATTGTAGAGATGAAAAGTATGCCATGGGAGATTCATGGGTACTGATTCTTAGCTGACCCGAAAAGTGTCTGTCATGGAGGGGAGTCATTGTGGTCAAGCATCTAGTCATCTGCACTAAATATGCGCAGCTGAAGTAAAATCTAAGTGGGAACCTAACAAATATTGTCCTTTCAGCCTAAGATTGTGCATGCTCTTGGAATCAAGAAACACTTTGTTTAAGTCTTGAAACATTGGAAAAAAAAACATTCACAAGATCTTGAAAATTTTCAACCCTTTAGGGGAAGCAAATACCTTTGATGAATTAAAATGCTCATGTTGCCCTAGGGATTTCACCCTTAGACGCTTCTAAGTATTTGGACTTAATCACAATTTTCTCTCACTAAAGTCAACATTAGGGAGCTATTACCTTGATTTTCTTGATTTCCACATAATGCACTTTGTGGGATGAAAAAAAATTAGGACATTGGACATTCAGTTTGAAAAAATCTAATCAAGAATTGGATGTGGTAAAAAATAAAATCATTAACCAAGATAAAATCAATTGAACCCCACACATGTGTTGGTTTATCTTTTGTCTTACAGTCTTTTGAGAAAAAATTGGTCTTTTGGTTTGAAATTCTCTTAGGGAAAAGCATGTTCTTCAAAACTTTGGTCTTGTAAACAAGTCCCTCTTAGGTTCATTTAGGATCAAAATCAATCATTCTCATCCATCCCTCAACCATCAAAATCAAATCCCATCTCACCAACAAATTCTTGGGAACTTTGAAAACATCACTTATGCTAGACTTTTAGGAAAAATCAACATCACCTTGTTTGACTTAACACACTTAGTCAAATCATCCTCTTGTGCACAAGTTTACTTTAGGATAACACAACTTCCTAGAGTTTACAAGTGCATTATCACTTTGTTTGGCTTAACACACCTATTCAAATCATCTTGTGTACGAGTTTGTTTTAGGATAACACAACTTCCTAGAGTTTATGAATGCATTATCCAAAATCACCTTGTTTGACTTAACACACTTAGTCAAACTATCCTCAATAAAAATAAAATAAAATCAAGTCCTAAAGTCTAGCATTGGTCCAAAATTCCTAAAATTTCAAACATCCATACCCCTCACACTTTCATCCTTCATCTCATCATTGGTCCTAAATCCCTTAGAGGTTCACTTTTGCAACAAGTTCAAAACACAAGAGGAGCATGGAATATAAAATTGATTCATACATCATGAGTAATCCAAGTCAACCATACTATCAGGACCTTACAATACCAATTGATTTTCAAAATTCACATTTTTACAATCCATACATGGGATCATTATCTCCTACAAACCTCAATGGTACAAAAAATGTGAGTTTTCCCAATATAAATTTTGGAACATCTTTTCTTATGGTAGATTTAAATCAAAGTCAAAACTTACAAATATATCAACCAAACAATCAAGGCATGAGCCTTCCCCCTTTACCAACCGTCAATCAACCGAATATGAGAAATACTCTAATCATAAAGCAAAACATCATACCAAATCCTCTCATTTTTCCATCAATATCACAACAATAGGTGGCAACCACTCAAGCAACCCCAAATATCTCAAAATGTGGTCTCCCAAGGACCAAGCATATCAATCACACCCTCCACCATGAAAACCCCAATTAGAAATGCAACCACTCCTTTCATCACAATGGTCAACACCATTCCCAATCCACCACCACCACCGCCAAAAAACAACATGGAAAATTCATTCTCCATCGTGTTGCAAGATGTTCAACAAGTTACCCACCAAAAGGTGCTCCAAAACCAAAAATTTGCATAGCTACATGCTTAGCAAGCACAAGCTCAATTAGTCGCCCAACATGTTGCACAAGCTGTAAAAGTTGTGCAAGTGGCACAAGCAACCCAACAACCATAGGCTCAAGCTCAAGCCCAACACTAGGCTCGACAGGTGCAAGCACAATACTGGGCACAATTGCAAGCAATCCATCAACAAGTCCTGCAAGATTTTCAAGCACAACAAGTAGTGCAAAAACACCACCAACAACAAGTGTTGTTGGCTCAGCAACAAATGCAAGCATTACTCCCTTAGCAAAGCTTGCAACAGATTCCCACCACAATTGTTGAAAATGATGATCAAGATCCCTCAACCAATGATCATGTTGAAAATGTCTCTACATCACCTAATGAGTTAAAGGACATATCTCAAGAATTTATTCCAAAGCATGATCAACATCTTTCACCAAGGTCTAGCAATGATCATTTCCAAAACATATGGACATCCTTTGACTTCATGACATTTGAGAAAATTCCTATGCCTAATGAATATATCCAAGAACCCTTTTATAAGCAATTCATTCTTTGAAATTGACCATGTCAAGAACTTGATCCAAAGCATGTCGAAAGCAATTTTAAAATCATTCGAGAACAAGAATTTAAATCTCCAAGCTACTACAATGATATAATGGACACTCTCTTATCTATACAAGATGATCACATCCACATAACAAATACTCATCCATCTACCCATGAGATGCTTTCTTTGGATGGACACGTAGATGGTCTTCATTCAGAATAGGATTCCTTTACTCCTCACATTATTACACAAAAAGAGAATGTTATTGATTCCTACAGTCAAACTAAGTTGTCAACATCAGGATCAGATATATCCAAAATTCAAACTAAGGACATCATAAATGAAGATATCCAATATCATCCACTCAAGGGAACACGTCAAACAAAACAAGATATTCCAGAGCCAGCAGAGCAACAATTTAAAATAATGTCATATGCAATGGTCATTTATCAAAAGATGCCTTCTCAACAAGATATCTCAAAGCATGAAGGTACTACTTCCAGACTAGGGGCAACTATGTCTCAAGCAAACATCAACATAGAGAGCACGAATAATCCTTATAATGAAATCAGTGCCAATACTACAACTAGCCATATCACGAATCTTCATCCACCCATCACCCCATCCACGAATTGGGACCAACAAAAAAATAAAGTTTTGAATCAAAGAAAAAAGAACATTATCAAAAAAAAAGAAGCTAAGAAGCATATCAGACAAATCAAATACATATGGATGCCAAAAAATACAAAGAAATATGATCCCTATCAAACTCCCTTAGTCAAAGAAACTATGGGGCAAAATAAAAAAGGGAAAGTATCCATAAAAGATGTCCGCAAAAGAAAACGCAGGCTTCTCAAGCAACATATAAAGTATATCAAGCTTTTGGTCCTAATTCCATGCACACTTCTATATCCACCCATCATTTCTCATCTTCCAAAGTTTGGAGAGTCAAAGGTTCCAAGCTATCAACCAATCCATCTTTTATTCTTAAGCACACTCCACTATCCATGACTCCACACATGATATCCAATTCTCAAATTGACCACATGTTGGCAATGACCCTTCATCATAAGGATTCAGAAGGCACTCTAACGCGATATGCACACAAATACAGAGTTAACTTCGGTATCAACAAAGCAGATCAGGGATCTCAAAAGTTGCATTCAAGTGCACGTATCTTGGCAAGGCAACTTTTTCAAGAAGGATATTGATGGTACATTATGATAGAAGCATCTACATCGATGACATCAGGTGGTTTAGCATGAGCTTGGAATCTTTCAACCAAAAATACAAAAATATCCAAAAATATAAAAATCAAAAAAAATCAAAAAAAGGATTAAAAATAGTAAAGAAAAAAATCGTCCTCTAGTGAAAACCACTTCGGTGGCGCTTTGGACAAGTACCATGATGAAAACTTAGCAAACAAGCATCATGTGTAGAATTGAGCATCTAATGCACCAGTTCAGGTAAAAGCATCTCATCCCATCCATAATAAATCCAACATTCCCTCCATCTTACCCATAATAAATCCATTCATCCATGAACCATTTATCCAATCCATGTTCATATATCTACATCCATAATCCAAGTTATCTTGATCTTGACAAATTTTGGTGCACACTTTACACTTGCTTATGGTAGACATCTTGACATGGGTCATTTTCATTGATCCTATCCTACCCAACGTTATATGAGCCTTGAATCATTATCCAAATGAGAATCCTCTATATAAACGCCCTTATCTTATCACAAGATGATCCATACCCATCCATCCATCTATCCAAGAATCCACCTGTGGCCTTCTATACATTGCTAAACACTGGGGGCAGATATTTATATCTTTCTTTGGGAATAAATCTTGATATATATCGTCCAACTTATGTGGTGATCTGAACATTGGAAAACATGAAATCAAATTGGTCAAAGCATTTTTGAGCACAAATCTAAATCACTAGCCCATGGCATATTTTGACGAGATGACGTTCCTTATCAAGCTTTATCTTTCATTGAACATCAATCTAAACAATCAATATCAGTCGCATTTAATGTGTACGTCAATGCTACATCAAATCATTCAAAACAATTTTGTTCCAAACCAAGCTTCAAAATCCTGATCAATCAAATTCAACCAATCAATCATTATCTCGGGATATCCTTCCTAATCCTCGTATTTCTTAACACTATCCTTGCATTGTTGTGTATCCTCAACAATGTTATCCTCATCAATCTTGAAATCATCATGTTTCTTAACACTATCCTTGCATTGTTGTGTATCCTCAACAATGTTATCATCATCAATCCATTGATTTGATCAATCAACCTTAGCTTGGTTTTCAAAAAAATCACAAAATAGAGTACTAGTATCATCACATATCTATATCCAAATTGTCAAAATCATGCGAAATTTCAAAAACATCATAAAATGAAAAATCCAAAAACATCCAAATTAATCAAAAATCCAAAAACATCCAAATCATATCAAAATCAAAAAGTGGCATCATCTTGATGAACTACATCGTCTCTAAGCTTGAACGTAGGCAAGGTTGATGTTTGATCATCCCCCAAGACACCCTGGGTCAATCTTTTAGGCGTCTGTCATAATGGAAATTTGTTTGCCCATCTATCTCATCATTGAGTCAAGTCAATTGTCAATCGAACTATGTGGTCTTTGCATGTATAACGTAGGCAAGGATAATCTATTGATCAGCTCTCAAGACCCCTAGGATAGGTCTTTAAGTTAGTCTCTTGGTTAAATCTTGAAAATACCAAAAAAATTTGTTAAAAATCTCAAAATCCCAAAAACAGCCTCAAAATATTTTAAAAAACACCAAAAACATCCAAATATTTGGAAAAACCCAAAATGGTGCATATGTCTCATCTCGCTTTCACCCACAATAATCATCATCCATAATAAATCAATCATCACCTTCATCCTTTGGTGAAGAAATCGGAAGCAAGTCTAGCAGGTTCAAAAGTGAACACCTAATCATTAGAAGTCTAAAGTCTAAGTCAGTAAGCAAGCAAGTTGATCAACTCTAAGTATTAATAGCTTATCATCCAATCAATTTCATCAAAATCCTGATCACAACATGTCCTAGGATGCATCCTTACCATGATGGATATCAAAATCAGGTATCACGGTAGTTTAGTCCTGGCTAGCAATATGAAGAACATTATCTTGTTTGTTTACTTTATCTTGGTATTTTTGACTTATCTTAATTTGCACTTATTCCAAGGACCTCTTGATGATCCCTAATCAAAATGGGTTTATAGAGAAAGGAATGAGGAAACGATCATTATTATCTTTTTATATGTTGTGCTTGTTGGATATTCTTGTAAAATAACTTGGTGAATACTTGCTTTGTTAGGTGCATCCTAGCAAGGTTTTTGTATGTCAAGTGTGAACAGGATTACTCCTATCTGATTGTCGATTCAAAGTCCATCACACTAGGTACAACACCATCCTAGTCATTTATACCTTGATGTATCGTACCTATGTGTGTTATCAAACATAAAGTAATTGACCCTTTTAAAATCCCGACTCCTGGTAAGTTAATCATCATCATCATTAATAATGTAAGTTTGTGGATCCTCCTTTCATCATCTTATTCTTCTATCTTTACTAACATTTATATCCAAAATCAGTGTGTTGTATCAAAATATACACAAGGTTACCCATGACCGATGATTGTCTATACATCATCAAAATTGTCTATGTTAAATATCTGATCTTTCTAAAGAATTATCTTTTGTCCTTTGATCAATAGAACCACTCCTTTCGCATTTTTATCATGATCTCGATCGAAAAATTAGCATTTCCGCCCGATCTCTCGAGGGGGCAATATACCAGCATAATCCTTTCACTTGGGCAATAGTGGGGCATTCAAAAAAAATAGAGAAATTTTTGAATTCTTTGATCACAGTAGTTTATTCTTTGAACCAATACAACAAGTGCATTGCTTCAAAGAGAGGAAAAATGTAGATATGGAAAATTGATTGACACACTTGATCTTAATTACTAACATTTTCTCATTCTAAATCATACTCTCAACTTATCATCACTTTTCATCTCTTAATTAAATAAATCATTATTTATTTAATTAATTCTTTCTCCTCTGTTGATTAAATTAATCAATTTAATTTAATTAACCCTATATCTCTATTCATTTAAATAATTCATTTTATTTAAATTAAAACTTTAAATTCCTCTTATTAAATTGAATAAATTAAACTTTATTTGATTTAATCTAGCATTGTCCCCTTTAGTTAAATAAATCAAAATATTTATTTAATTAAACCCTTCTTCTTAATTCTACTTTAAATCAATTCATAAATTTAAGTCTAAATTGTCACATCTTCTAATTCCTCATTACATTAATTAATATTTGATTAGTTTAATCTTAAATCATGTCCCATCCTCTAGTTTTTACCACTTGCACATGAAAATAGATTTAATTCATTTATTAAATCTCTATTTTCTCTCAACATGGCATAAAAAGAGAATATTCTCTCAAATTTGAATTCAAATCCAAGTGAACTTAGTCCTTCCAACAAGGCATTTATTTCACCTTACAAGTCCTTTTCCCTTGAACCAAGTGGCCATAACTCCATTTTTCTTCCCTCTCCAACAAGTCATTTCACTAAATTCAAATTCCACCTAGTATCATTTATTGGCACTTTCATCAAAATGTGCACAACCTTCACCCATTCACATCTTGACAAGTGTCACTTGGCCATTGGATGTTGAATGATCCCAAATTGCTCAAATCTTGCTCATTCTTCCAATTTTAAATCTATAAATAAGAGACTATTTCTCTCATTCATCATCCACAATTTGAATGCAAAGTTATTATCTTCACATTAGAGCAATTTCATATGTTTTTTGAGCATTTTCCATTACCATAACTAGGTTATTACACATTTTCTCAGATATTCACATTTTTTCTTCACCATCAAGTGGATCAAATCATCAAAGCTTACAAAGGAGTTGGGAAAGGGCCAATTTCTACACATAATTGGCACCAATTCCCCCATGAGATCAAGTGTTTTCATGTTTAATTAAGATTTCATTCATCTTCCATGTTTTGTTCTTCATTTTCCTATTATTTACCATTGTTAATGAATTTCATGGGGAATCTTGATTCTCACTTGCATATAAACCTAACTATGTGTTTGTTTGATGTGTTTCTACAGGTATAGGATTGGGGTTCACATATACCATTTTACCCAACTTCCAACTAATGACTCCAATATACCATTTTATTATTATGTTTTTTTTTGTAAGTCTATTGGTTTCATTTGGGTAATGTTGTTTTATATTTATTTTGTGTCAAAGCAGGACATTGATCATATGGGGAAGGCTCCAGCCCAGAGCACAAATCGCAATGCATCTTCAAGCACTTCTACCCAACAGGTTTACCTCATTCTAATTGTACAAATTAGATACGAGAAAAATGTTTTATTATTATGTTTTTTTCATGAATTTATTGGGTTAATTTTGATAAAATTTTTAATATTCTTGTTGCAATCGACTGATCAGGGAAAGGCATCAACAGTAGAGTAGAGCATTCATATGGAGGTGCAATCACTATTATGCTATGATGACATCGCATTTTCCACAAACCCTGTGGATATGATGACTGAGGCCCAAAAAAAATGCAATGAAGAAATCCTTAAGTTGGCATTCATAGTGCCTCAAACAGATGAGATAAGAGAAAGGGTTAAAATATTGATTGAGAGAGCACATAACTTGCAAGTAAGTTGTCATGAGATCTTTAATTATAACATAATTTCATTCATGGTTTTATATTTTTTACTTTTTTATGTCATGAACTAAAATATGTGTTATTTTATAGGATTGTTTGCATCCTCATGATGCTGCTAGCCATGACCAGGGTACTGCAAGTATTGTCTAGGGAGTAGGGGTTGGTACAAGTGTCAATCATGATTTTCCTATGCATACATCACATCATCCAACCCCATCATTTGTGTCTATATTTTTTACTAAAATTTTGGCAACACATACCATGCAAGCATCTAGTAGTGCACCCTCTGGCAGCGAACACATGCCAGAAATGCATCAAGACAAGTACCTAGGGATGCAGAGGCAACTAGTACTGGTAATTTTTTAGCAACATTTCTTGGATCTTCTCGTATTACTAGCATGGGAACATTGCTAGTCACATTTGTGGTGACCGAGGATTTTGTTCCCATAAAGATAGAGAAGGTCCCAAGTACATTAAAATGTTTTAATTATTATTATATATAATCCAATTGAAATTTACTTATTGATCACTCTTTTTAGACTAATGATACCATGATCATTTTGCAAGAAATGATGTTTTTTTATAAACATCTAAGTGATATTACATTGGAACTTTTCGGGCCCACCATACGTACATAGTAGAATGCCCAAAATCAATATTTAAAATATGAGCTCATTAATCATTTAGTTGTGTTGTTTGGTGATAAAATATTCAACCGAACCAAGGTCCTTAAGAAAGCTGGTACCAATCTAAATTATGTGAGGGACCAATATAGGTCACATTTAGAGAAGAACAAAAATTACGAGCGTCCCCCCATGATTCTAGAGAGGAAGTGGAAGGACCTGGTGTCGGATGGAAAGGAGAAGGTTGAAAAGAAAAAAGGAAAGACACCACCGGGCCAAGGAAGGTATGTGATATTATCAACAATGTAATTATATTCTGATTACTCTTTCTTTTTATATAATCTAACGTATTTCAAACTTTTCATAGACTATCTGACACATCGAAGGCAACAAAGGCAAGACTAGAAAAACATGGGTAGCACAAACTTGGCTCTAGTGATTATATGAGATTAGCCGCACAAATTGTAAGTATCAATAAAAGAAATATTGCATCCAAATAATAAATTGAAAATAATTTTGGTTTTATCACAAAATAGAAGCAAAATCTATGATCTTATGCAAAAATGCAGGGCTCTGAATTCAACCGAGTTCCCACATAAGATGACCTAAATATTGCCTTCCAGCAAGGCTATGGAGCCCTGGTTGAACACCTAAGAGTCTCGACTTGGAAAAAACAATCTTCCACTGCATCCAACACACAGGTAAATAAACTCAATAAAGTTTATTTAAAATTGAATACTTGTCCAATCTATTCAATATCAATTTCCACCATAAAGTAATTATGTTCCTATTTATTTTAAACAGAAAAGCAATGATAATACTACACATGACATTGGAATGCAACCTAGTGAGGGTGGAGCACAACCTTCAAATGAAGGTCATGGTGTGTATCTTAGTATTGGATATATTCATGTGCTATACAAAACGTAGTATGGATTAATACAATTAAACATCTTTAATTTCATTTGGTGTATTAATTAATGTAACCTTTCGTGTTTCATATTTAGAGCATGTAGAGTGTAATCAACATTTTGAGCATGATCAGGCTACACAAGATCAAGAACATGATGTGGCCCCATCAAGTAAAGAGGATCACTCTAATGTTATTTTAAACATATTTAATTATAATTGGTGTATTAATTAATGTAACCTTTCGTGTTTCAACTCCAGATCAGGATTTAGAGGGTGTTCATCATGTTGAGCATGAGGATATAAGACAAGATTAGGAACATGATGTGGCCCCATCAGGTAAAGAGCACCACTCTAATGTTCTCTTAATTAATGAAATACTTGTAACAAGAATAATAAAACATATCAATTTAACACTTTTCTATTGCAGCAGACCCCCCTTGCAGCAACATCCACGTCATGAGTACACGATTAGGCATATATTAAGATCACGAGAAGAGCTTGGAACAAATGAAGGGGGGATAGATGATTTAGAAAATGATACTCCACTTCATCTTTTTTAGCTGCAAAAAAGAAACAAAAATATAAGTGATTGTAATAATATTATGACAACCATATTTTTGATAATATGTAAAAACTGAAAGAATGAATGTTATATGTTAATGAATGAATGTGAATATGTTAATAAATGAATGTTATATGTTAATGAATTAATGTTATAAATGGATGAATGAATAAATTTTATATGTTATTAATGGATGAATGAATGAATATGAATATGTTAATGAATGAATGTTATATGGTAATGAATGAATGTTATATGTTATTAATGAATGAATGTTATATGTTAATGAATGAATGTTATATGTTATTAATGCATGATGAATGAATGAATGTTATATTTTATTAATGGATAAATGAATTATTAATGTTATATGATCGGGTATGGGGAATTGAGAGTGATGTGTGGGGGGAGGGGCCAAATGAGCTTCCACCTTCACGTGGTTGGCCCTGTTAAGTAGAGAATATTAAACTATTCTCAAAACAAAGAGAATCTCAATAAGGTAATGCACTTGTCAATATAATAAATGCATCATTTGAAGCATCAAACCAATATGCAAAGATGAAATCAAGTGTTAACTTTTCACTATGAACATTGTGTTGTGTGTGGATTTGGTTTCAAAGCTTTGTTTCTTTTGTTTTTAGTGGTGACATAACTCTAAAATTTGACTTTTGTGCATAATAGGTTAGTGGAAAATTTGATAGCTCTGAAGGGTTTAGAGGCTCGATTGAGATAGATACATAGATATTTGGATCTTGTTGTTGATGGAAGGCTTCCACTTAACCATGAAATTTTGTACCATCTATAGGTATGCAAAAATTTCTCTACTTACATTCGTTCAACTTACTATAATATAACATCTGATGAAAATCTTCTTTTCATTATACTTAGATGGATTTTCATGCCCTATTCCAAAGCACATGTTTTAGAACAGGAAAGAAGGATGTTGGCAAGGGTTAAGGAATTTGGCTTTACACTTGCCAATTGCATAGTTTACTTCATTCATTCAGCATATTGCCAATGTGTTTCACAATTGTCGGAATCACGTCCTATAACTACAGAACTAGTAAAATTAAAATATGTAAGTTTCAAATATGGAATTACATATCTTTCTATGAATTTTTGAAAGAAAATATCAAAATGGAGAAGTATTAACAAAATAATCTGCATAATTTTTAAGAGATCAGGGATTTTTTTGCAGAGTTATCTTGAATATATTTAAGACAAAAGTAACTTATAGGGATTGAAGGAGAATATTGGTAGTCTAAAATCACCAGTCAACACATCTTACTAGTATCTCAATTCAAGAGAACTAGATCCACTATCCATTAGCCAGTAAAACAAATAAAATCAATTCATAAGATTATTTTTTTCTAATAGGGTTGACTGGTTGCTTGTTT
Organism: Sequoiadendron giganteum; assembly: GCA_007115665.2. Classification (NCBI taxonomy): domain Eukaryota; kingdom Viridiplantae; phylum Streptophyta; class Pinopsida; order Cupressales; family Cupressaceae; genus Sequoiadendron; species Sequoiadendron giganteum. The sequence continues at coordinate 134,091,666 of CM021100.1, forward strand.
CTTTTTTATTGTCGGGAAGTTATCAATATACACTTGGTTTTCCTGCCTTCTCTTGCTTCGTGGCTAGAGAGTTTCTACATAAGGCATCAAAGTAACCTTCAAGATTGACAATGGAAATGAGTACAAGGTCAGTATAACTTAATGTTAATTGGGTATGATTTTATTTGTTCAAGACCAATTTATATTTATTTTCTTCTCACACTACTTTTATTTACATTTATGTTTTGCTAATATCCATTTTCCTTTAATTTATATTCTTCTATACATATTGTGTCTATAATAATGTTTTCCTTAATTTAATCTAGGGGAGGACTCAATACCTAAGCATGTTTCAATAGTTGTGATAGTAGTGGTTTATATAGTTCCCAACCCTAATCGTGTGGCCCAAAACAAATTGCAGGCCTCAATAAGCCTTTGAAAAGGTACATACATATTAGGTCATGGAATCAACTCACAACCGTCTGATTTAAAATATAATTGATGGGCTTACCAACTTAAACCTCTAGAATCCCCCTATAACCGTTAGATTTAGAAATATCAACGGTTAAGAATTTGCAAATTGTAGACCTAAGACGTTTCATTCATCGGTAGCCACCCTCTCCATAGATGGACACCTATCCTTCGTTCTATTGGTGGGATGCCAAATAATGTTTCCCCAATGCACCATTGTTCCCCTGATATACTTTATGCATTCCATAATTCATGTCTATGGTTATAATTCATGGTTACTTTTGTTGACAAATTGAATCTATCAGTATATCGAGAGAGCACATTAAGAGTCAGCCCGATAGATTATTATTACACTGATACTAGGTCGTGAGCTATTTTCATCGAGCCATTGGCAAGATTGTGACAGGGGTTTCATCGATGAATCATTGTTAGGAAAATGGTATTGAATTTTGTTTGATCCCACAAAATATGATCCAAATTAAAATATTTAGTCTAAGGAAATTAATCCATGTGGTTTGGAGGGGAAATGTTACCACATAGGTACTATGCAAGGGGCTTTAATCTAAGGGGGCCTAAATTGAATCACTTTTCATGCATGAGAAAATCACTACACTAGAATGTTGAGAAAGGGCTATTTTGGGTTGTTTATAAATAGAAGAGGGGATTAGATAAAACCATCATTTGATCAAATCCCTTTAGATTGAAAACTCCTTCAATATTAGTCTTACCTTAGATCAAAATCCACTTTTTTTCTTCTTGCAGGTGTTGCCATTGATGTCAAAAAAATAGAGATTCTTGCAAGTGTTATCATTAATGGATGGTTGCATGTGATGGAATCAGTGTGATGATCAAAAGTGTTGTGAAGTGTTGTATGTTGGTTTTTTTTACTGCAACTAGGTTGATCTTCTAATCTACCTATGGAATTTCCAATTGCAATTAAGGGCATCTTGAAGGACCTGGACCAACTAACAAGGACTTTAAGGACCTCCTACACTTTGGGCTCTGCAAGACCCGAGAGGGTGATCCCTTAATGTTTTTATAACCTCTGCACCATAATTATAGACAACATTAACAATAACAAATAATCTCACTCAATAGCTCAACAAAACGGGATAAAATTGAATAGAATTGGTTGTTCATCAATAATTATCAACCATTTGGAGTGTGAGATAATCACAACAATACTTCAAAGTAAAAGATATTCATTAATTTTCAATTTGTAGCAAGCTCTGAGTGAACACAAACAATTATTGAACCACAAAGAATATATGCAACTTAGATCAGTGCCTTATTTCCATTGGAGGAGTCAAATTCACAAATACCTAAGGTTTTACAACATATTCAACCAGTAGCATATAAGATCTTTGATAATATCATCAATATGTAACCCTGACTCAATACTACTTATTAGATCCTTGTACAAAACATATCAACCTACAATCTAATTTAAACATTTTAATTAATTTTTGAATCAAAGCTAAAATAAGAATTGCACACACCACAACAATGACATGAACAAAATATCCCTTGATCACTTCATTCAAAATTCAAATACACTTGTACACAGGAGAGACATGAGCTTGAATTTATCAATCTAATTCAATTTCTAGTATTGTTATACAACATTATATCTCCATGAATTCAAAACCTATAACAAAAATGACTCAGAACCTAATTTGTATTTCCTCTATAACTATCAAAATTTACAATTTCTCTGTAACTTCACCTAGACTCAACCAAAAATTTATAGCTTATTAACTCGTACTTCTGGCCTTGAAATCCTTCTTATAGATAATAAAGGAGAAAACAAGCGTCGGGCCAGAAAGTACACATGTCACCAGCCAATTGGACCACTTAGTGACATCACAAAATTTAGTTACAACTGATATTCCCTTTGGATAATCTTCTTGTTCTTTTCCATTTGCTCATTGAGGATGATTTGATATAGATGTGAATCTTCAAAATCCCACGCATTTAGACTGCCACTATAAAACAAAACTTGAAATTATTATGACTACAATAGTTAGTTAATTAACTGTTAGCATTTTACTCCTACTCTGACTCTTCTTCAATTAAACATGTATCCACCCATCACTTGTATTCCTCATCACTCAGCCAATTGAATTTGATTACCTCCTCTACCTTGGCTCCATAGGGTGTATATTTAACTACTACCTAGTTTGCCTCATTTTCAAAAGACTCAAAAAATTAACTAGTGTTGACGATTTTGTCCATGCATCTCTCTAATAGATCTGAATCCAAGTCATCACATATTGAATCAATTTGGGCATCAATGACCCTGCTAGCCTGATCCTTCCATTGTTGAAGAGATCTGATATTACTTTTCTCATCAATTATATCAAGAAATAGTGTATCACTCCATTCATCAAAACTTTTCACCAATTCCCTTATCTTCCTACTCAAATTATCTGGTAAGGCTTGAAAACCTTGCAGTGATTTAACCAATATTTGAGTAGGTCTCAATGACTGTGGCCTATTATTAACATCAATTCTTGAGGCTTTATACATTATATCCAAGTCATTGGCCCTAGGGATCCATTTCTCAATCAATGGTATTGCTACTTCCTGATCCTTGTCAAAATTCTTTATTGCACCCAATAATAAAGAGTAAGAAGAATGTATACTTGGCAATCTATTATCAACTTTTTCATTTAAATGCTGCAAAACTATGGTGATAATTTCCTTTTTCTTTAGAGCTACCCTCTCCTCATTATTCTTCAAATAATCTTCTAGCTATGTGATTTTTTGCATTAATTGCTTCTTTGTTGGATCAATAGAGCAAGTTAGCTCCTCCTCAATTGGTTCAAATGTGGGACTAAGGGCAGGAGTCTCAGTGGGAGACTTTGGTGTGGAGACAATGGGGGTAGTAGGAAGTGATGACCTTGATGTAGATGGTAATGATTGAACCACAAGAGCACTTGGTGTTGCCTCCATATGCTTGTGCCTCAGCCTTTCCACCTCTGTTTTTAGCTCAATATTCCTTTGTTGCACCTTATTATACTCCCCAATCATAAAATTGTAGTTCTCCATATAATTCATTTTTTCAGCTTCCTCTCTTTTTGTTGTTTTTTTGTGCCAACTTGGCCACATCCATAGTCAAACTTGTAGCCTCCACTGCTAAATTTTTTGAAACTCTTTTTATTATTAACCCTCTTTCAAATTAGGGTTAATATTTTTTATTCCTGGCTTTCTTCCTCCCAAGGCCAAAGCCCATATTTCCAAGATCTCATACTCCTCACTGAAGGCGGAGCCTTGCAGTGTTGACCTAAATTATTCTTCTAAATTATGGAGGGGATGCTTGGATTTCAAAACAACATCAAATTCCACTACATCAGCAATGTCCCATTTAGGTAAGATGAAGACACCATCTTAATCAACCATTTTTCTCCCTTCTTCTAGAGTGATTTTCTTAAATTCACTAATCATTTCAGCCTTCACTTCATCATCATTCTCCTCATCTGACCTGTCTGGCCTCTGACCTCTTCTTTCCTTGCACTTTTCTTGGTACTCTCCTAGTTTCATCCTTCATACCAATTGCAAGAAGGCTGGTGTTTTCACAAAAGTATCATCATTTAAGAATTCCTTACAAGCCTCCATTCTTGTATCTTGTACACACTTGCCCTTCATGTCCAGGTTTGACAATAAAAACTTAGTTAGTCATGGAGGGGATGACATGCCTATTTGTAGGTCTCGGTCTGTAACAATAATTTCATCCCCTAGATCCTCTTGGGACTGCTCAATTCTTTTCTTTTTGGGAGTTGGCGGTGATGGTGGTGGTGAGGGACTCCTTCTTGGTGATGATTCAAGATCAATTATCTTTATGGTTCCTGGTGTCTTGAGATGTGATCTTGGTGGATTTTTGTACTCCATTATCTTTTCTCCTTTTCTACCCTTCTCTTCTTCTTCATCACTGTCATCCCTTACCCTCCTATAGATGGGCCTGTCTTCGGGAAGTTGGTAAGTTGGCCTTTCTTCCAATGGCCTTGTAGCTTGTTCTTGTTTACCAAAATTCCAACACCAAATTGATTTTCTTTGTCATTAAACTATCCATGATTTCCTTGAAATTTTTCATCAAGAAATCAATCTTCTTGTGGAAAGGGGTGAATTTCATTAATAATTCATATTTTGGATCCATTTTGTGTACAATAGCCAATAATTTTTCATAGGCAACCCATTTTTCCTTATTTAGTTCTTGCCTATTTAAATCAAATTCACTCTTGATTAGGTCTTCAGGAAAATTGATCTAATGAACAAATCTTGCTCCTTTTATTCTTTGTCTGAAAAAAGTGAAGAATCCTTCAGGGTCACACTGCCTCCTAAAACTGAAACTTAAATTGTATGAATCAAATAATTTCCCAAAGTGTACCCATCCTCCCTTTGTAATAACAAAACCAAAAATTACTATGTAATCTGGATAGAAATTCCCTTATCCTTTTCAAGTGAGATTGTCCTCATAAATGCAGCCAATCTACCACATGACCTAAGCAAATCTAATCCTTGGTGGCACATTGTAAGGCAAGATGTGTGGAGTCCCCTAAAATCCATACACTCTCAAAACAGTACTGACCGGATATGGGATGTTATCTCCCCAGTTGTGGCAGACCTTCAAATAAGGTCTCCTCTCCTTGGGCCTAAGAAAATAATGCAACTCCATAGGAACCCTGGGTGGACTTACTATCAACCTTGTTCTTAATCTTGATGCAAAATAATTATCAAACTGTACATAATATGCACTTTTTTTGTTATATGAAAGGTCAACAATCCAAATTTGTATTGGCGGCCTTTCTCCATAGCCAAATCTATTCAGTTTCATCTTCTCGGAGAAAAAATCTGCATTCTTGAACAAAAACATATGCATGAGCATATAATACCAGTAGAAAGGTGTGCTTGTATCATTATGTTGTAGCTTCACCAACCCTTCGTGTATTTTTTTGGATAGGAAAGGAGAAAAATCATAAACTACAGAGAAATTTGGATGTTGTATTTGCACCCCCATGAACATGAATGCTATTGGCATCACAATGCTAGGGCTAAATCCCAATATTTGAAATAGTGAGTAAAAGGTAGCCAGGAAGTGTTTGGAAAAAATATCCAGTTTGAAAGGCTCCTTATCATTAGGGTTAATATGAATTATTGAACCTCCTTCCTTGGCCAAATGAGATGGGAACATCTTAACTCTAAAGAGAGGCTTACTTTTCTCATATTCCTACTTCATGTTTTCAAGCTCAATAGGAACTATGAAGTCACTGGGTTCAAGCAAATAAAAAAAAAATTGGAATTCTTCTCTATTAATACTCAGTAAAACCCTTCCATCATTATCCTTGACCACCCGTGTGACAAGATCATACCTTGTAGCCACTGCCTTGAGAAAATCCACATCTAGAAATACATTGGGTACCACCAACTTTCCCATGTTGTAAACCAAACCATTTGATAATGGGTGGGGAAAATTCCTTTGTCCAAACCACAGTCTATTATATATTAACCCCTCCCTAAGGGATTTTCATTGCATTAGGGTCTGCCCTTTTCTTCTTTCAATTGTCAACAATGGTAGTTGGTCCAATAATTCATCATATAGGTTCCTTTTCAAATAATCAATTTGGTCGGACTGGTGCTTTGATGGTGCCATTTTGGACAAACTAGGGTCTACTTGAATTATAGACTTTAGAAAAAACTAGGGCTTTTCAAGGATGCAAAATTACAAACATGTAATTTGCAATTTTCAAACAAATTTCAACTTCACTTACAACCCTAATATAATTTCTAACAATTTTCCAACAATTACACTTCAAATTCTCCTAAATTCGGGCTAAAAATTTCACTAGGAAATGCAAAATTTAACTTATGACTTTTTGACTTGCAAAAACCCTAATTATTCACTACAATAGCTCGTGATTTCTCCTTTGGCTTTAAAAATTCTCTGCGAAGTTCCTTGAATGATTTTTGTGACGATAAAATAAGGAAATAATCCTCTTATTCCGCCAAAATAGGCAAGAATACGTCTTGTCCGCCATTACTGCTCATTCGCGTGCCTCACCAATGGCTCCAATCGCATTTGATGTAGGTTTGAATCTTAACCGTTGATATTCATCTAGGTTGGATCATTGAATGGTTGTGCTTCAATCAATCTGACATTGACTTCCATTGTAGAAAATGGCCCATAATTCCTCCAATCAAAACATTCCAGCTCAGGAACCCTTACAACTCACGTTTTTGGCCCCACCATCTCCTGTATCGTCAATTAAATCCAAGTGTCAACATTCCCTTGATATCGTGATCGTTAAACATATTGCAACTATTGATCACATGATAGCAGGCAACCATAGATCTTGATCTTTAGCAAACTTGCTCGTGCAGAGGGTTGACAACTTTGACTTTAAATGTCGAGCACCTTTTATGTTTAGATTAAAACATCTCCACCGATTTTAAGCATGTGCATTTTAGATCTAATTTAGTAGCTCACCAGTTAATATATTAAGGTCAGCCTAATATATTAAAACATTCATAATGTTCCTCCAGCCTCTCTGAATGTGATAGATGGTGCCTTCCCGTGATATCCTGATCAATCAATACTCTGTGGTTGAATGATCGCAATATCATGGGAAGGCACCATCTGTCACATTTAGAGAGGCTAAAGGAAAATTATGAATGTTTTAATATATTAATTTGACCTTGATATATTAACTAGTGATCTACTAAAGTGGGTCTAAAATGCACATGTTTAAAATCGGCGAAGATGTTTTAATCTAAACAAAAAAGGTGCTCAACATTTAAAGTCAAAGTTGTCAACCGTTCACACGAGAAAGTTTGTTGAAGATCAAGATCTACGGTTTCCCACTATCACATGATCAAGAGTTGCAAGATGGTTAACGACCATGATATCAAGGGAATGTTGACACGTGGATGATTTTTCTTTAAAAAATTGCATTGTTCCGTCAAAATTTTGATGAACCTCCAAAAATATATGAAGAATTTGCAATACGTCCAATGAAACTTTTGTCGTAATGACTTTCCTATTTCGTTGCACTTTCGTCGAACTTTCGACGAACCTCCAAAAAATGTCTGACAAATTTGCAATACATCGGACAAGACTTTCGTTTTAATGACTTGCCTATTTCGTCGCAAGTTTGATGAACTTCTATTGTTGATCCGACGCTTTGGAAAAGGCATGTCAATTGTGTTCTGGCTATGGTTCATTGCTAGATCGAAAAAAATTCCATCAATATTCCAATGAGCACTAGGGCCCTTTTCCATGGCAGCAACAGACGAAGTTGTGTCGTGATTTTGACGTTTTAAAGCTAGTCTGAAAAGCGACGAAAAATTAGCAAAAAAAATTATTTTAGTGGTTCATCAGTATGTTGACAATATATTGTCGATATTCAAACAAAATTTCATCAAAAATTGGAGTCAAATATAGCAGTGATTGATGTCAACACTATTAGCATTTTAATCTGCTTAAGGCTGTATATGTTGAGAAGATTGAGAAAATTGTAAAAACTATAGTACAGGATGCCAGTGGAGCTGAGAAGGTTGAAATGTTGGAAAGCTTTGTGTATTGAATATTTGAAGGTGCGCTTCAAAGGGTTTGGTGTTGAACCTTTCTAGTATGTTGTCTGAAAGTTTCAGTGGTGCACATGAAGTTTTGTGCAAGTTATGATGATTTGTATACCTATAGTTATTCAGTCTTTGTAGATGGTGTTCTTGGTCAAAGCAGATGAAAGTATGGTAATCTCATGTACCTATGGTGTTCATGGATGATTCTAGATTGTGCTTTATCCTTGGTGCACATCCGTAGTGATTGGAGTGTTCGTGATCAGAGATTTTTCCAATATGTGCCCGAGTGTTCATGTTCTTGGCCGATATTGTGGTGTTAGCGTGTTATGGATCCGTGAGGATTAACATTTTATTTTTTGGAGATGTTTTTTTGGTTCCTCACTATCTTATGTTTGACTTGTGTTGGTATGCATTGAAAATTATTATATATCAAGGCTGATAGTCGTAATTCATTCTTTATTTGTGGCCAATTGATTAGTGGATGCAAATTCGTGTAGCAAATATATATACAAGATTGTTTTCCTCATTTAGAGTGTGCTCAAGTGTACAAGTGATGTACAAGTGTGAATAAAGGTCAGATCATTCAGACTAGAGTGTGGAAAAGTTTGAAGAGGTTTTTAGTGTACCTAACTGGAACTATAACCAGGGTTTTGCAGAAGCTATTTTCTCAGTTCAAATTCATCAGATGGATTTAATCTGATTATTGTATGTAAGGCAGTGAGCCTTCCCTTTGAGCAGTGTGCTCTAAGAAGTGTTCCTGAATGAAAGTGCATTCTCTTTTTGTTCTTCATTATACTTCTAACAGGCTATAATCTTGTGGACTAACATCCACCATGGTTTTTCCCCTCACAGGGTTTCCACGTATAAAATCTTTGTGTTCATGTGTCTCTGATGTGTTGTTCTTATGCTTGCATTATTAATTATCAGATTTGTGATATAAGGATTGGTTAATGTTGTATAAGTTTGATTTTGGTAACAAATGATTCACCTCTCCCCCCCCCTCCTCCCCTCGCCGTCTCAGTTGTCTGTCCAACAATTGGTATCAGAGCTTATTCCTTTGAAAGAATCCTAATAGCTTGAGGTGATCCAAGATGGAATCGTTTAAAAAGGATAGTCCTAGATTTGATGGTACAAACTACTCTCTATGGAAATTCAGGATGGAATGTCATTTGAGGTGCATTGGTTAACCTTTCTGGCAGATGACACAAATTGCATACAATACTCCTCTAAATGGTCCCTCCTCTGAAGATGAGATCAAACAAGAAAAAATTAATACCAGGTTAGTAGAAACACTGGTGAGTGTTTTGACAGATTTGGAAATGAAAAATGTGATGGGTTTGAAGATTGCATATCAGATTTGGAAAAAATTGGAAACATTGTATGAAGGAGATGCACTAGTGAAAAGTGCTAAGCTACAAAGTCTAAAAGTGAAATGGGAGAGCTTGAAGATAAGAACATCTTTTCCTTCTCACATAATATAAATGAATTGGTGATGGACATTAGATGTGTCGGTGGAACTATGAATGATGATGAAATTGTGGCTAAGATACTTAGATCTATGCCCCCTTCCTACAAGATAAAATCTCATGCTATTGATGAACTCAGAACAATGATGAATATTGCAAAAGACATGTTGATTGGAAAACTTGTTGCATTTGAATTAAGTGAATTTGGTGAGTCTGCTCCTAAGACTAAATTTTATTTCAAAGCAACTGTATTCGGGAAAAAGAGATATGATTCGGGAGAGATTTCCTAGAGAACATTCAGATATGAAGATGAGATGAAGCGGATTGAAGATGAAGAAAGAGAATTGGAAGAACTAGAAGCATTGATTGTGAAAAGAGAATCAAAATGTTATGACAAGTACAAAGGAAATTTACCTATTAAATGCTTTTCTTGCAGTAAGATAGGTCATTTCGCTTCTAGATGTATTGAAAGAGTTTCAAAATATAAGCCTGAGAATACTAGATTTCAAAGAAAATGCTATTATGTTGAAGAAGGTGTAAGTGATGAAGAATTTGATAAAGAAACTGGAAATGAAGATGAATGGGTATTTATTACTATCAAAGAAAATGGTCAGGTGTCCATTGAATTTGCTAGTAATGTAAATGTTGAGAAAGCTCTTGCAGCCAAAGTTGAAGAGAAAGATCAGTGGGTAATTGGCAGTGGATGCACTCATATCATATGACTGGTGGAAAAATAAAATTTGTAAGCTTGGAAAACTATGATGGTGGTGTAGTGAGGTTTGGTGACAACACTTCTGGTGTGATTCATGGCAGAGGCAATATTTATTTTGGTGGAAAGCACAATACTAAAGATGTTCTTTTTGTAGAAGGCCTAAAGAATAGCTTGTTGAGTGTTGGACAAATGGTAGACAAAGGCTACAATCTGCAGTTCAAAAATGATAAGTGCAAAATAACAGGAATTTCAAGAAATATAATTGCTTCAGGAACAAAGACAAAAGGGAATATCTTTCATTTAAGTATTGCTAGTCAAAGTTGTTTAATTGCTCAAATTGATGTAAGTTGGTTATGGCATAGGAGGTTATGTCATGTGAAATTTGATAACATTGTCGAGATAAGTTCTACTCAAGCATTCAAAGATTTACCTAAGTTAGTGAATCCTACTAACACTATGTGCAAGGAATGTCAGATGGGAAAGCAAACAAGAAATTCCTTCTGAATCAAACAGTACAACTCTAATAGAGTACTAGATTTGATACATATTGATCTATGTGGTCCTTCCAGAATAAGAAGCCTACAACATGAAAGGTACTTTATGTTACTCATTGACGATTTTTATAGAATGATATGGGTCGCTTTCTTAAGAGAAAAACATGAAGCACTACAAAATTTCAAAAAATTTAAAGCTATGGCAGAGAATGAGACAGGTCAAAAGATCAAATGTTTATAGTCAGACAGAGGTGGTGAATTTACTTCATGGGAATTCAATTCTTTTTGTGAAGAGCATGGTATTCAAAGACAACTATCTTCTCCCTAGACCCCTTAATAGAATGGAGTTTTTGAAAGAAAGAACAAAACTGTTCTAGACACTACTAGAACCATGATGTTGGAAGAAAATGTTTCTCATTTCTACTGGAGAGAAGTTGTAAGTACTGTTGTGTATACTATTAACAAGGTGAATGCCAACAGTAATTTTGGTAAGACACCTTTTGAGCTATGGTCCGGTTATAAGCCTATTGTCAAATACTTCAAAAAATTTGGAAGCATATGCTACATCAAGAGATATGATGATATAGATAAGTTTTATGCGAGAAGTGATGAAGGAATCTTCCTAGGATACTCTACTAAAAGCAAAGCTTACCGGTGCTTTAATAAAAGGTTGAAGAAAATGGTTGAAAGTGAAAATGTTAAGATTGATGAAGATATTGGTAAATCATCCAGAGTCAGTGATTATCATTTAGATGATCAACATGATGATGCTGACAATAATGCTCAGACAAATAATCAACTTCGGATTGTTCCGGTGAATCAAGAAAATCAAGAAGCAAAAACAAATGAAAGTATAGAAGAAATATCACAAGAACAAGAGGTAAGAGAAAACTTCAAAACTCCTAAGTATGAGAAGAAATAATTCTGATAGTCAAATCATAGGAGACAAAACCAAAGGTGTGAAAACTAGAAGAAGAATTCTAGAAGAATATTGTCTAATTTCGAAAGTTGAACCTAGAAATATAAGTGAAGCATGCAAGGATGAACATTGGATAAAAGCCATGAAAGAAGAATTGTTGTAGATATAGAAGAATAATACATGGGATCTTATTCCTAGACCTCAGAACAAAAATGTGATTGGAACCAAGTGGGTGTTCCAAAATAAGTTGAATGAACAAGGTGATGTGGTTAGAAACAAAGCAAGATTGGTGTGCAAAGGTTACTCAGAGATGGAAGGTATTGATTTTGAAGAAACTTTTGCTCTTGTTGCTAGAATTGAGGTTGTTAGACTACTTCTTGCTTATGCTACTTTCAAGAACTACAAAGTTTATCAGATGGATGTAAAATCAGCATTTCTGAATGGTGAAGTAGAAGAATAAGTTTATGTTGAACAACCAGATGGATTTCATTTGACTGATGAAAAGGACATGGTATGTTGATTGAAGAAATATTTGTATGGACTAAAGAAAGCTCCTAGAGCTTGGTATCCTAGATTGAAAAAATATTTATTGAAGCTTGGATTCAGTAAAGGTACTGCTAACAAAAATTTGTATTTCAAGTTGGATAAGAACAAATAATTGATCATTGAAGTCTTTGTTGATGATATTTTTGAAGGAGATGATGATTTGTGTATGAAGTACACTGATGAAATGAAAAGTGAATTTGAAATTTCAATGATAGGAGAGCTAAAATTATTTTTGGGATTATAAATCACTCACTTAGAAGATGGGATCTTTATATCTCGTTCCAAATATGTAAAAGAGTTACTGAAAAAGTTTGGCATGGAAGAAGTAAAGCCTGTTGGTACACCTATGGTGATCGGATGTAAACTCACACAAAATGATGAATCCCCTAAAGTAAATCAAACAAAGTATAGATCGATGATTGGTGGGTTGCTCTACTTGACTCAGACAAGGCCAAATATAATGAATGTTGTGTGCATGGTTGCTAGATTTCAAGCTAATCCTAAAGAGTCTCATGTGATTGTTGTGAAAATAATATTCAGATATCTGAAAGGGACAGTTGATCTTGGTCTTTGGTATCCTGAGAATGATGATCTTACTCTAAGTGCTTTTACTGATGTTGATTGGGCAGGAGATATAGATGACAGGAAGAGTACCAGTGGTGGTGAATTCTTCTTAGGTAAGAAGTTGGTATCTTGGTTAAAAACTCAGTTTCATTATCTACTGTTGAGGCAAAGTACATTGTTGTTGCAAACAGTTGTACCCAAGTATTATGGATGAAGTAAATGTTGAGAGATGTCAAAATTGAGTATGAAGAACCCATTGCTATACTCTGTGACAATTCAAGTTCCATTAACATTTCTAAGAATCTAGTATTGCATTCAAAGAAAAAGCATATATCTATCAAGTATCACTTCTTGAGAGACAAAGTAAGTGAAAAAGAAGTCAAACTGGAGTACATACCTACCAAAAAAAAAATTGCAAATATCTTTACAAAGATGTTGCCTAAGGATACTTTTGAGTACCTCAGAGGAAAGGTAGGGTAATTTCCCCTCCTAATCAGAACGATGTAGGTATTTGCATCAGGTCATGAATTCATTGCTATATCATATTCCGGATTGATGTTGTGGTGACTGCTACTCAGGGGGAGTAGTCAGATGTTTTCAAGATTGAAATCAAATCGTATGTACCTTTTCCATTGATTTCAAAAGGGGAGAGAAGCAATGTGAAAAATGGGAAAGAAAAAGGAAACAAAAAGTGCACAATCTTAGGGGGAGATTGTTGAAGAAGAGTTAGTTAGGTTGATGGTATTATTTTTCACATCATGTGTTGCCATCAATGGCAAAAGGGGAGATTGTTGGATGTTGTGGTTGTATTGCTGATATATTGTTGTCATTGATGTCAACACTATTAGAATTTTAATTTGCTTAAGGTTGTATATGTCGAGGAGATTGAGAAAATTGTAAAAAATATAGTGCAGGTAGCCAGTGGAGCTAAGAAGGTCAGAATGTTGGAAAGCTTTGCATATTGAAGATTTGAAGGTGTGCTTCAAAGGGTTTGGTGTTGAACCTTTCTAGTATGTTGTCTAAAAGTTTCAGTGGTGCGCATGAAGTTTTGTGGAAGTTATGATGATTTGTATACCTACAGTTATTCAGTCTATGTAGATGGTGTTCTTGGTCAAAGCGGATGAGAGTATGGTGATCTCATGTGTTTCTCATGTTCCTATGACGTTCATGGATGAGTCTAGATTGTGATCTATACTTGGTGTACATCCGCAGTGATTGGAGTGTTCGTGATTGGAGATTTTTTTGATATGTTCCTGAGAGTTCACGTTCTTGGCCGATATTGTGGTGTTAGCATGTTGCAGATCTATGAGGATTAATATTTTATTGTTTGGCATGTTTGGAGATGTTTGTTTGGGTCCTCACTATGTTATGTATGACTTGTGTTGGTACACATTGAAATTTATTCATGTATCAAGGACGATAGTTGTAATTCATTCTTTATTTGTGGCCAACTGATTAGTGGATGCAAATCCATGTAGCAGATATATATACAAAATTGTTTTCCTCATTTAGAGTTTTCTCAAGTGTACAAGTGATGTAAAAGTGCGAATAAAGGTCATATCATTCAGAGCACAGTGTGGAAGAGTTTGAAGACATTTTTAGTGTGCCTAACTAGAACTATAACCAAACTTTTGCATAAGCTATTTTCTCAGTTCAAATTCATCATATGGATTTAATTTGATTACTGTATGTAAGGCAATGAGCCTTCCCTTTGAGCAGTGTGCTCTAGGTAGTGTGTCTGAATGCAAGTGAACTCTCTTTTTTTTCTTCATTATACTTCTAACAGGGTATAATCTTGTGGACTAACATCCACCGTGGTTTTTCCCCTCACAGGGTTTCCACGTATAAAATTTGTGTTCATGTGTCTCTTATGTGTTGTTCTTATGCTTGCATAATTAATTATCAGATCTATGATATAATGATTGGTTAATGTTGTATAAGTTTGATTTTGGTAACAACTGATTCACCCCCCGTCTTAGTTGTCTATCCTCATTTTTCCAACAGGTTGTGTTCGATTATCATATGTAGGAAGGTCTCATGGTTGAGTGGGAGAAATGGCAGACGAGGGTAAGTTGAAGGTTGATAAGTTCAATCGGAAAAAATATCAGTTATGGAAGATGCAGATGGAGAACTACCTCTATTAGAATGATCTATGGTGGCCATTGGAAGGGAAAACCAAGAAACCCTCAACAATGTCTAATGAGGACTGAGATATTTTGGATAAAAAGGCACTTGGCAGTATTTTTTTTTTGTCTAGCACAATCGGTGGTGTTCAATATTACAAAAGAAAAGACAACTCAAGAGTTGATGGAAACCCTAGCAAATCTATATGAAAAGTCTTCCGCTTTGAATAAGGTATTTCTTACGAAGCATTTATTTAATATGAAAATAGTAGAAGGTGGGTCAGTTGTTGATCATTTAAATGAGTTTAATATGGTTAGTAGTCAATTAACTTTTGTAAATGTAAACTTTGATAAAGAAGTTATGGATCTTTTGATTCTGTGTTCTTTGCCTGAAAGTTGGAATAGTTTGGTAATGGTTGTTAGCAATTATGTTTCTAGTTCGAATACATTAAAATTTGATGATGTTGTTGGTGTTATTTTTAGTGAGGAAATTCATAGGAAAAGCTCAGGTGAAAAATCCACATCAGACAATGTTTTGAATGCAAAAATCAGGGGCAAAACAAAGGAGAGGAAATAATTCTGGAAGTCGTGGGAAGTCACTAGGAAAATCAAAGGACAAAAGTTCCCAACCTAGAGACAAGAGGGATTGTTGGTACTATGGTAAGTCGGGTCATTTAAAGAAAGATTGTTGGTCTCAAAAAAATAAAGAAGACAAAAATGAAGGAACAAAGAGGCAAATGTGGTAAGGAATAAATCTAATGAGGATGTTTTGATTCTTTCCCTTGACAATGTTGATGATTCTTGGGTGTTAGATTCAGGGGCTTCATTTCATGCTACACCCCATATAAATTATTTTCTTGATTATGTCCAAGGGGATTTTGGGCTAGTTTATTTAGAAGATAACGAACCCTATCAGATTGTTGGAAAAGGAAGAATCAAGATTAAGTTGCAGAATGGGAATCATTGAATACTACATGAGGTAAGACACGTTCCAAAGTTAAGAAGAAATTTAATTTCAACATGGCAACTAGATGGTGAAGGTTGTGTTGTTTCATTTAGTGATAAAAATTGGAAGGTTACAAAAGGTGTGAAAGTAGGCACCTTATATCTTTGTAGAGGTCATACTGTTCCTTCTACTTTAGCTATTGTAGAAAAAAAAATCAATGTTCAGGAACAGTTGTTACAGTTTAGTAGGTAGAAAATCAAATAGTTGTGGATTCTAAATTAACATTGACATAACAGACTTGGGCATATGAGTGCAAAAGGTTTGAAAGTATTTCATTCAAAGAATGTTTTACCAGATCTAAAATGTGTTAATATGGATTTATGTAAAAGTTGTTTGTATGGAAAATAAAGAGTTAGTTTTATCAAAGATGGGGGAAAAAAGAAAGATGAGAAATTGGAGCTTGTGCATACAGATGTATGGGGACCAGCTCAGGGATCTTCTCTCGGTGACTCTCATTATTATGTTACATTTATTGATGATGCAAATAGGAAGGTATTGTTTTAAGTATTGTGGCTGCTGAAGATTTGCATTTAGAACAACTTGATGTTAAAACAACCTTTCTCCATGGTGATTTGGAAGAGGAAATATATATAGAATAGCCACAAGGATTTGAGGTCAAAGGTAAGGAGAAACTAGTGTGCAGATTGAAGAAAAGTTTATATGGCTTGAAGCAAGCACTTTGACAATGGTATATTAAATTTGATAGTTTTATGATTGAGCAAGGCTACAACAGGTGTAATTCAGACCATTGTGTTTACTTTAAGAAGTTAGCTGAAGATAGCTACATTATTTTATGTTTATATGTTGGTGATATGCTTGTAGCAGGGTCTAACATGGATCACATAAAGGAGTTAAAACAATAGTTAGCAAATTCATTTACTATGAAGGATTTGGAGGTAGCAAAACAAATATTTGGTATGAAGATTACAAGAGATAGGAAAAATACAAAATTGTTTATATCTTAAGCTAATTATGTTGAAAAGGTGTTGCAGAGATTTCATATGGAGAATGCAAAATCTTTCAGCACACCTTTTCCCAGTCATGTCAAATTGACTAAGGATATGTGTTTAAAGACACAAGAGGAGGAAGGAAAAATATCCAAGGTACCATATGCTTCAACTATAGGCAATTTAATGTACGTCATGGTATGCACAAGACCGGATATTGCACATGCCATAGGAGTTGTTAGCAGGTATATGAGTCATCCTGGAGTTGAGCATTGGAATGTGATAAAATAGATTCTTAGGTATTTGAGAGTTACATTCAATAAATTTTTATGTTTTGGGGGCTCTTATATTGATTTAAAAGACTATGATGACTCGGATTTGGTAGGGGATATAGATACTAGGCGGAGTACCACAAGTTATGCATTTACTGTTGGTGGGACAATAGTGGGTCAGATTTCTCAATTGCAAAAGGTAGTTGCTTTATCCAACATGAAGGCATATATTGTTGTAACAGAGACAATAAAGGAGATGATATGGTTGCAACTTTTCATGGAAGATTTGGGCAAACAACAGGCTGAAAATCACTTGTTTATAGACAACTAGAGTGTTATACATATTGCAAATAATTTTGCCTTGCATGCTAAAACCAAACACATATAGCTGAGATATCATTTCATTCAATCAGTGTTGGAGGATGGATAGGTAAAGCTGGAAAAGATACATACAGATGTTAATCCAGCAGATATGTTTACAAAGGCAGTGACAAGGGAGAAGTTGAGCTCCTCTTCAGTTTCGGTTGGTATTCATGGTTAAAAGTATAACAAAGCAGTAAGGTCCAAGGTGTTTATTTCTAGTGGGAGTTGTAAGTGCAGCGGTGTCGTCTAGGATCAGTCTCCAAGTGGGAGATTGTGTTGGTGTGGAGTCTAATCAGTCTCCAATTGGGAGATTGTTGGTATGTGGTGATTGATCATGTTATACTATACACTCTTCATGTATCCTCGTCGGGGTCTAGGGCCGGGTTGGGCCTCGAGCAGGGGTTCGGAGACGGCATCCCCCAATATTTTTTATTTTTATTTTTTTCACTTTGTCACCGAAAAATTAAAAAAAATTTGACTTTGTAGAACCCTAATTTCTTGAAGCTTTTAAAAACTTGTTATAAGCAGTTGGAATGGGGAGTTGTAGTATGGCATTATTCGCGAGATTGTCATATATTTTGCACTGGATAATAAAATCATTAGATGGCTGTGGTTTTGTGGATGTAGCCCGGATTGGGTGAACTACGTTAAATTCTCTGTGTAGTCTTATTTTTGCTATAATTTTCTATGTGTTTTATTTCTATGTTTTATTGATCCAATCTGCATTTAACTTGTTAGATATCTATCTTCTAACCCTAACAAAGTGAAAAAGGAAAACATCATATTATTTAATTATGTATAGATCCTAATGAGGCTTCTTGTTTATTTATTATATGCATTCATGATTATAGAATCACTATTGGTCCTTGGCTCATCTTTTGATATTCCATTACACAAATAGGGTTTCTTGATTACAATAGATAACATGCATATATTCTTGGAAGAATAGAAGAAAGGTTTGAGATGATGAGAAATGTATAGTTTTAAGTAGTTGTGGAAGAAGATACAATGAGGGGTCAATAGCCTAGATATGATGAGTGATAAAGAATAAAATGGAAGAAGAAGAGATAAACAATAGAATACACGAAGTACAAAATTAATTGTGCAAGACGAAGAAGAAGAAGTTATAGTTTAGGTAATTATTTTGAAATGTATTTTCAAAAATTGATAATCTATCTAGAAATGATATTTCTAATTATTCTAGTAGTTTAAATTTGGAAGGGTCAATATATTGAATAAATGATATAGATCACCAATATTTTGAGTATTAGAAAATTCTAAATCTTAAAAGGGTTAGATGTGCTAAGATGAAAAATAAAGGACATGTTGCATTATGGTGGAAATAAATATAGCTAGAAAGAAATAGGTGGGATAAGTGGAAAATAGAGTAATGGAATAAGATGTGTTGATTGGGTTTACAAACCCCTATTTTTGGCAAAATTGAGAACCCTTCTTTTTTAAGTCTTATTGAACCATGATACCCCTCCTCATATGCGACTGATCATGTTGATATTCATACTTTGATTTATGGTCACCTAGTTGTGCATTATTGCCATTGCAGCACTTTGTCGTGCAATGCCACCATATAGCATTGTGTTCTCCGTGATGTGCTGCAATCTTTTAAGCATTTCAAATGGTGTTGTAAGACCAGCTTTAACTTGTTGCAAGTTACATTTTGTCACACTTCGATGCATTGCGCTCTGTTGTTGTGATTGTTGCACTTGTCACGACAAGTTTATGCCTTGTCACATTTGTCAGAATTGTTAAACTTACTGATTAAATTCATTATCTGATGTTAACTTTATTCGTTGCAGGAGGATGTTGAAGGACTTGAACTGGTGAAAGTAGCCAACAAGAACAGGAAATGCTTGACATAATGCCTGAGAGGAAGATGAAACACCCTGGAGAAGGCGTGTGAACTGTTTGACAATATGTCTCGAACAAATGTGATTTCATGAACAACAAATAGCAGGATAAAAACAAAATCGATTCAAGTGAATGCAATTGGCAGGTCACTAAACATTTTTTTATTTTTTATTGCCAGGTATCTTTCCAGCATTATATCCCATACCCAAGGAGGTATTTGAACAGCCAAATAAACGAATTAAGTAAAAACAAGTATGGTGCAGCTTAATCCAATACAAAAAGAAAAGTGTGGTGCAGCTTATAAAAAGAAGATCAGATGCTTCAGGCAGAAAATTTCAAATAAAAATCAGCATTTTTAGGCAGCATTTTTAATACCCATGAGGCAGTGATACATCAAAATAAGTGTATATATACTGTGCTGGGAATGGTAGGAGGCTGCACAATGTTTTAAAAGAGGTTTGCAAGTCAAAATGGTTCCCAGCACCTTCTCACGCCAATGGGGTGTGGTATTTAAAGAAAAAATGATGATAAATTTGCAATTTAAAAGTATGGCAGAGGGGTTTGTAGGGAAAGGATTCCAAAAACAAGCATTGCAATGAGAATTACTGGCTGTAGCTGGGCATGTCAACTGTTTGACAGAATTTGTTCTCATGGAAGCATCATGATTACAGGTAAACATAAGGCCAAATTCCACAAACAAGGTGTTCGGAACTTTTGGCAAATTTCTAAATAAATTCCAACGCCCTTGGCAGCGTCTCAGGCCGATGGCAAAATTGGAGCGTTGGGAGAGGGTATGGACATCCATTTAAGGCTAAAGAAATAGGCACTTTGGTCATATGCTGCAGTATTGCTTTGGTAAAAAATATGTAAAAGTGGAAGCATAGAAAGGCATGTAGGCTGGCAGGCAGAGAAAGAGGTTGCACAGGGATGTCATGAAGACCAGAAAAGAAGGTTGAAAAATAGAGTTATTAATTGAAATATGGAAAGAGGAATAACACAGATATTAATGCTTCTGGTTTATGTTTCACAAGTCCATAGGTTCCATGGGTTTCATAGCGTGATGTATTGCGTTCTTTGTACCTGGAGTGATGCTCATTTTTATGGGACAGTGTCTTTTTTGGGGGGGAGGGTGTGGGGAGATCTGACAGATGGTAACTATGTAGTTCTTCATAAACAAGGTATTGAGTTTTCTGATATTTATTGGATTTTCCTTCATATGGAAATGACCAAGGTAATGGCTTTAATTTTTTGCTTGGCTCTCCTACAAGACTTCCTGACATTGAAACTAATGCTCCAAGCTAATGTAGCCAACAAGACAATATATAAGATACTTGAATCACGGATGAACACACTGGTGGTTAATGGCAGCGTATTTGATTGTATTTGTTGTTTGCCTCAGAATGATGAAGTATGTAAGAGAGGGAAAGGATCGAGGAGGAATTTCTTTGGATAATGGTGGAGGAATTCAAATTTGTTTGAAGACGCAATTTATTCTAGAGGCAAGTGGAGAATACAGGACTGTTTGCAAATGGACATGGAAGGATCATTCAAATCTATTTGTGAATGTGCAAATGTGTAAATATTTATTTTCGAAATGTGTGGAGGGAAGTGGGGAATACAGAAGGACAACCTACGACCCTTCACTTTTGAAGATATTTTTGTCATTTGATGACAATTTGGACAGGACTGTTTGCCTCCCATCTCAAATTGCCTTTATAAACTGTGTGTGTTTGTGAAGACATGGAGAAACCCGTTGGGGGTTCGAAACCATTGAAGCTAATGAAAATTATCTATTTCTTTCAATGATAATAAGTTTTCACAATTCATATTGATATTGTTTAATAGATTTGTGGATTCGATTGTGTGAGTTTTTGTATCAATGTTTCGGATCATGCTCCGTGATCCATCATTAGGATGAAGAGAGCATAAGAAATGAAAAACTATCACACAATCGAATCCAAAAATCTGTTAAGCAATATCTATTTCTTCTTATTTGTGTCAATTTTATTTCATTTGATTTGGTTTCCATGTTTTAATTCATCTAACTTTTTCACACATTACTATCCTTCGAAGATTGCACCGACTCACATTAGAATTCCGGGTAATTAGTTTGGCGGAGTTCAGTTTGTCCATTCATGGAACAACATGTAAGAGGATCGAATTTAAGTTTGGATTTTCGTTTTTGTTCTCTACCTATTTCTTATCTATTCCTCCTTGCCTTTTTAAATTTTTAATTCTTGGATAATAGTTTAATTTCAAGTTTGAATGATTAATTTCAGTTATATATGCATTAATTTTTTTATTTAAAAACAATGATATTTCACAAAAAAATTTTAATCATTGTTCTTATCAAATTATAATTTGGGACAAAATTATGTTATGTTTGTTGACAATCCTAAAATTTTAAAAGTTCAGTTATTTTAAAAATAGCAATTCTCATGTACAAACAATTCAAAATCTTGCATTTAAATTTTGATTTTATAATAATTATTAGAACATCTTTTTTAATGAATTAATTAATTTTGGGGTTAGAATATGGTCAAAACAAACTTATTTTAATGATACAAATTCTGATTTTAATAAGAAAATCACTATTTCAATTCAATTTCAAATAACAAATTGGATTAAATAATGACAAAATCATACAATTTACAACTGTTTTTTAACTTTCCCTATTAATTTTAAGGAAAGCTTAATGTTGGAAACCAATTTCTATGAAGCCAAAAAAAAAATATATAAAATATAAAAGTCAAATTAACCAAAGTTAAAATGAAATCAAATGAAGTATTATTGTTTACATGACCAACAAATAATAAAATTTAGTAAGGAAATGACTATTCTCATAAACAATTCCTAACTACTCCACATAGCCCCTTGTGAAGAAATTAGTCAAAGCACTCTCCAATTGAGGGATTCTAATGAACATCTATTTCATTTGACGAATACACTTGAGGTTGTCCACCTTTTAAGCAAGGAAACTTTTGGCATTCTACCATGTGTGCTTCGTAGTGTGCAAGTACGTTGGTGTGTTAAAAGGCATATCAATAAGATGATGTCAATTGTAAAGATTAATTTTTTGTTGAAAATATCGTAAATTTTGAGAAAAAAGAGAAGAACGTGAAATATTATAGTAAATAATTTTGTAGAATGAAAATTAGAAATACACATAATGAAATTAATCAATAAAACAGGGTAAGATACATAAATAGATTAAGCTTGCTAAGATTGAAAAATATAGAGGAAGCATACCAATTTAGTCGTAAGGATAGAGGATATTGGACAAGTTATTTGAGATCAAACAAAATAAGCAAAAGATGAAAAGGCAATAGATTTTAGAGGAAGAAATTGAGGAAGTAATAGAGGGTAGTATAATGAAGATGTTAGAGAAAAAGGAGGTGGCAATCTATGTTACAATAAAAGATCTTATAGATAACAATGAGGTAAAGAAAGATATGCTAGATGAGGTGGAAAATCATTTAGAGAAAATTTATTTTAAGTGTGGAATTGAAGGACATAGGGCATTTAGGTGTCTCCAAGCTTAATTAAGTAACGATATAAGATCAAGATTTGCGCATGCAAATGAAGAATCAAGTGAATCACAAAGTCAAGTAAATAAAATAGCAAGATGTGACACATTATTAGTGAAAAAGGTTTTGTTGAAACCTAATGGTATAGATAGAGATGAACCAATGCAAAGAAGAAATATTTTCAAAATAGTATGTAAGATTGAGGGTAAGTGTTTTAAAGTTGTCATTGATAGTTGTAGAAAGGATAATCTAGTGTCAAGTAAAATGGTTGGTAAGTTAAAGTTCAAAGAATAGAGTATCCTCATTTGTACATAATTTTTTGGGTATAGAAAGAACATATAATGTTGATGAATGAGCAATTTTGGTTAAGCTAAAAATAAGAACATATCATGATGAGGTGTTATCTAATCTTATGCTAATAGATGCATGTCATTTTTTGGTAGGAGGACCATGGCAATATGCTAGAAAAACTATACATGCTAGTAGGGAAAATAATTTCCACTTATTTGAAAGATGGGGAAAAACATAGTGTATCCCATTAAAATAGAAATAAATCCAAGTATATGGTGATGTAACAATCTATTCAGTGGACGGTGAGAAGTTCTTAGGTAATCCAAATAATGGAAAGTTGTGTTTTGTATTGATTCCCAAAGCATCTAGTAGCATAAATGAAACTAAGAAGCACATTCATAAATTTCAAAATTATTAATATAATATAGCACTTGACATAAAATTAGACAATATACCAGATGCATTGCCATTATTAAGGAGCAATAGTCATCATATGGATTTTATTTCAAAAATATTTTTACCAAATCAAGATACACATAAATTGATTTTATTAAAAACTGAAGAGTTGAATAGACAAGTGTATGAACTATTGAAGAAGTGTTTAATAAGAGAAAGTTTGAGTCCCTTTGTGATAATAATATCACCAAAGAAAGGTGATGATGGGAGAACATATATATATTCAAAAATAATAAATGATACAATAATGGTTGTAGGATCCAATTAAGTATTATCCAACCATGCAACCAAATACACAACACATATAGTGGAGTTTAATGAAATAAAAAAATAAAGAATTGATCCTTATTGACTTATGGTCATAGAATACAATAAAATACAAAAATAGCTTAAAACGTGAGATATTGGCCTTCAATGATATATGGGAACCATTATATGTGAATTCAATAATTTTCTATCATTATTATTTTTTTTTGGCAAAAGGCTAGTGCCTATAATATATTATATTGTTTGAAATAAAGAGATTACAAAAACTAGAATTATAGTATTGGCTAATATTCATTTTTTTATTGTATATCAGAAAACCAATGATTTTCCCATAAAACATAATGCATATCTATAGAACATTAAAACTATTATAAAAATTGCATATTCGAATATAACCAGTAGTAGCATAAGTATCCATACTATTCTTCCATCATGCCAGCCACATCGAGTATATTCAATCCTTCATTGCATGGAAGTCCACTATTCCATTGAGCAATTTTTGCACCCATTACAACAAAAGCATTGAAGACTATGTCCCTCTGATCTTCATTAACCTCCATTGCACCAATGTTTGGTGCAGATATAACCCTGCAATCAGTGTAACCAAATGCTACATTTACCATTTCTTCTTCCACATCTTCATTTTCAGGAGATCCTTCAATATCATTGGTAACTGCAATTTCCCTAGGGTCATGCCGAATATGATGAGAGAGGATGAAAGCAACCGCAAAGAATGTTTCTTTGCATTTTTTCACCATTAATGGGCCAATTGTTTGAGCATGGGTGTTGAGTACCCTATACAAAGTCTAGGGGTCGTCATTATGGAGGCTCTTTTTAATTGTTGTGTAAACATCTCTGAAAGAAATTTTTTTCCTTACCAAGCTTTTTGGAAAGAGGCCACCAATATAAGCTTTTCCTTTCATCATTTTATATGCTTGAGTAGCCTGCAGAAGCTCATCATCTTCCATGTAATTCATAATTGTTACTTCCTTTGCAACCAATGACACTAACTCAAAAGACTGCAACAAGTCCATTGTATTTGAAAGGAAGATGGAAAGCATTTGAGTCAAAAACAATAGCCTAGGGGAGTCTGGATACAAAATTCCATTCCCTATGACACTTTTAATGCTATCCAACAGACTCAGACATGATACCCTAAACAATTTTGAAAGTGGGAGGTTCGTTGCTTCATCAGAGAATGGGAGCTCACCTTCCCTAATTTGAAGTTCAATTCTAAAATTCAAATACATATACGCCATCGCATGCAGCAGGTTATCAAAATGTATGCAATTTTGCCCAACAAAACCCAGTTCCAAAAGAACCCAAGCAACAATTACCCAATGAAAGTCGAAAACCCTGACTTGACCAAATGAGACACCTTCAAATTTTCAGCTCAGCAAGCAAGCTTTAACCACAAACCAAATAATTATATAATGATCATTTAGCCTATGCATGATCTAGTTGGTTTCAAGGTGGTGCAAAGCTTAATCCAAGATGAATCATGTAGTCTTGAAACATGTAGAAGGGAATCTTCTAGAATGAATATGGTGAGAATAATTGAAAGGATCTTGATAATTTTTTATTCCACAAACCTCCTTGGGATCAATAAGCTTGTAATTTAACCATTTTTTTTCATAAAGCTCGTACAATTAATGCATAATAAAAACAATGAGTATAGGATAGACTCTAATATATTTTGTAATGAGTCTAGAATTGAGTATATTCCTTTATGGTGATAACTACAAGTTATAGTGATTAATTATTATTGGAACATCATTTTAAACCTACAAATAAACAAAAAAATAAGTGAAAGAAAATATTTTTGAGTAATGCAAGATTGTTCCCGTACCTAGCATGCTCCTATAGTAGATGCCTAGGGTAATTTAAAAATTGAATCCCTCTTTTTGGGGAATAGAGGGAAACTACAATATTCCACCTCAACTTTAGAAATTCAAGATGATTCTTTGTTCATGTTTCCTTTCCAATTTTATTATCTAAAAATTCTACTTGATAGACTATTTATATTATTGCAATATTTGTTTCTTATAATGTATATTTGTTCTAACTTTTTATTCATGATGTTTATAAAGGTATATAATGTTAAACACTAATATTTTGCCCAAATATTTAATTTTATATATGTTCCAAATAGAATCTCTCCATTTTGATATATACCATCACTTCATCTCCTATCTCATACTTCGTATGTCTCCTCATCTCATATTTCTTCTCCTTGCATCCACAATTCACCTTCCCCAACTAATGTATAGCCTCTATATACACTTCCTTTGAGTGTTTTTAAAAATCTTCTAGCTTTAAAATTCTCTTCTCCTCACTTCTAATGTTATGATACTCTAATAAATTCATTCACTAGTTCCATATGCTAAGACAAATAGTTTTTACCTATGCTTTTATTCATTAGATTACTATGTAAAAATTCTACTTGCAACAAGACATTTCCCAATTTCACATCTTTTATCTTGTCAAACAGTTCAACAAATTGTCCAAACTCCTATTCACAACTTCTATTTTCCCACCAATCTATGGGTGGTATAGGGAACTAAGTTTTAATTCTATCTTCATCTTCTACCATAAATTATTTGAAAAGTATCTAACAAATTTTATATCCCTATTTAAAACTATGCTCTTTGACAACCTCATAACCTCTTTGAAACTTAAATTAAATACATGTATTGTATTATTTATTTATCACATGAATTTATATTTGCCATCTTAAAAAAATTGTCCATAACTACAAACATAGATTCATGACCTCTCCATGCCTAGAGAAATCCAAACACAAATTCAATATTTAGTTCTTCTTAAGATTTCTCTAGAACTAGCAATGGCTTATACAATCCAAAGTTTTAATAAATCACTTATTTAATTTGATAAATCCTACAACTTTGAACATATTTATTGACATCTTTATATAATTTTGGGAAAAAATAATTTTTCGCTTACCAATGCCACTATCTTATCAACTCTAAAATGACTAGCTAAACAATTTCTATACTTCTCTTTTATTGCATTTTCCCTCATTGATCTTCAATAGATATGTAATTATCTACCCTTGAATAATATTTAATTGTTAATTAGATAATTAAGCACTAACTTATATCCATTACTATCATCTATCTACATGTTTTCCATGCTTCCAAAAAATAAGGATTAGCTATAATTCATTAAATCCTACTACTTTTACTCTCATTTTTGCTAGAAATTTGTATATCCTACTCAATGAATCTCCACCCTTTTTTTAATTTTTAATTTTATGTTTTAACAAAAAAGAATAAATTTTCATAAACTTGTCTCATCTCACATGTCTTTGATTTAACTTATATTGTTTATTCAAATATTACAATGTATAGTGATCCATGTATAACCCAAATTATTGTTAGAGTAAAGGTTTTTACTTAATTATGTTGATTAAGTTACCTTTATTCCCTTCTTAAGATTTCACATTAGTTTGCATAATGTGACATTTAATAATTATATTAATTATTAAATGTTTTCTTATTAGGGCTTCTATTAAAGTTTTTCCTATTAGGGTTTTATTAGGGTTTGCATGATCTCCTTTTTATAAGGATTGATCCCATTGTATTTCATATCAATTCATTCTCTCATTCTCTCTAATATATACATTTTTAGTTTTCAGAGAAACCTTGCTTGTTTGTCTCCATCTCTTCTTTTGTGACAGGTTATTTGCATGCAGGTGATCTTCGGGGTTTGTGAAGTTGTATTTTCTCAACTCCTACATGGTATCAGAGCTCCACACTTGTTGCTTCCTGTTCTTGTTTTGAATATTTTTGGAGCTTCAAGGGTTTGGGGTTTATTTTCTTGATCTAGGGAATACCTTCAATTTTGAAGCATTTTCAGCTCAAATTGACATCGCCATTGTGTCCGCAGCGGTCCAAAACCCCTAAATCAACTGTTCATTCGTCCATTTTGGACAAAGTTGAAATTTGAGGCAAAAAAAAATTGTAATACAGTCGTCCCCTACCTGGTAATTTTTTCCGAAATATTTTTTCATCAAAAAAAAATTTATTTCTACGAATATTTTTTTTCATTGTAAAGTTTTTGTTTTTTATTAAAAAAATTTAAAAAAAACAAAGAAAAAAAATATTTATTTTTTTCGCAGTTTTAGGGCTTGTCGGCCTAGTACCTGCAGGTACCTGCGCTTGCAGGCCTGCAGGCCCTCTTGCCTGCCGGTCGGCGTACTGTCGACCGTCGGTGGTCTTAGTGCTGACCGGCGATAGACAGTAGTGCCAACGGCGGTACAGTGGCGGCCGGCCGCAGGCGGCGGCCCCCGACCCATGCCAAAAAAAAAAAAAAATTAATTATTTTTTAATTTGTTTTTACAAAAAATTAACTTTTAAAAAGAAAACGTTTTTTTTATTGTTTTTTATTTTTTTAAAAAACAATTTTTTTCGAAAATAAGCCCAATCGCACATTTATGGTGACGGTCGTTTGGCCGTCAAATTTAACCTAGTATTTTTGCTGCGACGGCCGTATGACCGTCAAATTTAACCCAGCACTAGTTTTTTCCCTCTTTGGAGCTGATTTATTCCAGAGGCCGTAACTTGGGCATACGATATCATTTTTTGGAAAACAAGATATCATCGGAAAGCTGGTTTTCTCATCTTTCTAGTGGTGTGGGTCTCATCACATCTTTTTTTTGATGGTGCATTCTACAGCCAGTTGAAGACAAAGGGGCTTCTTTCAGTCTCAAGCTCATAACTTTTGATCAGTTTCTACGTTTTTTGCAATCTCAGGGGCGTTGGAACCGTATTTTAGAGCTCTTCAGTTTCATCTATACCATTTTTCCATATTTCACTCCAGGTATATTTTATTCAATTATTTGCGTTTTCACACTCTGGTGGATTACCTGGACATATTTGCTCTTGGAAACTCTTTATTTGCATGGGATGCTTCATTTTTGGCTGTTCTTCATGTATTTCCAGCATTTTGTCCTTTGAGGATATTTTGAGCATCATTTGTAAGGTATCTTTTATGTAAACGCACTAAGATAAAGTGCCACACTATTGTACATGCATCTTTTGGGGATTTTGCACATAAGGTTGTGCCATATCTTGTACTCACACTGATATTATAAAGTGCCATGAGGGGTTGTGTATTTTGCCTTTGTTTCGCCATCACATCTTTGTCCGGTGAGTATCCCTCCACGACGACATTGAATCCATACCATGGGGGGTTGTGTAGTTTGCCTTTGTTTGCCATCACACCTTTGTTCGGTGAGTGTCCCTCCATGATGACCATGGATCCATATGATTCCAGCCTCATGCATGTGTGCTTTGTTTTGCACACCACTTTTTCAATTGCAGGTGCTATCTTGTGCACTTTCAGATGTTTCTTCTCCTTCATGCACTACAGGGTGTTTCACATCATTTTAGTGGATCTGTTAGGCTCTCCCAGTTCAGCATTATGGGGGGGTTATTATATTGTTCGTGCTAATTCTTCCTTGGTTTTGCCTTGGAAGAAATCTTCCATTCTCAGTTGATCAGTGTTTCAGACTATTGGTTCTTGTGCCATCTGTATCTTCGTTTCAGGTGTTTGCCTTTGTTTACCATCTGATTCAAGTAGTGTCGTATGGGCACTTATGCAGATTATTGTCTTCTTGTTCCTGATCATCCTGTCTTCTGCGGAGGTTCTTCAACACCATAGCAGTCATCTTTCGACAGTTGTTTGCAACTTCTTCTACTTCAGTGATGTTCTTCTTCTTGGCCTTCTGCATCTCTTTTTGGAGTAGAGCTTTTTCCCATGAGATTTTCTCTATTTCTCCATTTTACAGAGATTTGGTTGTATTTGGGTACCTGATCTAGCCTAGTTGTCGGGACCCATGTTGCCTTCTTGGATTGTAGTTACCTTTGCTTTCTTGCATTTGTTTGTAGCTGCACTGTTGCTCATCTTAAAGGGGGGTGTTAGAGTAAAGGTTTTTACTTAATTATGTTGATTAAGTTATCTTTATTCCCTTCTTAATATTTCACATTGGTTTGCATAATGTGACATTCAATAATTATATTAATTATTAAATGTTTTCCTATTAGGGTTTTTCCTATTAGGGTTTTATTAGGGTTTGCATGATCTCCTTTTTATAAGGATTGATCCCATTGTATTTCATATCAATTAATTCTCTCATTCTCTCTGATATATACATTTTTAGTTTTCAGAGAACCCTTGCTTGTTTGTCTCCATCTCTTCTTTTGTGACAGGTTATTTGCATGCAGGTGATCTTCGAGGTTTGTGAAGTTGTATTTTCTCAACTCCTACAATTATTTGGGTGACAAGTAATATATCCACTTATTTAATATTTAGATTATGGTATAAATTTTTTAATCATGCATTAAATATTCCCTCCTTTTATCATTTAAATTCTCATTATAATAAGCTACCAGACAACCTTCTTGAATCAATATCATTCGTATTGCATTTCTACTTGCATCACAATCAACTTGGAATACCTTGTCAAAGAATAGCAATGCTAACACTAGTTTAGTTACCTTCTTCTTTAACATTTCAAAGCTTCTATTTTCTACAAATATAAATTATGTCTTGTCCCCTCTCATTGTGTTAGTTATTGGTTCACAAATTTCACTAGAATTTCTAGTGAACTTTCTATAGAAACCAACTTGTCTATGAAAATATCTTACCTCTCCAATATTCAATATTGTATGACACTCTATAATTTCTCTTCCTTTCTCTAGACCTCCATATCCAAAACCTTGACTAAGATTACATATCCCAAGTATACTAATTTTGACTTCTTGAAATAACGGTTCTTCACCTTGATCAACAACATCTTTTCTTTCAACTTTTCTAATGCAAATCTGACATTCTCTAAGTGTTCCTCTTTAATCTTAGTAAAAATCAAGATATCATCTAAGCAAACAATCAAAAAATTAGTCAAATATTTTTTCAACACTTCATTCATCAACCCCATGAATGTATTGGGTGCATTATTCAACCAAAACGACATAACAAACCACTCATATAATCATTCATTTGTCTTAAGTGTAGTATTCCATTCATCTCCTTCTTTGATTTTGATCTAGGCATAACTACGAGCTTCAAATCAATTTTAGTGAAATACTTTATGCAACTCAAATATATTCCACTATACCATTCATCTTTGACATGAGAATCTAGATACTTAATTGTAATCTTATTTATTATTCAAAATTCTATACACATTCTCCACTATCCTCATTTCTTTGGTTCTATTTTTATAGGTATCACATAGAGACTTAAACTTTCTTTGATCAAATATTTCTTTAGTAAATCTTGGATTTGTCAGTTTAGTTATGCATTATCTAGTAGTATCATTCTATGTGCCACTTTATTTAGTAAAGTTACCCCTCAAACTAGGTTGATATGATGAATTATACTCCTTACTAGTGATAATGTGTTTGTAATATTTGTTATATGATATCCTTCTGCTCTATTAGTAAATATAGTTTTTTTATGTACAATGTTTCTCTTTCACCTACAATTATGTTTAATTCTATCTTTGTGGATTTTCAAATTCTACGGATTGATCCAAAAAAAACATTCTTACATGTATTAGACTATTTAACAACTTTATTCCATCCACTAAATAGATTTTAGCACTACTGCAAACTTGCATTTCTCTATCCTTCAATGGTACTAAAGTATGTTCTTTCCATCCTTCATCATAATGTAGGTATTTTCTCTCCCATTATTTACACTATTTATATCATACTTCTATGGTCTACCTAATAATAACATACAGCCATTGGCATAATATTACATAAAACTTCATCATGATATGTTCCTATCTTAAATTCCATCTATGGTCCTCAAAAATAGATTAACACCTAGAAAGGCTCCATCCCACGACAAATGTTATATTTTCCAAGATCCTCACTATGCAACTAATTTCCTAGGGAAATTAGATTTTTTTTGCATGGGCATTTATTCAATTTGAAGTGATTGTTGTGTGGTGGGATATGCTCATAGGATTTTTTTTAAAGAACTTGATAATCAATATTATGAGCTAGTCAAAATGTTAGAAACAATTAACATGGAAAAAGGAAATAATCATCCTCTAGAGAAGATAGCTCAAAAGAAAATAAATAAGAGGATCTAATTGGTATCTTGCATAGAGAAAAATCACAAGCGGTTGAGAAAAAAATAATATTTGAGGAAAGTAAAGACCCATACAAAGATGCGACAACAAGAGATGAGAGAAGAATAAAGGGAAGGAAATATTTGCAAAATATTTCAAAATTAGGGAAAAGAAAAAGAAAAGATACAAAATGAAATGCAGTTGTATATGCATGTAAAATGGATATAATAGAAATATGCATAAAAATAGCTTAAATCAAACCAAAATGCATGCAAACCTCAAAAGAAATCAAATACATGCAAACCTCAAAATATTGAAAGTATTATGTTGAGTTGTTGAAGATTTGAATGTGGTTGCTCATGAATCAATATAAATTTTAGCAACATGACATTAGCATAAAAGATGTTGATGAAAATGGGATGAGAGGTCTCTCATTTATAGAAATGAGATGGAAGAAATTGAGGGTTTTTATGCATTCATGATGAATGACTAGGATTGAGTGAGAAGATAGGGTTTGGATTGAAGTTGTAGTCATGTGACACTTGTCACATGAGGGATAAGGGATAGGTTTAGGGCAACATCTTTATATGGATGGCTAGGATTAAGAGGTGGGATATTAAATGAAGGGCTAAGATGAAAAGTTAGTTTGAATTTTGGGGTAAAGGCTAGACATGTGAAGGGGACACTTGTCATTTGGTGACAAGTTTAGATTGTGATCCATGTGAATGGAATCAATGGATAGGATTAAATGGATAAGGATAGGGGATAAAGTGAAATTGAATAATGGAAGAAAAGGGTAATGGGCATTAATTAGCGTAAAATAATTAATTAATTAATTTAGTTGGAGGATTTGGGGATAAGGCTAGACTTAATTAAATAAATATAAAATTTATTTGAAAGGTGGGGAATAAGGATAGTGGATAAATTAATTAAATAAATATTTAATTAATTGGCTAGGATAAAGTGGGATAAAGGTGATGGGTAAATTAATTATTAAATAAATATTATTTAATTAATTAATGTGATAGGATAGGATAAAATAAGGTGTGGTTGGGTTAGGACATTTTTAGGTGTTTACAAAAGCAATATACAAAGTTATAACAAACCTCCATGGAGAAAATAAAGAAATAGCAATGAAAAGTAGAAGAAAGAGAAATTAGAGTTCCAATGAGTATGATGCAAATATTGCTTCTTTCAAGAAAATGTACATGATCACGAATGGCATGGTTATAATTAACAATATTTTTTGACCAATAGAAGTAGATCAAAGAAATTCATGAGTCAAAAATAAGATATTTTTCCAAGAAGATGCAAAGGATGGAAGGTAAAATCAAGAATCAAAAAGGATCATTAGAATTTTCATCAATTATTTATCTTGTAAATAATTGTGAATACAAAAGAATTGGTTTAATTTTTTATGATTATAAGTTGATATAACTTGATGCTATTATATATTCAAGTTCAACAAGGTCATTTTCAAAACTAAAGAAATTTTAGCAAAATATTGGAAGGAAAGGTCAAAACTTCAAAATTATAATTCAATTATAGGAGAAATATTACAAGTCTTGGTAAAATCACATCCTAACACATCTTAGGTGGCTTAATCTATTGTCTTATATTTATGGACTCATACCTAAACCAAATAAACCTAGGATACAATCAACATGGGGTAATAATATTGATCATGTTGTAGAATTGATTTCTTTAAGTATTGATCATGACACTATGTGTGTTATATCAAACCTTGATTGTCCCCATACACTTTGTACTAGAATTCAAGAGATCTTTGTAGACCCTTGTATCTCTCCATTCTAGATAATCCTACTATACATTTTTTTCATTTTCCTTGACGATGTAGATGATCTATCCTTTAATGATGATACTTCAGAGGAGCTTGGATATATATGGAAAGTCTTGCATGTTCAAATGGTACAAAGACTTATCTTCTTACTTCTTCTCCTCCTATTAATATCACATCTTCATATTATATTTCTCTCAATAAGATTAGTATCACTACATCCATGGCCCTTATTTATTCAATACAATAAAATATTCATCATCTTCCTTATATGTAACTAATTGGGATTCATATCTATTAGACATTTAATCTTTGTTTGTGAAATCTCATGTTGCATATTTGGAGGATTCATTTGAGAAAATATATCTCCTCTTTGATGAAAATTATGGGACGCTTATTATCCCATAATCTTTGTGTTTGGAGCTTTTTCTTCATCAATCTTCACAGGATTCTAAATTTACATCACATAATTATAACATGTAGAAATTTGAGTAGTTTTGAGAGGTACATATCATGAGACTTCTTCCCTCATCTCTTTTCTTCGAGATGTATTTTCTTTCATATACACCATTTGATCAATTTTCCCAAGGGGAGAAATTTTATTTGTAGGCAATGGATCATTTTATGTCTTTAGGATATCACCATTGGCACAAGAGCTACTTCTTTGTGGGGGAGACTCATAGTCTCATATTCTCTCTCCTATTCGAGGATATTAGAAGTAGTCCTTGAGGGGTTGTGCATTCAATCCTTCTTTCTTTATTTCATTAGTACATGTTAGTTTCATTTTTTCTCTCTTTCAGAGAGAATTTTTCCCATGAGTGTTTTTCCTTTTCTCTACTTGTGAGATATTTATTTGTTTGTACATGGGAACCTCATTAGGCCTTGTAATTGATAGGCATTCATTATCAATGCATCTTTGCATTTCATCATAATTGGGCTAACTTGCACTTAAGGTAGGTGTAATATATTAAATTGGTTCTAACAAAGGAAAATATTTTCCAAACTTGTGCCTACATGCACAAAAAAGAAATCATGGGCCCATTGTGTGCAAAATATATTTAAATAGTAGAAAGTACCAAAAGTGTACAATAGAGAAACTCAACTAAAAGGAATTAGGAAATAAATGATGGAAATAACAACTATCGCCTAAAAGGCTACTTTCTTTGAATCTAGATACCTGCACACAAAAAATAAGAATTTTTTTGGGTGGTTGTTTAAGGGTTTGCCTCAGTCAAACCCCCATCTTGGTCTTTCAACCTCCACAAACAAACAAGATTGATTTGATGATTGATTTTGATAAAAATAGATATAGCGATAAAGGTTGACAAAATGAAATATATGATTGATTTAATTGATATATTTAAGAATAACATGTTAACAACAAAACATCTAGTTTCTAGCATAAAAAGAAGAAATAATTCAAAACAAGGAGAAGGAGATAACATAAATTAGATATATCTCACTAGGAAGCCATGAACAACCTCCAAGTTGAAATTAAAAGCTACAATATAGTTGTCTTGATCAATCTCACAATTAAGATATAACATGCAAAGTATTGGATCGGTTTTGTTGATTTAAAAACTATAGAGCGTCAAGAAAGTTGTAGAGAAAATACCAAGAACAAAGTTGATGTGTGAGTGAGTGAGAGAAAGAGAGAGTGAAAAATATTCCTTTTTAAAAAATAGGTTTTAGATTTTTTGTCAAGCCCAACTGCCATAGAGAAGCATTATATTTGATAAATTTCTAGAAATGTACATTCCAATGGCCACTTGAATTGTGATTTCTACACTCGATGTTAGAACATCGTACAAACATATGCATGTAGTGTTCTCATCTAGAAAAAAATGGACTCAAAAACTCATGATCATCATGATTATGCTAGAAAGAAGGTTTTTTGGTATTAACATCTTACGTTTAAACTATTTCTAAATCATGAGCCAAAAAGGAGAAATATTATGTAGTGCTAAATTACAAGGTATGCAATTTCCTACACTAGAACTGGTGCTAGAGTGAAAAAGGTAATCACCCAATTATTATTAAGTCCATATTCATACTAGCATACTTAAACTTACATGGGTCAAATAATTTTTTATCTCAAATCATAGTATTAAGACGCATGTGTCATGACCTAAGTATATCCTATCCTACGGTGTTATCTAGGGTTTAATCCTTGCCTTTATAACAAGTGTTTCATTGTATATTATAATCAATAATTTTTCTACATCTAATTAAATATTGGGATTCATAGTAAATCAATTTATTTTCTCTTGTGTGATAGTATGTTTTGATTACAGGTGATCTATGGGGGTTGTGGGATTCAATCATCAATTCCAACACTTAGCTTGGAGTAATTGCTTACTAAGGGGTAGGTTGCAAACATATTCAATAAGCCTTTAGCATTGCATCATTATCATTAATTGTGATTGATTCTTGGGGTGAAGGAATTTGCCCGTGGTGCTCCTCTTGAGTCCTCCTTTACTTTTTCATTTTTTCTTTGCATATTTCCTCTCTTTTAGAAATAATATTTTCCTATGAGTTTTCTCCTTTTCTCCATTTACGAGAGAATGTTTGTACATGGGTACCTTATTAGGCCTTGTTGCCAAGACTCATATTTTCATCTTTTCATTTTCTTGTTCATTTCTAAGTTGCACTTAACGAGGAGTGTTGGTGTGAACAAGGTTATTCCCTAATCAATTCCTTTATAGGACATATTCACGCCTAAGTTGTTAATTTTACTTAGGTCAATTTTAGGGCACA
This sequence comes from Sequoiadendron giganteum, assembly GCA_007115665.2. Classification (NCBI taxonomy): domain Eukaryota; kingdom Viridiplantae; phylum Streptophyta; class Pinopsida; order Cupressales; family Cupressaceae; genus Sequoiadendron; species Sequoiadendron giganteum. The sequence goes on from CM021100.1 coordinate 134,128,172, forward strand.
CTTAGCATAGTTATCCTTTTGTGTCTTATATCATATGATTATGACACTTGTCACAAATCCTACATTGTCCTCACTATCACCTTACCTTTATAAGAAAGGCTTCATTTGTGCATTAATCATCTTGGATCTTACATCCTCTTGTATGCTTGTATCACTATTTTGCAATATAACATTCTTTGTTACTTCTCTCTTATGTGTGGAAGGTTATTTGGTGTTACAAAAAAATGTTGCTCCTATGATTCCTTATCCAATGACTTCAAAAAATATCTCTAGGTTTAATATTCAGATATTTGGGTCTTCCACCCTTAGGGATATAATATAATACTTTACTATTTCTAAACATATAAAGCTTACTCTAGTTTTTGTTATTTTATTATTATAAATTTAATAGGAGTGGGCCCTACCCGCCTTTATTGAAAAAATTAATGTAATTAATTAATAAAATAATTGCATTTGGTTTTACCCCTTTCTAAATAAACATAGAAACACATATTTTCTTTTCTAGAAATGAAGAAGCAATTAGCAATGCAAAAATTTGAACCTTTATTTTCTCAATAATTTTCAACAAAATAAGCAATCTAGACAAACAATAATTTTTCAAAAGTTAATTTTTTCATATAAGAATAAATAAGATTCATGATCTTAATATCTATAGCCATACCTAGGCTCAAGTTCATCTTTATCTCTTATTCTAAATAACAAGGATGATAATCATCAATTTCATGGTCATCCCATTCATCACAAAGTCAACAAAAGACACTCTCCAACCTTCCATTAGATTCCACAAGGTCTACCTTGTATTTCCACAACTCTTCTATTTTCCTCTAGGATTTAGGCACTCATGTTTTTAAAGTAATTTATGCTTGTGAAGGAAAAAAGGAGTTTTTTGATTAAAATGAAGTTGTCACTTTTGACAACAATTAAGTTACCACAACAAGCACATTTTCTCAAGTGAAGTTGTCACTCTTGACAATAATTAAGTCACTACGAAAAACGTGAGTTCGCTGAGGTGAACACATGTTTGTTGTATTAACAAAGTGTTGAACATGCAACTAAAGGGGCGAAACAAGGTTTTTAAGAAAAAATATAAGTACAAATAGCCACCAAATGACAATCAAATGAAACATTTAGAAGTTTTAAATGATAAAAAATGGAGCTTTGACCCTAGAGATACATGTCACAACTTTCTACTTTCACCCATTAACATCTTATATTTAAACTATTTCTAAAACATAAGCAGAAAGGGAGACATTACATAGTGTGAGATTGTAGGGTATGTAATTTACTACACTACAATGGGTATAAGAGTGAGAAAGGTCATTACCTAATTATTATTAAGTCTCTATTCACACTAGCATGCTTAAACTTACTTGGGTCAAGTACTATTTTGCCTCAAGTCATAGGATTAAGACACATGCCATGATCTAATTATATCTTATCGTAAGGTGTTATCTAGGGTTTTATCCTTGTCTTTATAACAATGGTTTCATTGGATATTGTAATCAATAATATTTTTATGTCTAATGAAATCTTTGGATTCATAGTAAATCAATTTCTTTTCTCTTGTGTGATAGAATGTTTTGATTGCAGGTGATCTCTAGGGTTTGTGATGTAGGAGCATCCAGGGTGTAAGAGCAATCTTGCATCAACCAAAAAATATTTGTGTTGTTTATTTTCAATAAGGGTTGAAATAGCTTAAGTTTGTTAAGCATGAAGGATTGTGGAAGTTCAGGTTTCAGACATCAAGCTTGGGGTGTACTTGATGTTGTGAACAATTGGACATTAGTCTTCGGTGTTAAACCTTATGCCTTGAATTAAATGCTAAATATGTATGATGTATTCAAGAACTGCGAACCCCGATACTCAAAAGGACATAAGATGGTAAACGACATGAAGGAGGAATGGAATTTGACTTTCAACGATTCAATGTACCTTTCTCTCTTCATGGCTCGAAGGTAAGTTTTTCAGTTTGGTATGAAGAACGAGGAAGCCCACAATCCCGTGATAGTCCATGAGGGAGTCTATAGTATGGTGTTATAGAGCCCGTAATCCTGCGATAGTCTGATGAGGGGGGTTGCAGTATAGCGGAAACCTTTGGACACCAAAAGGGTCATTTAGATGGATCACAATGGAGAAGTATCATGTAGTATGGCAGTAACTGGCAGGGTGATGAAGGTTAAGTGCAACACCACGATTGTTCAAGTTGGTGTCAACGGTATTGCAATAAAGAGATTGGTTAAGAACAAATGGCGATAGACGGATGAGTAAGGTGGTGACACATGGAACGATGTTATTTGTTGATTGCACATCATTTTTGTGAATCAATGTGATCATTGGCCAAACCATCTCATGAAGTCAGTGGTTGGAAGATGATTTCCTGGCACAAATGAATAGAATTGAAGCCATTGATAATTAGTTAACTGCCTACGAGATCTCATTGTTCATTGGATGATTATGGCGGTACGAAGACAACATGGGGGAAAAATGTCAATAAGTTAGGCTGACCTGAAGGAAGAGTATAGATAAAAAATAGATAGAGAGAGACATGAGATGGTGGCAAAATAGAATGTGTAAAAGGAGATCATTGAGTAGAGTTGGAAGGCCGATCTACATGTTTGACTGATTCTTTTGTAATCAGAAAGCCCGTGTAATGTTATAATTCGCCTTTCCATTTCAAAATAATAAAAATCTCTTGTTTTCTTCCTGCATATTGGCTGTGTTATCTGTGTGTTTGTTGTGAGGTTGAACCAGTAAGGGGATTACCCTTCATTAAGTGGTATCAAAGTAGGTTGTCTTGAGTTTGTAAATAGAGCGTTGAACATGAGGTAGTTTGTAGCAAGACCTATGAGTGTGGATTGAGATCAAAATTCCTCCTAGACTTGCCCAACATGGTAGAGGTAGAGGTAGAGGTGGTGGAGGAAGAGATCCACCTAGAGATGAAATTGGAGCCCTCATAAGGCAATTTGAAACCTTGAAGGAAGAGGTTTGTAGGAGAGAAGTACATTGAGAAAAAGATGACAACGAAGAAGAAATTGAAGAGGAAGTGGAAGAACATGATCAAATGGATCTTGGATAAATGAGATTGTTGAGAGCAATATCTAGTCTTAGAAAGAAACCTAAAATGGAGGTTTCAAATTTTAGTGGAAGATTGAATCTTGAAGAGTTGATAGATTGGATCAACGACATGAAGGAATTTTTTGAGTTTGAGGAGATTGAAGACCCTCACAAAGTGAGGTTTGTAAAAAGGTCATGCAAGTATATGGTGGAAAGAGATCCAACTTGAAAGAGGAAGACAAGGGAAGGATAAAATTTCTAAATGGGATAGAATGGTGGCCAAGATGAAAATGCAATTTATCCATGTGGATTATAAGCTAGAGTTGTTCAAGAAGATGTAGAGTCTGAGACAAGGAATGAGGACGGTGAAAGAATACACAAAGGAATTTCATAAGGTTCTGATTTGGACAGGACATTTTGAAGTGAATAAGGAGAAATTAGCTCATTATGTTAATGTGTTAAAGACAAGAATACAAGAGGAGTTGGCATTAGTGAGAATATATGCCATTAAGGATGCATATCATTTTGCATTGAAGGTAGAAGAAATATTGAACAAAAAAATTGAGAATAAGAAAAAAGGCAAGGGTAGAGATTATGTGCAGAAAAAAGAGGATGAGCAACAAATTAGAGACACTAAGGACAACAAGGATGAAGGAGGTGAGAGCTCAAACAAGTCTCATGAGCAAAATTATAGAGGAAGAGGAAGAACAGGTAGACTATTTGGAAGAGGAGGCTTCCAAGGAACCTATTACCAATGCGGAGAAGAAGGACATAGAGCCTTCGAGTGTCCTCAAAATCAAGGAAGGACAAATAGAATACCAAAAGGTAATGATCGAGTTACCCATGTAGATGAAGATTCTCAATGTTCACATTCTGAAGATGTTGAAAGAGGCGAGTCCCTTGTTATCAAAAGAGACTTGCTAAATGAGGAGAAGGAACTAGACCAAAGAAAGAACTTGTTTCACACTTGATGTAAGTGTGAAGGTAAAGTTTGTAATGTTATCATTGATGGAGGTAGCACTGGTGATCTTGTTTCAGAGAAGATGGTCACTAAGTTGCAGTTGGAAAGGAGAAGGCATCCAAATCCATATAGAATTTCTTGGTTGCAGGATGCACTTAAGGTTTTGGTGAATGAAAAACGCTTGGTAAGATTTAAGATTGGTGATTATCATGATGAAGTTTTGCATGATGTTATGTGATGGATGTTTTCCACCTATTATTGGGGAGAACTTGGCAGTTTGATAGGAAAGAAGTGCATGATGGGTATGCCAATACTTACTCTTTGATGAAGGATGGAGTCAAACACAAGTTGAAACCTCTGAATAAAGAAGAAGCAAATGTATGTAATAAACCTAGAAAATGCTTGCTTAATGGAGTTAGAAAATTAGTTAAAGAGGATGAGGATGAAGATCATTATTTGATAATGCAAGTTGTAGCTATGTTGATTGCATTCAAAAGGGGCAGAGTGAAAGTCTTGGTGGAGAAAGAAGAGGTAAAAACTGATTTTTGTGAAAATGTTGTTGCTGATTTATGTGGGAATGATGATATTAGTGTAGACAAAGATATTACAGTGGTGAGTACATTGGTGAATGAAGGTACAAAATTTGTAAGTAAGGAAGAAGGTGATAAAGTGCATGTTGATTTGTTTGGTGAGCTTCAATTTACATTAGTTGATGACAATTTATTGCAAGATGAAAGGGAAGAATATTTTGACAATGATATTGACATTGAAATGGATACAAAGGAAAGGGATGGAAAGGATGGGAATTTTGATTGTGTTACTAACATTAAATTTGCAACTAAAAATTTCTTTTCAAGAGATATAGGAAGGGAGGAACACATGGAACAAATAGAGATTGGAAATGAAAATATTGTTGCAACAATAATAGGGAACGAGGTAATGCATGAGTCCCCTTAGTTTAATAAAGAAGATAAAATTGATGATTATTATTTTTCAACATTTCATAGTGCAAATTAGTGGGAATTAGAATTTTTGAAAAGAGGAAGGAAGAAAGTGTTGATAATAAATAGCATCGGTCAGATAAAGGAATTTGATCTTGCATTTGAAACAAGTATTAATTAAATGGAGAGACATGCCCCTTGAGCCGACATGTCTCCACTTTGACGAGACACATCCGCTCATGGGACATGTCTCCCACTTTGATATAAATAACTACTCCTTCCTCACTTAAACTGTATGGAAATCAATAAATGTTGTTTACTTGTGAGGAACGATAGTTACAAAAAGAAGAATTTAATCATTTCTCATCAACATGGTATCAGAGCCACATTTGGAAAGATTTGATTAAATTCTTGATCTATGGGTATGTGAGGAATAAGAGAACTAAGGATGCGCATAGTCTGTTTGATCTAAATGGCTAATCAAAATAAAATGAAGGTATCGGTGTCCTGTTGTTGGCACATGTTGAACCAGGAACTGAAGGTGAGCAACATCGAAGAATGTTTTGAATACATCTTGCAAGTCAATCGGGCTTAATCAACCACTACAGGATAACCATATCATTGGCGAATATGAGAAGATATTTGAAGACAAGGATGGTGGGATACCATTCACGAGAGTCTTTGTAACCAAATATTATCACCCAGTACCAGCGTGGGAGTTTTCCTTCATTGTGGGTCTATAAATAGTATTATTAGGCCCATACAGTTTAATATTTCTCTCTACGTGTCTTTCAAAGGTAGAGACTGGAGTTGAAGAGTCACTATTATTTTGTCTTTTCCTATGACTCATATGGCCTGTAGGAACGAACAGGCAGGTAACTGAAGAATTGCACCAAATTTTTATGTCTTTTACCGCATATCACAATATTGTGGATTGTTTATGAAGAATATGTCGTGTGTATTTTGGAAGCCTTGAGACGATATCTATTGCTATCGGGTACACTCGCAACAAGTACTAACACTTTTGTAGGAGACAACCAAATATCATATCAAGCATTCAATAAATCCTAAACGGTTGTTATGGCCAATGCGATTTTACACTGGACGAATACTTCTCAACACAACCATTGCCATTTCTCTTCAGAAATCATGGGTTATCTCAAGAGACAATTAAGTGATGAAACTATCTGCCAATAGCAGCAACTACAGGATGTCGAGCACATAGATTAATATTGCACGGTTGAAGATATAATGGAAGATCGATACATCTGTTGGTGAAATCGATCCTGGAATATTTCTGCCACTCTAGAATAAGGGCCCGACTGGGAATCAGGACCTAAGATGGAGACTAGATTCATCATCTAGGGGATTTGGCTAGCGTCCTTCTAAATCCATTGTTCAAAGTTCTATGGATACAAATCAGTGGTTGGGCACAAAAGTACTTCATTGCTGTGGCCGAGCCCATAGGCTCTGGCCACACCTATTCACACATCACACCCAATTTAGATTTTGTGCGACCAACATATACATTTCATCTGACTACCAAGGCTTCAAGTCTACCTAAGCGATATTCACTTCACCACTGTAAAAGCGCAACTATCATCGTCGAACTCCTCTAGTGCTTGAGACCACTCAACTATCATTCCTGGCGAGATCGTGTGTCAACTGGGTGCTAGGTTGCATCAGAGACCATTATCTAAACCTATGAACCAGTCACGAGTCACAATTACATCACGGGAAGACTAAGGTGAACTATGTCATTCACGATTACTCACCTGGACATTCACTACAAGCCATCCTAGTGATCTATATCCAACACTGGCATTGGTGGGGGTGTGAACAGAACATCCAAATCTGGTGGAGCCATGTGAGCTTGATTGGGTGCCAAGTTGCAATGGAGCAACATCCTCGGGATCCACATACTAGTTTGAGAGTCGTTGTACACTAACAGGAATTCCTAAGGTGGTCGTGTGGAAGCAATTGTTGCTAAGTCATGGTAATGACTGGATTCAGTCCCGAAAATATTGAAGGCGTGCATTACAATTTGTCGACATCAGGCATTTTGTGAATCCTGAATGGGCTCTCAAACAAAAGTACAGTTTGTCACTATTGGACGAATTTCGAGATAAGTATTTGTATTTTTTTGTTGTTTATATTCCTTCTATGAATCTTAGTTTGCTGAGTTGTACAGATTTGATAAAGTTTATGAGTGATAATCTTATCCATCTCTAAATCTCTAGGTGTTGCTAGTAAGCGTGTTGCATCTATTTCATAATCTAGTGGATTGCAGCTGAAAATGGAGTGCATTGTAAATTTGAACGGTCAAAGACCATGTTCAAATTTAATCTTGCCAAGGGCCTGTGTTCAAGCCATGAAAGTTGTGGACTGATCTGAGCGCAAGAGCAACGTATAATACTGTGTCCAGTAATTGCATCCATTAGAATATTTAAAAGGATAAGTATTATTTGTTTTGTTTGAAATCACCTTTCTAGGCTGAATTTTTTGTTATATCATTTATTTGGATCATGTGTGATTAGTAAAGAGAGATCGTGTTTTCTCTTGAAATGTGTTCACTGACATAAGATCCCTTGAAAATTCAAATTATTATTTGCAAGTCATTTTTTTCATGCTAGTTGTGAAGATTTCTGAGTGTGACTCTGAAATAAAAGGAGAACTGCAATTTTGATGGTGATAAGTTGGTCAAATCGATATCATTCTCTAATGCATGAACTATGATAGAGCCTTGACTCTTGGAGAGGGTAGTTTTTCATGCTAAACTACATAATGCATTCAAGAAATCTGTAGTTCTTCATATTGTCTTTTGTTGTGCTAAGTTTAGCATTCTCGAGAGGAGTAAAAGATGGAAGAAAGAGTTATATCAAAATTTAATAAAGATAAGCTTCCTTATCCCTTCATTCTAATCTTTTGATATATTTCTCTTATAAATTGACTTATTCATTCATGTTTTAATATTGTTCATAAATTCTTATGCATTCATGCTATAACTTGAGATAGTAAACCTTGTATGATTCTAGCCTTGATATTTCTTTGGATAGTTATAAACTGTTAGTAATCTCTCTCTAAAATGCTTCCAGGACAGATCTAGGAACAAGAAGGTGATGAGAGATTGCTTAGTGATGAAAATCTTGAGGCATCTTGTAAGGAAGTTATGCCGACCAAAGAAATGATCAAACATGAAGTCACAACTTGCAGCCATGGGACAAAGTTGGTGGCTAGAGGGAGTTCACTTCTAGAAGTCTTCTTTGCAATCCCTAAGGCAAGGATCAAGAGGAGTTATGTGACTCATGGAGAAGAAGATGCAAGGCCTGATGCTAAGATCCTCTTCAACAGTTGAGATAAGAATTGCTCAATTCAGCCAACCTGGATTCAACATTGGTAGCTCCACAAACCTATTCCGTATAGAGTGTTCTAGGATGAGGTTGAAGAGGACAACCCTAAATCTCTACAGAGGTGTGCATTGGAAACCATTTCTCTAAAGCAAGTATTACAAACGTTTTTGGACGAGGAGGTCAGGAGGCTAATGCAAGTAATTAGAGCTTCAGAGGGAGTCACATCTTCACTTGTTGTAATGCACGATTCTCTGAGATAGAGAGATATGAGGTGAAATCCCTTATTCATCTTCGAGACTGAGATGAGACGTCATGTTGAGAGACTCCATGATGATAGGTCCCAGGATCTAGCTTCAGAAGAGCCCCTAGCACCCGTAGTGTGGCTTAAAGGGGGGTGTTGGAAATAAGCCACACCCGGACTGACAATGGGCTGGCCACAAGGGGCCAGTAGCTAAGTTGATAGAGCACTCCTATTGCAAATGGAAGCTCCTAGTGAATGCTCTAAGCCAGTTCAGGTGTGAGCCAAAGGAAATTCACCTTATGGTTGTAAAACATATATTGAGATATCTTCAAAGGCACTATTGGATACAATCTTCTTTACAAAAATGACCAACTAGATCAACCTAGATACTTTGATTCAGATTGGGCTATGATCTCTTGGATATGTAGAAAATAGTCTTTTGTAGCACAAAGCTCGATAGAAGCTGATTACAATGCAACCTTTATGGGGGCAAGAGAAGCAGTTTGGCTTCATAAATTTCTTGTGGGACTCCTTGATCTAAGCACATTGAGATCCCCTATCATTATGTAAGAGATATGGTGGAAAGGAAAGTGATCCAGTTGGAGTATATTAGTTCAAATGTTTAAACAATGGACATACTCAACAACTTCTCTCTAAAGTTAAGGTTGAACTCTTTGGGAAGAAAATTGATATTATGTTTGAAATTCAAAATTGTTTATAAGTTGTACTAATATATAAAGATGTTTAATGTGTAAACTCTTTTGTCATGTGTGTGACTCCATGACCTTATGGGCCTACTCCCCCTGTGTACATTATTGAAAGGTGACGATCTTTCTAATAATGAACATGTGTATGTAACATTGTAAAGTGACAACTCTACAATGTTGAACTATCATGATAGTTATCATGTGACTTGATATTTGTGGACATGTCATGATAGTATCTCTTGGACACTTTGATGGATATCATTGGACTTGATGTCATCTAAAGATCATTGTGATCCTTAAGAGATAATCATGGTGGATAATTATATCCATGGATATGCCATGAATTATGGTAGACATCATGTGACTTGATGTCAATGCACATACCATAATGAAGATGTGTTATGGAGAATTTCATGTGACTTGACACTTTCAGAAGCATACCATATCTTCTGATATCATGAGTTAGGTGATATCACTTTTTGATGGAAGTTATCCTCCCTAGTTAAAGAGGGAGTATTGAATAATGAAGATGTGTTATGGAGAATGTCATGTGACTTGACACTTTCAGAAGCATACCATATCTTTTGATATCATGAGTTAGGTGATATCACTTTTTGATGGAAGTTATCCTCCCTAGTTAAAGAGGGAGTATTGAATAATGAAGATGTGTTATGGAGAATGTCATGTGACTTGACACCTTGAGAAGCATACCATATCTTCTGATATCACGAGTTAGGTGACATTACTTTATACTTGTTTGAAGTTTATCCTCCTCGCTAAGAGGTAGTGTTGATAATAAATAGCATCGGTCAGATAAAGGACTTTGATCTTGCATTTGAAACAAGTATTAATTAAATGGAGAGACATGCCCCCTGAGCCGACATGTCTCCACTTTGAGGAGACACATCCGCTCATGGGACATGTCTCCCACTTTGATATAAATAAATACTCCTTCCTCACTTAAACGGTATGGAAATCAATAGATGTTGTTTACTTGTGAGGAACGACAGTTACAGAAAGAAGAATTTAATCATTTCACATCAATAGAAAGGAAGAACGAAAGATGGAAGGGACATCACATTGCAAAGGCAGGTTCGAAAAGATGTTCAGAAAGATAAGATAAACAAATGGATCCAAGATAAGCATGACATCTACAAATGTTTATGAGTTCAACTCATGAAAAAATTTCAAATCACCCTAGGTGTCTGATGCAGGAGCATCTAGGGTGTAAGAGAAATATTGCATCAACCAAAAAAGATCCTTGTTGTTTCTTTTCAATAAGGGTTGAATTGGCTTAAGTTTGCTAAGTATGAAGGACTGTGGAAGTTTGGGTTTCATACTTTTGGCTTGGGGCATACTCGATGTTATGAACAGTTGAACATCAAGCTTCGACGTTAAACCTTACACCTTGACTTAATTGCTAAAGATGTATGATGTATTTGAGAATTGTGAACCTCGATACCCAAAAGGATAGAAGATGGTAAGCGACATGAAGGAGGAATGAACTCCAAATTCTAACGATTCAATGTACCTTTCTCTCTTCGCGACTCGAAGGTAAGTTTGTCGATTTGGTATGAAGAACGAGGAAGCCCACAATCCTGTGATAGTCCATGAGGGAGTTTGCGATAAGGTGGTATAGAGCATGTAATCCCATGATAGTCTGATGCGGGGGGTTGTGGTATAACGGTAACCCACATACATCGCAAGGGTCATTTGGATGGACCACAATGGAGCGATATTATGCGGTATGGTTGTAACTAGCAGGGTGATGAAGATTAAGTGCAACACCATGACTGTTCAAGTTGGTGTTAGTGGCATTGTGGTAAAGAGACCAGTTAAGAATAAATGGTGATAGATGGACGAGGAAGGTGGTGACACATGGCACAATGTTATTTTTTGATTGCACATCATTGTTGTGAAACGTGATAATTGGCCAAAGGATTTTATGAAGCCAATGGTTGGAAGATGATTTCCTGGTATGAATAAATAGAATTGAAGTTATTGATAATTAGGTAACTACCTGTGAGATCTCATTGTTCATTAGACAACTATGGTGGTACTAAGACAACATGGGGAAAAAGAATGTTGATAAGTTAGGTCAACCTGAAGGAGGAGTATAGATTAAAAAAATAGATAGAGAGAGACAAGAGAGGGTGGAAAAATAGAATGTGTAATAGGAGATCGTGGAGTAGAGTTAGAAGGTCGATCTGCATGTTTGAGTAATGCTTTTGTAATAAAAAATCCCATGTAATATTATAATTTTCTTTTCCATTTTAGAATAATAAAAATATTTTCTTTTCTTCCTGCATATTGGTTGTGTTAACTATACATTTGCAATGAGGTTGAGCTAGTAAGGGGAGTACCCTTCATCAGGTTGTGAGACTCAATCATCAACTCCAACACTTAGTTTGGAGAAATTGCTTACTAAAGAGTAGGTTGTAAACATATTTGCTAAGCCTTTAGCATTGCCTCATTATATTTAATTATGATTGATTCTTGTAGGAGTTGAGAAAATACAACACCACAAACCCCGAAGATCACCTGCATGCAAATAACCTGTCACAAAAGAAGAGATGGAGACAAACAAGCAAGGGTTCTCTGAAAACTGAAAATGTATATATCGGAGAGAATGAGAGAATGAATTGATATGAAATAAAATGGGATCAATCCTTATAAAAAGGAGATCATGCAAACCCTAATAGAAACCCTAATAGGAAAACCCTAATAGAAGCCCTAATAGGAAAACATTTAATAATTAATATAATTATTAAATGTCACTTTATGCAAACTAATGTGAAATCTTAAGAAGGGAATAAAGGTAACTTAATCAACATAATTAAGTTAAGACCTTTACTCTAACACCCCCCCTTAAGATGAGCAACAGTGTAGCTACAAACAAATGCAAGAAAGCAAAGGTAACTAAAATGCAAGAAGGCAAACATGGGTCCCGACAACTAGGCCAAATCAGGTACCCAAATACAACCAAATCTCTGTAAAATGGAGAAATAGAGAAAACCTCATGAGAAAAAGCTCTACTCCAAAAAGAGATGCAAAAAGCCAAGAAGAAACATCACTGAAATAGAAGAAGCTATAAACAACTGTCGAAAGATGACTGCTATGGTGTTGAAGAACCTCTGCTGAAGATAGGATGATCCCTTTCAAGGTGAAACCAAGGAAGAATTAACACGAACAATATAATAACCCCCCCATAATGCTGAACTGGGAGAGCCTGACAGATCCACTGAAATGATGTGAAACACCCTGTAGTGCATAAAGAAGAAGAAACAACATCTGAAAGTGCACAAGAAAGCACCTGCAACTGAAAAAGTGGTGTGCAAAACAAAGCACACATGCATGAGGCTGGAATCATATGGATCCACTATCGTCGTGGAGGGACACTCACCGGACAAAGATGTGATGGCAAAACAAAGGCAAACTACACAACCCCTCATGACACTTTATAATAACAGTGCGAGTACAAAATATGGCACAACCTTATGTGCAAAATCCCCAAAAGATGCATGTACAATAGTGTGGCACTTTATCTCAGTGCGTTTACATAAAAGATAGCTTACAAATGATGCTCAAAATGCCCTCAAAGGAAAGAATGTTGGAAATACATGAAGAACAACCAAAAACAAAGCATCCCATGCAAACAAAAAATTTCCAAGAGCAAATATGTCTAGTTAATCCACCAGAGTGTGAAAACACAAATAACTGAATAAATTATACTTGGAGTGAAATCTGGAAAAATTGCATGGATGAAACTAAAGAGCTTTGAAATACGGTTCCAACACCGTTGAGATTGCAAAAAATAGAGAAACAGATCAAAAGTTATGAGCTTGAGACTAAAAATAACCCCTTTGTCTTCAATTGGCTGTAGAATGCACCAATAGAAAAAAGAAGTGATGAAACCCACACCACTGGAAAGATGAGAAAACCAACTTTCCGATGATATCTTGTTTGCCAAAAAACGATATCGTATGCCCAAGTTACGGCCTCCGAAATAAAACAGCTCCAAAGAGGGAAAAAAACCAGCGCTGGGTTACATTTGACAGTCATACGGCCATCGCAGCAGAAACACTAGGTTAAATTTGACGGCCAAATGGCCGTCACGGTCTTCTTTCTTCACTTCTGGGGTCATAGAAGGTGCAAACGGACTCCGTTTTTCAAACTCGAATAGGCGTTGAAAAGCTCTCAGCATGCTCTATTCAAATATGTGATTTATTTTATCAGAATTTTCACCAAGTACATGAGAATTTGTTTTGAAGTATTTTTTGCTTTTGCATTGCTTCCTCCTTCTCAGTTTGTACTAGGGTTTGGGTTTATCTCTTGTGGGGGGTGTTTTTTTCTTGCTTTCTATCATTTATATAAAAAAACCAGAACACCAAAACTCTCAAAAAAATCAAACCCTTCTGCATCTTCTGTCTATTCTGAAAGATCACATAATAATAAAAAACACAAGCAAGTACAGGTGCAGGGTTTCATGGCAGACTCTTCAGTTGAGCTACTCACATCACATAACTATCACACTTGGAAGTCTCACATGATGAGGCTACTAAGGTCACGAGGGTTGTGGTCTTGTTTAGATGAGGTTTAGCCTCAGTTGCAGCGTCCTTTTGAGATTATGCAGCACATAAACAAGATGGATAAAGCTATGGGTTTGCTATGCATGCATGTTTTAGACAGTCTTTTTGTTAGGAATAAGGTGTCTCAACCTTGGATAATTCCTATTCTTATTATTTGTTTTGTAAAATGTATTTCTTGCAAATAATGTAGTTAAGTGTGAGTGTACATGTCTAGTTTGCATGTTGATGTGTCACTCCACTTAATGTGTCGGCATCTTGAATTGTGTGTAAGGAGATCATGGCTGAAACGGTTATGACGGATTCCTATGACACGTAAGAGCTATGTCTGGAAGATTCAATGACAGGTGAAGACATGTGGCAATTGATAAAGTTGAGTACTGTACACTCTTCCACGATAGTGGGGTTCGGGGCATCGCCCCGAAAAAAATTTTCGAGTTCCTATTTTCTCGGAGAATGGTAAAACCCTAATACAGTTATCTTCGGAAGTTGCCCTAAAAGGGAAGCGCATGATATAAGCGTTTTTTAGGGTTGCGAAGATTTGTGATGTGAGTGTATTGTTGGAACGTTTTTTCATGCTGCCGCATTTTGTCTTCAAGAGTTGGAAATCTCCTGAAAGAACTTGCATTGCAAGTGTGTTGTAACCGTTGTGTTGAAGATAATACATTGTGCAGGTTTTGGAGTGCTGGGGTTTTTTACCGAAAGGTTTTCCCCAGGGTAAATCATTGTGTCATTCTTCATTTTCTGTATGTATGGTATATTGCTGCAATATCTTTGTTAAGTAGATTAACGAATCTGAAATTGTAAGGGTTTAAAACGAATTTGCACCATACTTTCCTTAAGAGATTAGTGTAGGAAGCTGTTTCCGCACCTGAGTTTCCTTACAAGTGGTATCAGAGCCTGATCAACTTTTGATCCTAGTTGTTGGGTAGGGTTTTTTGAGCTAATCTCAAGTTGAGTGGGAGTTTTTTTGTGCAGAGCATTCTGAATCTTATTTGCAGATTGAGATGGCAAGTTCCTCATACAGTAGAATGGAGGTGGAGAAATTTAATGGCACTAATTTCGAGTTGTGGAAACTCAAGATGGAAGACATGCTTGAAGACCGCGATCTATGGGAGGCTACTTCACTTGATGTGAAACCTGTAGCGATACCTCAAGCGGATTGGGATATCAAGGATCGGAAGGCTAAGGGTCTCATCAGACTCTGTCTAGCAGATGCCGTTCTTCTGAATGTTCTTGATGAGACTACTGCAAATTCTTTGTGGAAACGGCTTGGGTCTGTGTATCAGGCCAAATCTCTGGTGAATAAGTTGTTCCTGAGAAAGAAGTTGTATTCTTTAAGAATGGAGGAAGGTGGATCCGTAACTGATCATCTCAATGCATTCAATTTATTGATTGCACAGTTGGCATCATCTGGTGCCAAGATTGAGGAGGAGGATCGATGTATGACCCTGCTTTGTTCCTTGCCGGATTCGTGGGACCATCTTGTGATGGCTCTCGGAAGTACTATAGTCACATTCCGTATGGATGATGTGGTGTCTTCACTGCTGTCTGAGGAGATGCGAAGAAAGACTTCGGATTCGTCTAAGGAAGCCCTTGCTGTTCGCGGGAGATCCAACGACAAAGGAAAGCAGAATGACAATAAGTCAAAGAAGGGCAGATCCAAATCCCGTGGGAGTTCTAAGACTCCTGGAAAGTCCAAGGCGAAATGTTGGAACTGTGATAAATCTGGGCACTTCCGGAGGGACTGCAAAGAACCGAAGAAGAAGAAGAAAGGCTCAGATTCAGCTTCTGAAAAATCTCAAGAAGATGGAGATGCTTTTATTGCAGCTTTGGCAGCCCATGCATCTGATGATGTGTGGTTAGTAGACTCGGGTGCTTCTTTTCACATGACCTCTCATCGAAACTGGTTCTCAAAATATGAAGAGTTTGATGGTGGAAAGGTGTACTTGGGTGATGATTCTCACCTAAAGATAGTTGGACGCGGAAGGGTCACTATCAGATTTCCTGATGGACGAGTAAAGGGAATCAATGGAGTTATGCACATTCCGGGTTTGGCACGAAACCTATTATCTGTAAGTATGTTGAATGATGTAGGTGTGCAAGTTGTTTTTTCGAAAGATGGATGCAAGATGATAAGAGGATCTATGGTGCTCGCTAAAGGTACTAGGAGAGGTACTTTGTTTCAGCTTGATGCATGCATTGCTCAATGCAATAGTTCTTCTGTTTCAAAGAAGAGAGCGGCTATCACTTCATCCCCACCATCTGAACGAGCAGTAAAGAAGATTGTGGCAATGGGTTCCGATGGCAGTGCAGTAAGTGTGCCTAAGGGTGTAAACACTTTGGAAGGCAAGCTTCCTGCAGAAAAGACAATGTTGTGGCATATGAGATTTGGCCACATTGGTGAGAAGGGTCTTAGGACCTTGAAAACTAAAAATCTCGTTGAGGGGCTAAATGATTGTAATCTCGAATTCGATTTCTGTGAACACTGTGTTTATGGTAAGCAAAATCGTGTTCAGTTCTACTCTAGTTCTCACAAGTCTTCTGGACTTTTGGATCTTATTCATTCTGATGTTTTTGGTCCTGTAAAAGTTCCTTCTATCTCCAGTTCTGTATATTTTGTATCTTTTATAGATGATTACAGTAGAAGGACTTGGATATATTTCCTAAAAAGTAAGACACAGGTTTTCAGTCGGTTCAAGGAATTTAAGGCTCTCGTGGAGAATCAGACTGGTAAAAGAATCAAGTGTGTGAGAACTGATAATGGTGGTGAGTTTTGTTCCACAGAGTTTGAACAGTTCTGTAAAGAACGAGGAATCGAGAGACATAAGACAACTCCTTACACCCCGCAGCAAAATGGAGTTGCAGAGAGAATGAACAGGACACTGATGGAGAAGGCTAGGAGTATGCTTAGTGGAGCTGGCCTAGAACAAAGGTTTTGGGCCGAAGCTGTTGCCACTGCTTGCTATCTGGTTAACAGATCTCCTACATCAGCTCTTGTTGGTAAGACACCCATGGAGGTGTGGTCTGGTAAGAAGCCTTCAATTAGACATCTTCGTGTTTTTGGTTGTGAAGCTTATGCACATGTTCCAAAGGAGAAAAGATCTAAGTTGGAAAACAAAGCTGTCAAATGTATTTTCATCGGATACAGTGTTGGTGTGAAAGGATACAAGCTTTGGAATCCTATGACTAGTAAGGTGCTGTATAGTAGAAATGTTATTTTCAGAGAGCTAACATCTTCTCCTATTGTGCTACAACCAGATGAAAAAGAAAAGGAAAAAGATGTTGTTCAGTTTCCTCCTACCCCTGAGAAGACTGAACAGAGAGACCATGTTGGGTCTAATGATGAGGAGAGCTCTAGCAGCTCTGATAGTTCGGAAGAAGAGGAAGAACAACCTCAACCTCAGCCCTTGAGGAGATCCATGAGAGAAAGAAAGCAACCAGAAAGGTTTGGTTATTCTATGTTAGATTCCAGTTGTGCTTTTGCTTTGATTACTAACACTGATGAGCCTAGATCTGTGAAAGAGGCTTTGGGCATGGAAGATGCAGGTTCCTGGATTGAGGCTATGGATGATGAGATGGCTTCATTGGAGAAAAACAAAACTTGGGACCTTGTACCTTTGCCTAAAGGGAGAAAATCTGTTGGCTGTAAATGGGTGTTCAAGAAGAAATTCTGTGCAGATGGCAGTGTTGAAAGGTACAAAGCTAGATTGGTTGCAAAGGGGTATTCACAGGTAGAGGGAATAGATTATGGTGAAATATTCTCTCCTGTTGCAAAGTTGACATCCATTAGATTTCTGTTATCTCTTGCTGCATCATATGATTTAGAGATAGAACAGATGGATGTGAAGACAGCTTTTCTTCATGGTGATTTGGAGGAAGAGATTTATATGTCACAGCCTGAGCACTACATTGTTAAAGGTAATGAATCCTTAGTTTGCAGATTAAAGAAATCTCTATATGGTTTGAAGCAATCTCCTAGGATGTGGTACCTTAAGTTTGATGCCTTTGTGTTGTCAATTGGATTTGTAAGATCGAAATCAGATCATTGTGTTTATTTCAGAGTTGAAAATGATCGCCTTCTTATTGTTGCATGATATGTTGCTGTTTGGGAAGGGTAAGGGTATGATTTCTGATTTTAAATCTCAGTTGCCAACACAGTTTGAGATGAAAGATCTTGGGGCAGCAAGGTACATCTTGGGTATGGAAATCAGTAGAGACAGGTCTAACAGAAAACTCTGGTTGAGTCAGAGTAAGTATGTGAAGTCTGTGTTGGACAGGTTCAGCATGGCAGATTGTAGACCACTATGTGTTCCTGTTTCAATGGGAACAAAGTTATCTGTAGATGATTGTCCAAAATCTCCTAGTGAGGTGGAGGACATGAGTAGAGTACCTTATGCTAGTGCAGTTGGCAGTCTTATGTATGCTATGGTCTGTACTAGACCAGACATTGCCCAAGCAGTGGGAGTCCTAAGCCGGTTTATGGCTAACCCTGGACGGGTACATTGGGATGCAGTTAAGCGAGTATTCAGATATTTGAGGGGTACATCAGATTACTCCATATGTTACCATGGTAACTCTTCTGGATCTCCACATTCAGTTTGTATTCGTGGATTTGTGGATTCAGATTGGGCAGGTGATATTAACAGCAGGAGATCCACCAGTGCTTATGTTTTCACTATGTTTGGTGGTGCCATCAGTTGGATGAGTAAGCGACAACCTGTGGTTGCTTTGTCCACTACAGAAGCTGAGTACATGGCTGCTACTCATGCTTGTAAGGAAGCCATTTGGCTTAGGAGATTGTGTTCTGATGTTGGTGTTGATGCAGAACAGATTACTATTTGGTGTGACAGTCAGAGTGCTATTTGCCTTGCGAAGAATCCAACTTTCCATGCCAGAACGAAGCACATTGATGTGCAGTTTCACTTTGTGAGAGATATGGTGGAAGATGGAAAGATAAATTTGGAGAAGGTAGATACTGTGAAGAATGTTGCAGATGCATTAACGAAACCAGTGGGCACTGTGAAGTTCAGATGGTGTTTGGAGTCTATGGGCCTTTTGGCCTATAGCGGTTAATTCCTGTTATGTTCCTATTGCTCTTACAAGGTGTTCGACAAGTGGGAGAATGTTAGGAATAAGGTGTCTCAACCTTGGATAATTCCTATTCTTATTATTTGTTTTGTAAAATGTATTTCTTGCAAATAATGTAGTTAAGTGTGAGTGTACATGTCTAGTTTGCATGTTGATGTGTCACTCCACTTAATGTGTCGGCATCTTGAATTGTGTGTAAGGAGATCATGGCTGAAACGGTTATGACGGATTCCTATGACACGTAAGAGCTATGTCTGGAAGATTCAATGACAGGTGAAGACATGTGGCAATTGATAAAGTTGAGTACTGTACACTCTTCCACGATAGTGGGGTTCGGGGCATCGCCCCGAAAAAAATTTTTCGAGTTCCTATTTTCTCGGAGAATGGTAAAACCCTAATACAGTTATCTTCGGAAGTTGCCCTAAAAGGGAAGCGCATGATATAAGCGTTTTTTAGGGTTGCGAAGATTTGTGATGTGAGTGTATTGTTGGAACGTTTTTTCATGCTGCCGCATTTTGTCTTCAAGAGTTGGAAATCTCCTGAAAGAACTTGCATTGCAAGTGTGTTGTAACCGTTGTGTTGAAGATAATACATTGTGCAGGTTTTGGAGTGCTGGGGTTTTTTACCGAAAGGTTTTCCCCAGGGTAAATCATTGTGTCATTCTTCATTTTCTGTATGTATGGTATATTGCTGCAATATCTTTGTTAAGTAGATTAACGAATCTGAAATTGTAAGGGTTTAAAACGAATTTGCACCATACTTTCCTTAAGAGATTAGTGTAGGAAGCTGTTTCCGCACCTGAGTTTCCTTACACTTTTGTTTCACCTTAATTCTTTGCTCACTCCTCGAGCCATGTGGCTGAAGTTTGAGACACTTTTTGGGGCCATTAATGAGTTCCGAGCATTACAGATTGAGGCAGAGCTGACTTCACTGTTACCTGAATCATTTCCCACTATTGAGGATTTTTTGAATAAGTTCAAAACTATCCACACTATTTTATAGGGTTGTGGCAAGAATAAGACAGACATAGAGTGTATTTACTTGATTCTTTCGAAGCTTCGTGGTCCATTTTAGATATTTGCTTCTTCCTTCTATTCCACCATGGATGGTCTGGGTGCCAGTTTTACCATGCCTACCTTTGATTTGTTTTGTGAGCATTTGTCTCGGGAGCATCTCACCTTTCTCAGATGGATATGCTCTCAGGATCAAAGAACAAAGCATTGGTTGCTCAATCACCTAAGGGGAAACAGAAGCAGAAATCGAGGCCCAATAAAGATTTTGCAGGCAATGAGCATTCCTCCAAACCTCCTCCTAAGTCTGATTCTAAACCACCATTTAATCTAAAACATGGGAAATCTTTGAAGTCTAGTGAGTCTTCCTCCAAGACTAAGGAGAAATTAGGAGACACTTGCAGTTTCTGTGGAAAGCAAGGACATCCAGTTTTCAGGTGTTGGAAACAATTAGAGGCTTTAGAGGAAGCCATGCAGCAACAACACATCTCCTCACCTCAGTCTTCTTCTTCTTCCACAGGGAAAGGCCATGCTCTCACTGCTAGAGCATCGACCAATGGGTCCACTTGGATTTTAGACTCTGGTGCTTCTCACCATATGACTCACACTCAGCAGTTGGTCACTTCTCTTGCCTCTTGTGGTACTTCATAGATTGCAGTGGGTGACTCTTCATAGCTTTCTGTCTTGGGTTCAGGTTCTGTCCCTTTGGATGGGGGAACTCTATAGGATATTCTAGTTGTTCCTGACATCTCGACCAACCTCTTGTCCGTTTATCAGATTTTCCACATTGGCTCTGGTAAGACAGTTGAGTTCTCACCACATGATGTGGTTATTTGGGATCTCCATGACTCTGATTTGGTTGTGGCTATTGGGAGTGTTGATACTGCATCTCGTCTTTACAAATTTGATGGATTTGAGCCTTCTGAGGGTGCAGGTTCATCTCTTATAACACATGTAGATTCAGTGAGTAAGCTTTGGCATGAGCGTTTGGGCCATGCCAATTATAAATATCTTCAGCAGATGAGTACACACGCACTAGTTCTTGGTCTTCCATAGATTTCCTGCACTGATGGTGTTTGTCATGGTTGTGTGCTTGGCAAGCATCACAGGGATCCCTTTCCGAAGGGAAGTGCCACTCGTGCTTTGGAACCCTTGGAGTTGATTCATAGTGACCTCATGTCATTTCCCACTCCTTATTTTTCCGGGGCCAAGTATGTACTCACATTCATTGATGACTTCTCTAGACGCACATGGGTGTACTTTCTTAAGTACAAGTCTGATGTATTTGATTCCTTTCGAATCTTCAAGACATTTGTAGAGAAGCAGTTTGGCCTTTCTATTTGGAGGATACGTACAAATAATGGGGGGGAGTATGTGAATCAGGCTTTCAAAGATTTTTGCACTAAGCATGGTTTGTAGCATCAGTTTTCTGTTCCCTACACCCCTCAACAGAATGGTGTCACTAAGAGAAAGAACAGGACTTTACAGGAGATGGCTAATTGTATGATTTAGTCCAGGTCCATGGATTCATCTTTTTGGGCTGAGGCAGTCAATTGTGCCAACTATATTCAGAATTGAATGGCTCACAAGGCGATTCGAGATATGACTCCTGAGGAGGCTTGGTCTCATGACAAGCCTGATATTTCATCATTTCGAGTATTTGGTAGTGAGGCATGGGCATTTATTCCTGATGCTCAGAGGAGAGCCATGGAGCGGAAGAGTCGACCCCTCATTTTTGTCGGCTACTATGAGGATGTTAAGGCGTACAGGTTGTTTGATCCTAATTCCAGAGAGGTCCTGTTTCAACGGGATGTCCAGTTTGATGAGCGCCTTCATACAGTTGATACCCTGTCTCTAGTGTCTACTTCACTACCTACTCCACCTACTGCAGCTCTTCAAGATTATTTTGAGGATGATTCTGATGAGGATATTGATGATCCCCCATCTCCACCTCCACTTGCTCCACCTCAGAGGCCCAAATGGGCTCGCTTTACTATTGAGGCAGCAAGATCTATGGTCGATGATCCTTCAGACACTCGTCGCACCCGTTCTCATACTGCAGGTTCTAGACTTTTGAGTCATGATCTTTTAGAGGATCCTCAGAGGTTTTCAGAGGCAACAGGTCACCTTGAGTGGGATAGTGCTATGGAGGAGTATTCTTCTTTGATGAGGAATAGTACATGGGATCTCTGTCCTCTTCCTAAGGGCAGAAATATGGTTTGGTGCCGATGGTTGTATCGCACCAAGTATGTTGCTGATGGTTCTATTGATAAGTACAAAGCACATCTTGTTGCGAAGGGTTTCTCACAGGTTGAGGGTATTGATTACTCTGAGACATTTTCCCCTGTCGCCAAGATGAATTCTATTCGTTTTGTACTATCACTTGCAGCTTCTAGGGGATGGCCCATTTTTCAGATGGATGTGAAGTGTGCCTTCTTGCATGGTGACCTATAGGAGGAGATCTATATGGAGCAGCCTTAGGGATTTATGCATGATGCTTCTTTGGTTTGCAGACTTCAGTGTTCATTATATAGTCTCAAATAGGCCCCTCAAGCTTGGTATGAGAAGATGGACTCTTTTTTGCTCTCCACTAGTTTCACATGTTGTCATTTTGATCCCACGGTCTATATTCAACATCTTGAGGGTGAGATCCTGATTCTTGTGCTCTATGTTGATGATCTTCTCATCACAGGTAGCTCATCCTCTATGATTCAACATGCTCAGCTAGCTTTGATGGAGCAGTTTGAGATGACAGATCTCGACCTTCTGCACTATTTTCTTGGTCTTCAGGTGATTCAGTCTTCAAAGGGGATTTCCATTTACCAGCAGAAGTATTCTCTTGATATGCTTTAGCGCTTTGGCATGCTTGATTGCAAGCCTGTCCCCACACCTTTTCAGTCAAGGGTTGTTTTGACTACTACTTGCCCCACTCCTTCAATAGATTCTACACTTTACAGGCAGTTGGTTGGTAGTTTGTTGTACCTTACTCACACTCGTCTTGATCTTTCCTTTGCAGTTGGCCTTGTCTCTCGATTCTCCCATGATCCTCATGAGAGTCATTGGCAAGTTGCCAAATGTATTTTGAGGTACATTCAGGGCACCACTTCATATGGCATTCACTACACATCAGGGGATCCTCACATTGTTGGCTACATTGACTCAGATTGGGCTGGTGATGTCAATGATCAGAAGTCTACTTCTGGCTTTGTCTTCTGTCTTGGCTCTGGTCCTATCACATGGTCTTGCAAGAAGCAGACTGCTAATGCATTATCATCTACAGAGGCTGAGTACCGAGCTGCTGTGCTTGCTAGTCAGGAGATTTTATGGCTTCGTCAGTTGATGACTGAGTTTGGTTTTCCTCCTGATAGTCCCACTAGTGTGACAATCAGAGTGCTATACACATTTCTCGCAACCCAGTGGAGCATCAGCGAATGAAGCACATTGAGCTTCATATGCATTTCATCAGACAATTGATTCAGGATGGTTCTCTCATCTTGGAGTATATTCCCACTGTCGAGCAGGTTGCAGACATCTTCACGGAACCTTTTGCATCTCCGCGCTATCTTCAATTGCGCTCTATGCTTGGGGTGAAGGAAGTTGCCCTTGGGGGGTCTTTATGAGGCCTTCCTTCCTTCATGTTTCTTTCAGCATGTTCTTGTATCTCTTTTTGGAGAGGAGTTTTTCCCACTGGGTTTTCTCCTTTTCTCCGTTTCATAGAGATTTCTTTGTACTTGGGTACCTGATTTGGCCTTGTTGCCGGGACCCATTGCTTTTGCTTTCAGTAGCTTCTTCTAGGTTTTAGCTTCTCCCTAAGTCTAGCTTAAGGGGGGGTGTTAGAGTAATTGGTTATTTACTTTATTAATTAAACAATATTTGTTTAATTACTTAAAGTTCCCTTTTACCTCTTTTTCACTTAAGCTAACATTAGGTGCATAATAATTAATTACTTTATTAATTATTATTGTGCAAGCTTAGGGTTTTCCTTTTAAGGGTTTTCACCTATATGTGGTTGAAAACTATCTTTTGTATCATTATTCATTTTACATTTTGGGTGAATACATTGCTCCACATTCTTGAGCATTCTCTTTGTTGCTTCTCTTTGTTTCTCCTTGTAATAGGTATTATTTGCTTGCAGAGGTCACTGGGCTCCTATGAAGTTATATCTTCTCAACTCCAACAATTCTTGGGATGAATGAATTTATCCTTGATGATCTTCTTGAGTTCCCCTTACTTTAATTTTTCATGTTTTCTTTGCATGTTTCCTTTGTTTTCGAGAGATTTTTTTTCCCTTTCTCCATTTACGAGAAAATATTTGTACATGGGCATCTTATTAGGCCTTGTCAAGCCAATACCCATCTTTGCATGTTTTGTTCCTCCCTAAGTTGCACTTAAGGAGAGGTGTTGGCATGAACAAGGTTATTCCCTAATCGATTCCTTTATATGACCTATTCACACCTAGGTTGTTAATTTTACTTAGGTCACTTTTAGGGCACACTTAGCAAAGTTATCATTTTGTGTCTAATTTCATGTGATTATGCCACTTGTCACAAATCCTACATTGTCCTAATTCTCACCTTATCTTATAAGCAAGGATTCATTTGTACATTAATCATCTTGGATCTTACATGCTCTTGTATGTTTGTATCATTATTTGGCAATATAACATTCTTTGTTACTTCTCTCTTATGTGTGGAAGGTTATTTGGTGCTACAAAAAATTGTTGCTCCTATGATTCCTTATCCAATGACTTCAACAAACATGTCTTTAAGTGTAATATTCACATATTTGGATCTTCCATCCTTGGGGCTATAATGTAATGCTTTACTATTTCTAAACATATAAAGCTTACTCTAGTTTTTGCTATTTTATTATTATAAAAATAATAGGAGTGGGCCCTACCCACCTTTATTGAAAAACTTAATGTAATTAATTAATCAAATAATTGCATTTGGTTTTATCCCTTTCTAAATAAACATAGAAACTTACATTTTCTTTTCTAGAAATGAAGAAGCAATTGCAAATGCAAAAATTGAACCTTTATTTTCTCAATACTTTTCAACAAAATAAGCAATAAACAAACAATATTTTTTCAATAGTTAATCTTTTTCATATAAGAATAAATAAGATTCATGATCTTAATATCTATAGCCTTACCTAGGCTCAAGTTCATTGGTATCCCTTATTCTAAATAGCAAGGATGGACAATCATCAATTTCATGGTCATCCCATTCAACACATAGTCAACAAAAGACACTCACCAACCTTCCAATAGGTTCCACAAGCTCTACCTTTTATTTCCACAACTCTTCTATTTCCCTCCAGGACTTGACATTCATGTTTTTGAAGTAATTTATGCTTGTCTAGAAAAAAATTTGCTTGTTGATTAAAGTGAAGTTGTCACTTTTGACAACAATTAAGTCACCACAACAAGCACATGTTTTCTCAAGTGAAGTTGTCACTCTTGACAATAATTAAGCCATCACGACAAATGTGAGTTCGTTGAGGTGAACACATGTGTGTTGTATTAACAAAGTGTTGAACATGCAACTAAAGTGGGGAAACAAGGTTCTTAAGAAAAAATATAAGTACAAATGGCCACCAAATGACAAATAAATGAAATATTTAGAAGTTTTAAATAGTCAACAAATGAAGCTTTGACCCTAAAGATACATGTCAAATATAATACAATCATATTTTCATGTCTTGTTGACTCATTATTTATATCTTATCATCAAGTCAACTTACCATGTCAATCCATACATTTTTAGATGCTTACAATCCCAACTACTTTCTATAAATTAATTATTACATTAACATTTTATTTAATTAATTTCTATACAATATTATATAAATCACATTTTTACCCTTACAACTATTTGTCCCAATTAATTAAACTATAAATTAAATTGAAAAATAAATAAATTAATTAATTAAGTTAAGGTATATTTATTTCCCCACATTTAACCTAAATCAATAATCAAATTCCTAACTTGTCTTACTTTCTAAGAATTAATTAATTATTCTCTATTCTATTCTAATAAGCCCTCAATTCCCCGTCCTTCACTCCACAATTTTGGGACCGGTTTTATTCGCGACTAAGGACAGTCTTGGAAATAGATTTCCATGTATGTCCCCATTTTCAATTAAATTAGAAAAAAAAACAATATATTTATATTAAATTCCGAAGGCAAAGAATCAATCCTATATTTGACTCTCTATGTGATTGACCAATAACAGTCTCCGGGGACAAATTTATCCGCTATTTTTAAATCAAAGAAAATAATATATTATTAATAATATAAACAATAATTTATCCGCCACTCTTAATTAATACCTCTTGGAAACAACACGGTGCTTTCTAGAGTCGACGTATCTTAATGTGGATGCCAAGTATCCATTTAAAGGAATTTTATTGATATTTCTTTGACTTCATTATATTAAAAACTTTTGCATCGCTTCCAAGATTGGAAAATTGGAATTCATTTTGAAGTTAATTAGTGGCAATTAAATTTCAATTAAAAAATGGGGTTGATTTCATAGTGCATTGGTAAGAGTGGTGTCTTGTATCTTTGACTATTCATATTCAAGTTTTCAGACTTGAACTATTGTTACTTTCTCATTGGGTTGGTGTGCTCCCGAGTCTTGTATTCTTAGTGGGCTACAATGGTTGCGAGAGGAGCTTTATCTTGCGTTCATGTCGAGAATGAGATCTCCCATCTTTAATCTCACTGATTCATAACTCCAGTAAAAAATATACACCGATAAAAATAAAATAAATTTCAATTAAAAAATATGATTTACTTTTCAAAATCCATGAGTATGAATAGACTGATGAAGGTAGTACAATGGGAGATGGGGCTTAGTGCATCACTTAGTAGAAGAATGATTGCCAAGGTCATATTCAATTTGTGAGCATTTTCCCAAACATATGTGCTTAAAATCATGAGTGCCACTACTCACTTTCTTCTTCTCACATGCCATCATACTCCATACCCCACTTTTGTTGACATATGAGGAACAACTATAAAATCTTCTTGTGTAAGTTGTCATTCTAAAGTCTTTACCTTCACTTTCTTAAATTTAACTTATTGCATAGGTTGTATTCTAAGGCTTTCCCTTTACTTCTAGAATTTGACTTAGCTTTTAGAGGAGACAATAATAATGATGTGAATGACAATGATGAGATGGATGGCAATGAATTGCAACTCAATTTTCCCTCTCAAATATGACCTAATTTCAAACTCAAGCTCCTTGTTGAGCGTTCATTTGTTTATGATTTATTTGACTTTTTTTTGGAGATAAGACATTGAAATTTTGCAATGTTTTCGAATGCAACTTGTGGGGATGGTACCACCATAAGCTTCTAAGTTTGAAATCCCAATGTACGCTTAAGGTCAAGCATTTTTTTATGAGTTAAAAAAATCGTTGTTTTAATTTATTCAAAGTATTTAAATGTGCTTATTTAAATATTATGTTCAAAGTCAATTGATTTATATTTATTAGTTTCTAGACAAACTACAAACATTTAAAATATTAAATAAAGTAGTTTTGTTAGAATCTTTTCAAATATAAATTAATTGTAAAATAAATATTTATTTTTAATCTTATTTATAGATCACATTTATTATATAAAAGAAAGATAAAAATATAATTGTGAAAATTATATATTTATGTGATTTTTTATATTTAAATTTGTGATGATTAGGTCATCTTTTATTTATTTATAGTATGTAAGATGATGCATTTTATATGAAAGTTGAAAAATAAACTTATTTTAGTTTTATTTTATCTCCACATACTTCAACTTGCATACTAAAGTAATCTTTCACCATCCTAGTTCAAATTTGTGAACACCAAATTAACATGATTAATGTAGATTTGTGCTCCCACTAATGGTGGGATGTTTTTCTTCAAAAGGTCTTTCCTCATAAATTATCACGTTACGTGTTTATCATATATCAAGGTAAAAATATTGTTGATGTCATATTGCATCCACTCACTATTGTTTAGAAATTAATGTCCTTAATTTGATGCAAGTGTTAGAATATGTGTAATCTCATAAGCTTTTATGGTTTACTTGTGAGTGTCCTTATGTTGAACTTAAGTATCGTAACATCAATCCCAAGTGACGTGGACCCAATCTAATTTATTAAATTGAATTATGTACTGTGAGATTGATTTGACAAAATACACTTACAAAATGTTCACCTCTGCCTTTTGGATCATTAAATGTGCCAAAGAGGTGTCTAGGAATGCCACTAGGAAGACTATCAACTCGATAGGTGTTTATGTTCTCCTTAACTAATCTCGTTAGTGGACTAGATTTACGAAGATGACAAATGTCATAAACAACACTAACTAATGTGCAATTGCTATATATTGTAGACAATTTTGTTTTGTTTTAAAAAAAAATGAAGTGTATTCTAGATGTTCTTTTATTCTCCAAGTATGTCTAGATAAATTAAGTGCATATTGGATGTCTTTAAATAACAAAACACAGTAGCATGTCACATAAATGTGTTGGTATGTGGCGACTGATCATGCTATACTGTACACTCTTCATGTATCCTCGTCGGGGTCTAGGGCTGAGCCGGGTCCCGAACAGAGGTTCGGGGGCGGTAGCCCCCTAGAAAATTCTTTTCACCTTTTTTTGCTTCGTCACCGAAAAAGAAAAAAGCCGACTTTGTAAACCCTAATTTCTTGAAGCTTCTAAAATCTTGTTATAAGCGGTTGGGATGGGGAGTTGTAGCATGGTATTATTTGTGAGATTGTAATATGTTTTCCACTGGATAATAAAATCATTGGACTATGGTTTTGTGGATGTAGCCCAGATTGGGTGAACCACGCTAAATTCTCCGTGTTGTCTTGTTTCTGCTATAATTTTCTATGTGTTTTATTTCTCTATTTTATTGATCAAATATGCATTTAACTTGTTAGATATCTGCCTTCTAACCCTAACAAAATGTGTGCCAAGTTGGCTCATAACAAATTTAGTAGGAAGAGTCAAAGACTTTGGCATTTGAATTTAAAATATTGAAATTAAGATTCATTCCTTCATATCATAGGGCCAATCTTAAATAGTGTGGAGATCAACCATGACATAAAAATGGTACTATCAAGGAAACGAGTGAATTTATGGAAGTTGGGGTGAATGTGGGTGCAATAATGAGTAAACAAGGAATATATGGGAATTGGTGTAAGTGAGTAAATGGAGATGGATAAGATCAAGCCATTAGCCAATCTTAGAACAAGAGTGTGACAATGTGATATGGTATTGCATTTAAGATATTCCACCAAGATGGGCAAAACTAAATGTCAAATGACATGGCTATGCAAATTTTACCATTACAATACTCTAACTAAAATATACAACCATCATACCTAGCCTAGTTCATTTCTATTTGTTCCAAGACCAATTATTTTACTTATTTTGCCAAACGCTATAAATCAATGATTGATTGAAATAATGACTTTAATACATGCCAAGGTCTAGCATTCTTTACATCTATTTTTATGCCAATCAAACACTATTTTTTTGTAAACATAGGAAATCACTATTTGATTGACAAGTGAAGTGCATTTTGATTGATATGTATACACACTCCCTAATTTGACAATAATTGTCCTTCAAAGCTTAGTAATCCATTTTTATAACAAGGAACATATTGACATAAACCAAAAATTAGTTATAATATATCAACATAATAAAACAAGAATACAAAAAATCAATAATAATATAGAAACATCACATAAATAATATCTATAAATTAAATGAAAAAAATAAAAAATAAACATTATTTTAAGATTTATAATATACAATATATTTATAATTAGATTATGCAATATATGATGCATTTGATGTGCTTAAAATAAGCTTTAATATGCTTAAACTAGAATATGTACACCAACTTCAACTTTGACTTTGATTTTATACTTATGAAATGAAAATAAAACATAACTTAATGAACTTTGAATTGAATCTTGAACCTATAAACTAAAATACAAGTTTTTTTTAGTATGAAAGGTGTTAATACTATTTTTCCTTTTAATGTAGATTATTCATCCTTAAGTCCTCCTTCCTTCAAAATGTGCTTTTCACTTAGTCTATTTCCATGATAACTTAAAACTCTCTTACATCATTTTGAAGAATTCTTTAACTTTGATTATGTACCTCAAGAATAGAAATATAATATAAAATGTAGAATTTGAATTCAAACTTAACATGTGAATTGAAAACACATCTCTTTCACTATAAATGAGGCCATAATATTTCTCTTTCAAGACAACCTAGTACACTTAAAATTCAACCTTTCTTCACATGTAAATTGGAAATAGAGAGTTTTTTTTTCTAGAAGAGACTCTTTAAATGTGAGTCTTCCTCCCAAGGAGTGTTACCCCCACCATTACACCTCGCTTTCAATGTTGGCCTTCAAGTGTCCATTAGTAATTACGCTGAAGGCATCCCCACGCTCAACTTCTCCAACCCCTTTTGACAGCGAACGGTGTAGATTACAATCTTCCACCATTAAATAAATCTCAACTGTTCATTATTTTCGTCATTATTTCGGTTGTTTTTCACCCTTTTTTTGCTGCTTTCCCGTCAGTCTGGAAATTTTACGGCTCCTTTTTCCTTGCCGTGAATTGTACTTTATTTTATGCCCAGCACTCGGGATATGTGCGTTTCCTCTAAGTTGTGGATGTTTGGTGAGTGAGTGAGTTATATTGTGTGTAAAAACTATTCAAACGTGGGAGAACTCAGTAAATCCATGGTTACGTTCAATGCTAGACATAAAGTAAAAAGTAAAATCAGGTACAGTTCAAACGGCTTATTAAAATATAATATATATAATAATATATTAAAATATTATATATATATTCTAATATAATATATTAATATATTAAAAGATATATAAATAATAATATAGTATTTTAATATCTATATATTAAGTAAAAATATTGGGGTTTTATTCTAATAGTGAACTCTAAAACCATTTATTATTATTTTTAATATGATATTATTTATATATTTTTTACTATATTATTTATACTAATATTATATATTTTTCATTCTTTCTATCCCTATCTCTCCTTCTCTTCGTATTGAAAACATAACATGAGCTTGTTGGTAATGGAGCCTGATTATCTTCCTAATTTAGAGGTTTTATTTCAATCATGTTTGGATCCATGTAAGGAGATGCATAGTTTATTTGAATCTCCCACTTCTCTATTAAGACATCTTTTGCACAAACCTACCAATTGACATCATATACTTCATAAATGTATGAAAAAAATAGACTAGAATTTATCCTAATTAACCTTCCACACATCTTCGGCGTACCCATTGCACCATAGTAAGGTGCAATTGCTAGTTATATGAAAGCATGAAGCGCTAGACACTCACATCCTTGTGAAAATACAAGTTCAATAATTAAAACCACATAAAAATCTAGTAGACAAAACCGAGATATTTTCTGTATTAGCTCGCAAATTTCCACAACCCACAAAGGTAACAGAAATTTTTCTAAAATCTGAACAAAAGGTCAACCTTACGCCGGTAAAAGTGGGGCGGCACAACGGACACCAGGCAGTCGGCACCAAACGTAACTGACACTCCAATGGCGAAATCCCACGCGCTTCACTTGTGACGGCCGGTCACCTTAAATAGCAGTCAAAAATCTCAGGCGAATCGCAGGAGGGTCTGCCTGCTTGAATTGACCCCAGTCAATGTTTGGCTGCTGCTGGGAATTCATTGATCGAATCAACAATTTAATGGAATACCCATTACATTCGAAATGCAATTTATCATTTCATTTCAGAATTTTGGTCTAGGCTTATATAACACTAGTTGATGAGTCTCAATTGTGAATGTTTATTATTTCGTTGAGAATTTTACATAGTACCTAGCTTGCATCGGTCTCATTCGAACTAGAATAGCTTGGATCTGATGGGATTGTATCGAAGGAGTAGTTGAACACAAGAATTGGATAGACAGAGAAGTGTTGTAACGCGACTTAGTCTGCAACAGGGGGAGCAGCCTTTGCTGTTGTAAGTAAACATACTAGGACTACTAAACGTAAAGAATCAAGCAATTTAAAGTGTCTTGCACATACATGAAGATCCATCACAGGGTACAGTAGTACCCACAAAGAAGCATCCATAGTATAATGTGGTGTGTTAGTTCAATGGCACGGGTTGTTGGGCATTGGTTGGAAGGAGAATTGGATATATTCCCTGATTTGGGTATTGACTAGATTTTGCTTTTTGGGCTTTAAATTGAATAGGGCGATTGAGCAGGTAAAATTTTGGATTGAAACAGTTACTCTATTACTTGGGAAGTTAAGCTGTTCGGAGATTTTGATAATTGGGCAGAATGATCTCCCTCTTTTGTGATTACCTGCTGTCTCTTTTCTTTCCTTGCCTGTATAAGTAGCACTACGCTGTAATTGGGGTTGTTGGTTGCTGGATTATGGTTTTCCTAGGGGAGCTGACAAGATAAATTGGGTTTATTGAGAAGGTGAAAGCGTTTGGATGGCTATTTGGTGAGTTTGATAGCGGGTTTTGAATTGGTAGTTGATTTGATTTGATTTGGGCATGACTCCACTTTCTTTCTTTCTTTTCTGGACTGAAGTGATGAATTGGAGGTGTTGAAAAGTGAAAAGTTTGGACGTGTCTGTGGTGATTTTGATCATAAGGCATGAATAGGATGGATAGTGTTAAATGGGTAATGATTGGATTTTTTTGAAGTTTTTGGGCTGGGAAGATGAATAGAGGGCATTGAGTAGGGAATTTTTTTCATTATGGGGCATGTACTTCCAGAATCGCATAGGATTGCAGTCCAAGCAGTGGAGGCTCTTGGACGAGGGTTCGATTTCAATAGTGATTTTAAGCTTAAATTTTGCAAGGGCAAACCAGGGAACCGTTTGATTTATATAGATGAGAATCGGAAGCAAGATATTGTGATACCTGGAGGCCCTTTAATACCCGGTGTTTCGCCTGATATCAAGTGTGCCAAGGGAGAAAGAACCAGATTCAAATCTGATGTTTTGGAATTTAATCAGGTAGGCATATCCTCTTGGAACCCCAACTAATTTCTTCATCATAATTACTTTTTTCAATACTTGATTTTGGAAAACTTATGCGAAATTATTTTTTTCGTATTTGAAATTTTGATTTAAAAGACTTTGTGTGAAAACGAATAAACCGAAGTCCAAAATTGGGGGTGTCTATGCAAATGGGTACCCAGCTGGGCTTTTATGGCTTGCAGGGTTAGTCATTCCTCTTGCATTTAGGTGTATCCTTTTGTCACTGATAAATGATCACTCACCTTCCAGCAACATTGTGTATCGGTGTCCTTGATTTTTGACAATATTTAGAAAAGTTGGATGTTCCAATCCTCAAAATTTTCATACAAAATATACATTAAATTAGAGTTTTTTTCCACAAATATTTTATATTAATATTAAGTCCATAACCTTTTCCCTTATAACTAATCTGTAATAGAAATATTTCGTGTTTTTTAGCCAGAATTGCCCACCTTAAATCTTCCCTACCATGTTACCAGAAATGGAACTGTCAAGGTGGTCATGTTGGTAACCTCTTTCTCAAGAAACTTACTTCTTATGAGCCATTTCTGTCCTGGGACAAGCCACCCAGCCAAACAATCAATGAAATATTTTATTTTTGAGAAAATAAATGCCCTATACAAAAATTTCTTCTACATCGGTCCACTACAGTTTTGTATTTTGATATTTTGTCTTGAGCTCTCCATTGAGATGAATTTTTATTTAGTCAGTACTCTGTTGGGGTTTTTGATTTCCTGACTTCGATTTCCGAAGACTTTCTGCTGTGTACTATGATCTATATTTTGAGTGAAGGATGCCATCTGCTGAAATTTAAAGTACATCGTAATTGACATCGTTTGTGAACACTTTTTGTTGACCATCAATTCTCAGCGGTGTGTGATGTTTATAAACTCCCAGTATGGTTTGCTGTTTATAAAGTGTATCTGTACTTGTGGAGAGTTGAATGATCGGTATTGGTTTGGTATGGTGAGACCTAAAATTTAACAAATCTTCCATATACTTCCAAAAATTCAATGTTTTTTAACTACCAAAGCCTTGGAACCCTTATTGGTTTGAGACTATTTCCCTGCTGTTTCCTCCTCCTGGTTTTGGTAATATAGCTCAGTTGTCCCAAAAGCAAAAGCGCTTAGTGATTCAGCACCAAGTTTCATCAGCTCAAACTCGTACAACTAAAAAATATGCTTATGTATAGTCCACATTATTTTTTGGGTTCAGGAGGTTTGGTCTCAATTCTCCAAATCGCCCAAAAGATCAATATCTTTTCTTTTAAATAAATAAATAAAATTATTTGTCATGTCTTGTCGACAGATGTCTGAGCTATTCAACCGGAGATCCTCTTTAGATGGGAAGATACCATCTGGTAGATTCAATTCTATGTATGCGTTCAGTGGAGCCTGGTTGCAGGATGCAACAGAGACCAAACATCTAGCTTTTGACGGCTACTATATAAGTCTATACAATCTGCACCTTACAAGAACACCCATTATTCTCAGAGAGGAAGTCAAGAGTGCCGTTCCTTCCAGTTGGGAGCCTGAAGCCATTGCCAGGTTTGTGTTATCTTTTATATATATTTTGAATTGTTAAGCTAGAGGAACTTCAAGGAAAGGCTTAAGTTGGATTTTTGCTTTATGTAAGTCATCTATCTTGCTCGTTGCACTAAATAAGAGGCGAAGTCTCATCACTCAGATATGCAGAGTTTTTGTCAAAAGAATTCTTCAACATTGAATCACAACTGCTTGCAAATATTGCAGTCACTTAAAATAAGGCTGACAATATTTCAAGTTCGAAGAGAATTATAATTGTAGTTTATGATTTCAATAAGAGAAATAGATAGAATATTCCTTCAGCTGAACTGATTCATTATTAATTTCAATCAGTAAAATGGCTGGTGTTTTGCTCTTGTAGGTTTATTGAAAAATTTGGAACACACATTATTGTCGGGGTGGAAATTGGAGGACAGGATGTGGTGTTTGTAAGGCAGAGTCCTTCCTCCACCATAACACCTGCTGAACTAAAAAAACACTTGGAAAAACTTGGAGATCAATTGTTTTCAGATGATTGTGTTCTTCTGCCGTTCCATCCTTATAAAAGAGAAAACAAAGACAAGGCAAGTTCTTTAGCATCTTTTGATATCAACTATTTATTTTCTGAATTTTCTCAAGTTGATTCTTTCTTTGCATTTTAAATTATCTGAAGTTTTCATGATTCAGATTCCAGAAGTTTTCAGGACCATTTTACAGCCTACAAATCCTATGCATCTGGGTAGCTTTTCTTCCGCATCCAGTAAGGATGTAAGTACCGGCTTCTCTCATCTATTGCAATGTTGTTTCTTCCATATGCATTTTACACACACCATCAAGTTTAATCATGAATGCAAGGCCGTCTGCGACTCTGCATCCAATTTATATTGGGTAATAGATAGAAACTGTGCTATCTCTGCAACTGCAGAACACATCCAAACTCGGAATTTTTTTTTAATTATGCACTTTTTCAGTTGAAAGATCACGAAATAAGACACTTGCTAAGTATAGAAATTTTTTTATTCCATCTATGTTTCCCCACTTAAGATGATGCCAACTTTTGTCTCAGGGGTTAACAATCATTTGCTCAAAAAGAGGTGGAGTTGTATCCTTACGCAATCACTGTGACTGGCTTCAGACTGTACAGGACCATCCAGATGCAATACTTTTCTCGCTAGTTCCAATTACATCGCTTTTGCAAGGTGTTACTGGCAGCGGCTTTTTGAGTCATGCAATCAACCTATATCTTCGCTGTGAGTAATTCTGGTCAAAATTCTCAAACCTACTCAATATTTCAATATCTTCATAAAGACATCCTGCACGCACAAAAGGAAACATCGAAATGTAGGCTCAATAGACATTAATGTCAAAATGGTAAACGTAAACATAACAGCTTGCTACTATCTTCACTAAAGTTAACTTCCCAATCAAAGTAAAAGGAGCTTATGATTTGGATACAGATGTGAGATTCAATGGATAGCTAAGTCTAACAGGGTCCCATCTTCTAGATCAAAAGTCATTGAGTTTTAGTAAAAAAAAGACCAATATTCTACATGATAGAATAATACATCTTTTATATCTGTTGGTCTGGTTGTTTTAGCTCACGGAATCACTCTTGGAATCAGCCACTCATGTTGACCAAAGAGGAGGTAAAAATTTAAAATATTGTAATTGTGGTATTCGAAAGGTGATATCAGTTTCAAATGACTAAGTGATTAAAAAAGTTCAAAGCATTATGTGACGATTTATCAGGAAACTGCATAGTATTGAGTCAATCTTCATCAATCCATATTTAATGAGTAGTGGTTCACAAGAACCCATCTTTCATGACCATGAATGGTCCATGTAGCACTTATTGCATCTAGGTGAAGTTCACAGGAGTGAAACACCTGATGCCCTGGGAGGTCACCCATCCCAATACTACTCTGACCTAACTACACTTAACTATTGAGTTTCCCCTACAATCAAGCCCATTTAGCTTGCTATGTCATTTGCAAACCCTTCAGTAAGTGTTGCGCCTCGTAAACCATTTATTACAGAGCTCCCTAGAAAGAAACATGCTTTGCAGCACAAACAGTAAGGACCAAGAATTTCAATGTATTCTTGAGAATAAAATTTTCATCGGGTGATTCTGCACACCCTTTTGTTTCCGTATGTGCAGACAATTCTTTTCTTGTGTCATCTCCTGGCTATAGTAAAGGGTTCAAAGTTGCCAACATCTCCGATTCTGCACCTGCATCATTTTATTATTCTATGTGCTTCAGTCCTGTTGGCTAATATGGGATACATATTCTGAAATATTATCAAACATTTGTTAAAGCTAAAGATATAAGGGGAACTTTATATCTTCTTTTCAGTGATATCTCTATTTATTTTTGCAGACAAGCCTTCCATTGATGATTTACAGTATTTCTTGGAGTTCCAAGTTCCTCGGCAATGGGCTCCAGTTTACAGTGACCTGCCACTTGGACCTGCGAGAAAAAGAGTTTCATACCCTTCAATGCGATTTTCCTTTATGGGCCCAAAACTTGTCGTTAACACAGCTCAGGTGACTATTTTTCTCTTAATTTGTTTGAAAAAGAATTCTCATTTTATGTATGTTCACCCTTAAAATGACAGTAGAATTAATGCTTAGCCATTTCTGTTAGATTAAATTCAAATTGCAAATCCAAATTTGAATTTCAAACAGTCTATAACAATTGTATATGAATTTGAATTTGAAATAGTCAAATCACATTCTATATGTAAATTTGAATACTAAGCAGTCAATCACATTGTAAGCAGTCAAAGTTGTATTTGGAACAATAAATCACAGGTGTATATGCAAATTTGAATTCAAACTGTCAATCACAACTGTATTTCTAACAGAATGCAGAGTAGTTTTAAGAGTACTAACTAGAATGTATAATATAGTCTAAACCTTTGGAGGTACTTACATCAATATGTACAGGTTTCTGTTGGTAGAAGACCAATAATCGGGTTGCGGTTATATCTTGAGGGCAAAAAGTGTAACCGGTTGGCCATACATCTCCAGCATCTTTCTAGCCTTCCTCGGGTTCTTCAACCTTTTTGGGATGAGAATGTCTTCCTTGAGCCATCGAGGTGGCAAGGGTCAGATGAGAAGGATAGCCAATATTTTGTACCCGTTCAATGGAAGAACTACTCACATGTATGCACAGTTCCTATCAAATATGATCCTAATTGGGTTCGAGAACAAGGTGGTGTTTTTGTAGTGACTGGTGCACAACTTCAAGTCAGAGGTGGTTGGTCTAAACGTGTTTTACATCTGAATCTGTTTTTCACTCGGCTGCCAAACTACACCATTCAGAAGTCTGTTTGGGGTCAACCACCGGCAGTTTCACAGCGCTCAAGATTTTTATCCACACTTAGCTCTACTTTTTCACTAACGGCACCAACACCAAAGCCAGTCCCTGTTGTGCTAAACTCAGGCATATATCCCAATGGTCCACCAGTACCTGTGCAGTCTCAGAAGCTCCTAAAATATGTAGACACTACTGAAATCAGCAAGGGACCTCAAGATACTCCCGGTCATTGGCTGGTGACTGCAGCTAAACTGGATATTGATAGAGGCAAAATATCATTGCAGGTCAAATTCTCCCTTCTCAATTACTGTAACTAGAGACCATTTAATTCTCATGGAGGATGATAGGAAGGATGCTTTCATTCTGAGCTCACTTCCTACATTCATCCATGCCACAAGCAACGGAAAATAGCTGTAAATAATGCTATTCAAATGAGCTCTCAATTCTTTCATGTGTTATGGTAAGTCTCTCTATACAATTAGATCTTTGATGTATTACTAAACTGACAACTCCAAACATATACAAGAGTTTCATGAGACACATTAATTTGAAACGTAGCAAAGCATTTGCTCAAAGAACATCTTATTGGGATATTCCGAGGCTGATACTCATATGTGTGAGTTCCTCCCAAGCACATCTGGAATATCGGAAAGTTTCTTCCAAGTACAACTGAAATATAAAGATCAGAAACCTAGATTCAGGCAAAATCTTAATAAATTCAACTGCTAAGATCTAGTTTGAAACAAACCCTAAAGGAGTCAAAGTTGGAATGAAGAGGTGGAATAAGGCTGACATTGTATACAGCTATGGGGGTGCAATTATTAAAATGGAGATGTGGGATACAAGTATGTGGATTGGGATAGGGTTAGGGGTGTCATTTTGGAATTGAGTAATGGAGTATATGAAGAACGCACATCTATATTATGTTTGCACTTTAAATATGGTCACCAGGAGATGTGAACACGGGTTAAGGATGGGGTCCCTGTCCCTGAACCCATATTTCCTGGTGTTCAACTCATTCCACAATGCGTAAGAACCTCCAGGTCTGGTAAATATTTCTCATATGTATGTAGTTTGATAAATGAGACAGGAAATGCAGGGTTCGGATATAGATATGTACTATACATAGTGAAGGGCTTCTGAACAATATGTACTTGCAATAGCAATGTTAGATTATCCCAGATTCTCAACCATTATATGTGATATACCTAGTACGGGACTCTAGAGCATCGCTGTTCATATGTCAAGTTAGCTTTCATGTCTTATGCAATATATCCTTTTACATTCCACCCACATTTATCAGAATTGAACAACTATTCTTGATGATTTTTTGATTGATTGTTACATTTGGCATTCCTACATTTCACTGTCATGAAATCTCTTGACCCCTATTTGATTTTTTTCTGATAAGAGTCAAGAAGGATTCTGAAAGGGCCCCATAACCTTTTACAGGGTCAAAATAGAAACATAGAAACATGAAACAAAACAACACCAGAAAGCACACAAAGAACCGGCCTACAAATCAACACAGGCTTACCAAAGAGAACTAAAGAAACAACAAAAAAGCACACACAATTTAGCCAAAAACCAGCGAAAGAGAAGGATAGAAACCCCCAGCTCACTGATCAGCAAGGACATTCAGGCTCCCAGTAGCCTCCCAATCAGCCTCCAAGGCTTTCATCT
This sequence comes from Sequoiadendron giganteum, assembly GCA_007115665.2. NCBI lineage: Eukaryota > Viridiplantae > Streptophyta > Pinopsida > Cupressales > Cupressaceae > Sequoiadendron > Sequoiadendron giganteum. Next base: position 134,167,721 of record CM021100.1, read on the forward strand.
TAAGGGCAAGGGAATTCTCATCAGTGTCCTTCATGTTGTCAGCCTGCTTTTTCTTTTGGCCCTTGTGTGTTTGCTCAGCTCATCTTGCGGAACAAAACTCAACCTCTTTTTCACATTGACACAGTCCTCCCTAGAACTAATAAATGTCCCCTCGATCATTTAAACCAGCCTCCACCTAAACCGCTTGCACCTCCTGCAACATCAGCTCTATCCCGCCAATCCTAGAATCCAAGCTTGACACAGATTCCTTGAGATTATCAGACTCTTGAGAGAAGGCTTATAAGAAATCCTTCTCTTTCTTCTCCTTGGCCAAATCATGTTACAGGTCTCATATTTCCATGTTTAAATTTTTATTGTCATTGATTAATCCCTTTGATAAGATCCAATTGTGAGTTGAACTCTTGCTTTATGGTTTCCAATTTAGCATTGAAACTAGAAGCATGGGGATTAGAAGTGAGTGAGGGGGAAGGGGTAGAACAGGGGATAGAGGACTGATCAACTTGAGCAGTAACAATGTCCTTAGCAGGGAAGCTCATAGATGTCAGTGCTTGATTTGTGTCCCATCTCCACATTAAACTTTGTTCTTTTAAAGAGAACCTTTTTAGAAGAGCTTGCCTCCCCTACCTTCTTGACCGAGGGAGAAGAAAAAAAGCCCGACTATTCGGACATTCCACACACTAACCGTAGGGCTCTTTGGATAGGGGGTGTGGGGGACAACACCAGATGACTTCTTATTGGATTTATTGAGGGGTTTTAAGACCAAGATTCTCTTTAGGAATAATTTTGTGGCTGATGGCAGGTTTTTCCAGATTGGAGGAGAGGAGAATCAATGCCTGATGGATAGGCATGTCGGTTTTCCCATCCTGATAGTCCAAAACCATATATTTCAAGGACGATAACAAAAAGAACAGGATATTCATAGTTTGAATGCATACATACTCATGATTTGAAGGCATACCTCCTCCTAAGGACTTGGAAGAATAGTCCACAAGATTCCATTCTCCATTTCATGAATCTTTTCATTGGCTTTGAAGAAAGTGTATATATTCCTTCTTCCTTTGATGATCTTTAAAAAATTTGATCCTTTTTCTCAGCATTCTAGTCACCATGGCCACACTATCTTCCAAAACTTCAATAGTGGCACCCCTCAAAGTAAGAATTTGATCCTTCAACACTTTGGTAGTGGTTAGCCCAAGTTTATTATGTTTGATTTTTCAATATAGCTGATGAGGCTGCCCCTCTTTAAGATATACCACACTGTGACATTCTTCTTAAGAGTCACAAAAGAGGATGGTTCCGATCTAAGCCATTCACCCCCCATTCCGTTTCCTTCAAGTTGGAATCCATCTATCTTTCTTTTGAACTAGAGGGAAACGAAAACATTGCAGCAAGAGAAAAAACAACGTTGGAAAATTGACAAGATACAAATAACAACTTTACCGTCATATGGGAAGAACGATGAGACCTCACACACATCATTGAGCATGTGCTAGCTAAGAAATCTCTTGAAATTTAGTAAGATTGAATTCATAATGAGTGTCTTGGTACTTACCACCCTAGACAAATAAAAAAACTCATGTATGCCTTGCATAGGAACATGCCTTTCCATGATTACTCATCTCCACATTATTACAAAGTTTGAAGTGACCCATTATTCTATGAACTTAGTAACAAATGGGCGGCACTAGGGATGGTAGAGGGGTGATCCCATTTGGTACACCTTCGCTTGCAACCCCCCAATTAGCAAACTAGTTGGCACAACCATTACCCTCTCAGTAGACATGTTGGATTTTGGTGTGACTAAAGTATTTTGGACATCGACGATAACATTCTTAATGGTCCAACTAGACAAAGAGACATCAACAAAGAACTTAATAATATTGAGCAAGTCTTCTTCAATAATGAGAAGCTTATGTTCAACAATCAAATAATTTTCTTGTTTACATTTGTTATTATATATTCATTGCCACCAAACTAATAAGATTGGTTGCATTTACTATCTGCTATATGTCAATCCAAGGAGCTGTACTGCAAATTTTTGGTTGCAATTGTGGGTATTTGCATTTTCCCTAGTTGGGAATTTGGAGGATAATCCATTGTTGTAGGGCTGCATTTTTTCTTGCTGCATGTTGACTTCACATAAGTAGCTAATGAGTACATAGATAGACAAAAATAAATCACACCGTGCTTCAAAAAGGCTACCAATTTTTTTATCAGAGACTGAATCCAAAGAGTGCTAAACCATTTTATAGGAAACACTTACCTTTTGCTGAACTTTGCCATTGCTCCAAAATTATAATATTTTTTGGGTTGCCCATTGGAAAAATAAAATCTGTCCACTTGCCATCACATTTCATTAAAAAAACTACATTTGAGGTAAACTGCACGACATGTAATTTTTATTTGAGGTCAACATTATGAATGATGCAATGTGTACTTATCACATTTGTTAGTTGAACTAGAAACAATGAAATGTGTAGTTTTTATGGAAATTAGTTGATTGTTGGAACCTTCGAAAGTTATTTGGGGTCTTATAGACATGTTATTTCTTAATAAAAGATTGTATTCAACATAGATTAGGAGAAACCCACAACTAGTACAGCTAATAACCTGCCTCCACAAAAAAGATTGGGAAGGATTAATGATAGGAAAATTAGTCATGGCAAACCAAGAGAAAATAAAGTTTCTCCTATTTTCACTATGATGATATCCAACTCAACACATATATCTTATAGAAAGAGAATGATTCTAATTATTATTTCTACTAAAGACTGAAATTATCTATATGAGACAACATTCTAGATATGAACAATAGTTAGCTAGGAGTTCAATTATAATTCCTAGTCACAATATTGAATATTTTGTTAAAAGAGTATCATAATTTTTACATGTTAAATAAAAAATTATGTATATTCATATCTCAAGCTTGAGCACAAAACTATCAAGGTAGATTCTACTAATGCTCCAAAACTACAGCAATATCCTAAAGGAATTATCTACAACAAGTTGGTAATATGTGTCCTTACACAATAATGGGAGGTACACTAACATTTTCATTCCCAACTTTCTTAGATTAACGAAGAATTAGATGCTTGAGCACAAAACTATCAAGGTAGATTCTACTAATGCTCCAAAACTACAGCAATATCCTAAAGGAATTATCTACAACAAGTTGGTAATATGTGTCCTTACACAATAATGGGAGGTACACTAACATTTTCATTCCCAACTTTCTTAGATTAACGAAGAATTAGATGCAACAATAAATCTAGCCTAGAAAAAATATTGACAACATAAATTCAAATGCAATCAAGATGAATGACAAGATTTCAATATTTGTATTCAAGATTCATGATGAAAAAAAGGAAGTGGACTACAATATAGAATTTGGAATTCAAAAGTAAGGGTTACAAGTGTTGTAGAGGGCTTGAGGTATCCACAACGATTTGGTGGATTGATTGAACATATAGGAGTAGGGGTGTCAAATGAATTTGTCTTGATAAAGGATTGGTGGCAACTAACTATTGTCAATCAAGAAGTGAATGAGGTAGAGGTGGCATAAGATTCCCTTTAATTAATTAAATGGAACGTGCTCTTATTTCCTAATTTATGTAAATAAATAAAATAAATTACCTAAGTAAACTTAATATAAGGTGCAATTATATAATTACACCAACACTCCTCTTAAGTGTAACTTTGAGAAAAAAGAAATGGCTCTTGACAAGACAAGACATAGAGGTAGCCATGTATAATCTAAAAGAATACCACAGTACAAAGGGGGGTCACTTGCCTAGTCTTTGTCCTTAAAAGAAGAGAATCTAAAACATGTAGGACAAAAATCCACTCCAAGGAGAGGAAAGATGAATTAGAATCATGAAATACCCTACAAGATAAGGTGCATGCATGCCTCCACATAGAAGAGAGATAATGTAGATGCAAAATGTCACACAATGAGTATTGTCAAAGGTCCATTTGCAACAAATGATGCATATTCCTTTCCAAAGAAGGAAATTCTAAGCAATCAAACTATTGAATTTCCACTCAAGTGGCTAAGCGAATTAAATAATTAGGATGTATGTGTTTGGAAGCTACCCATGTGTCTCAATGCCAAATTTTAACTAACTAAAACTAATCAATTGGATTAAGTGCCATGTAATATTTAGAACAAAGTCCATAGATATGTAAGGTTTGAACCAACATGAATCAACATGTGTCAAGATAGAAGTATGGTAAGACAAAGAAAGAAGACAAGGGTTAGAATGTACTCTCAAAACATCCAAAATAGGAGATGCAACTTAATGTGAGCCATCAATGAAGAGAAGACATATGTTTCTAATGGCATCATCAATATCTAGTAGGTTTGATTTAACAATCAAGAGATGTATGTCGAAGAAGTGGACATCTTGATGATCGAGAAGACTAGTGTGAACTTGTTTAAGACATATGTTTCTGATGGCATCATCAATATCTAGTAGGTTTGATTTAACAATCAAGAGATGTATGTCAAAGAAGTGGACATCTTGATGATCAAGAAGACTAGTGTGAACTTGTTTAAGAGAATCAATCGAAACCCTTGGTGCAGAAAATTTGAACTCTATAGTGTTAGTAAGAGGTGGAATCATAATACACATTACGTGAATACAATGCTCATTCCATAATATGTCCACATCAAATGCATGTGGTGAATAAATAGTGAAGTTATAAGTGATATAGGTGAAGGAGGAGAAAGAGTATCAAGGGGTCTTTTTGTCACCTCAATGTTGACAATCTTCCCAATAACCAAGCTCCTCTTCTATAACATCATCATATATAGGGTTTTCAAAATCATGAAGGGATAGAAGATAATCCATAGTAGGATCATCTTGAGAATGGATGTTCATTGGGATCTCCATCATCAACATTTAAATAGATAAGTCCTAGGACATAATCATTCATGTTATACCATATTAGCTTCCACCAATAAGTACTTAATTTGGAAACAAGCCCATAGATATTTTATGATTCCATCTCACTAGGACTTATAGTTCTTTCTATCCAAGATGATGATAGAAGGATGAATTGAAATACCCATTATTGACTTAGATAATATCCTCCATTTAGATCCCCCAAGAGATTTAGAACCATGCTTTAGTTTGTGGAGTATAAAATGTTTGTGTAGAAGCACCACCCAAGACAAGTATATGAAATGCCACTTTATAATTAACACCACATATATTATCTCAATTAAGACACCTTTAGAAATTACAATTTGTGGCACTTTATATATTAGTGTGTTTACAATACTTGATTTGTTTTTAAGATGGTCTACAATTTCAAGAGAGAGACATATCTAAAAGTGCAATCTTAGTGCAAAACTTGATAAAAACAAATGACAACATTTCATAATATATAGAAAATCCCACACTTAAAAAAAAAATGGCTCATTGATTAGAGTCGAGATGAGAAAAATACATGCATTTAAAATTGCAAAAATAAAAAATAAGAACTAAATTTTGAAGAAACTATAATTTATGGACAAATCAATTGTCATTAATAGAAACCAATTACATCACTACAAAGTACATGATTGTATAAGAAAATTATGGGCCTGTGAAGTTGACTTTCTAGATTAAAAATTATATTAGAGGGGGGCTATTGTTGATGGCAGGTAAGTGGCTCATAAGTGGCTCATGAGTGATAGATGGATGGGTGGCACCAAGTTAGTTGCCATACCCCTGCTATTGCAACACTAAAAACCCGAGAATTGAAAAGCAAATAAATAAATAAAATAAATAACAATATAAATATTATAAATATAAATATAAATATCAAACAATTTAAATATAAAATAAATATACACTATATTATATAAATATAGTATAAAATACATATAAATATAAATTATTATAAAATAATATACACAATTAATAAACTACAATGATTAATATAACTAATAAGAACAAACAAAGGTAACGATCATACTAGAGCGATTGACTAAAGGTAATAATCAAAGACTTTAAGCAACGATCATTGGTAATGGTCAAAGGTAACCACGTGGGCATGGAGGGACACAATGGATGCAATAAAGCATCCTTTCATAACTAAAAGTCATGACCCTCCACCTTATCAGTTATAAAAGGGAAGATCGATCCATATGTAGAGGAGAAAAGTGGATATAAATCAATCAGGGGGTATACAACAAAAATGGGGAAAAATAATATAAAATACAATCAACAAATTTAATTATGGAGGAAGAAATAAATAAGAAGTCTAGAACATATCTTTGAGTGCAGCAACAGACATAATTAAATAAGTTCATATAAAATGATCATGGGAAGATTGATACCCAATTATATATATATATATATATATATTATTTATGATTATGCAATAATGATGCTTTCAAAAATTATTAATCTTTACTCGTAAATATTTATTTGATTTAATCTATTTGTTTCCCTTTAAGCAAAATATCCTTTGAATATTCATAACAAAATTGAATACGCAAGAAGCATTATCTTCTAAATATTAAGTCAGAAAACATCTTCGGAAATACATTCACAATACAAGCATCGAATATCACAAAATATCAAAAAGCAAGTAAGTAGATCTAAGTTGGTTATCTACCACTCAAGGCCACAATCAATAACTATTGCAATTGTTGTTGTGCATATATATGTCTTATGGATTAATAACTATTATGGTATGCTCTATCATGATTATTGTATGTAATTATATATTTTGTTATTTATATTTATTTTACTCATCAAACAACCATGGGGAGGAGCAAGGGAGATACCAGTAGGTTGAGCAAATACTAGAATTATTCCTAGGTACACCACTCCATGGTGGATAACTATGTGCTACTTGGAGCTAGGGGGTGATATATGCCTGTGGGCTCAAGGAGAGGATGTCTATGAGCCTCCTATGGTGGCCTTTTCCCCCAACCTCTACATGGATTGGTTTTCAAGATGAATTTGAGGGGCTTCAATCATAAGAGGGATGGATAAGGAAGCAAGGGTAGGGAATACATATACAAGTTGTCCACCAAGTATGCCACCCATGTTGGATGATTGTGTGTGCCACTTGAGGGCCAAGATGGATGGTATATCCGCTCTTGGGCTTGGTATGGATATCTTCGGGCGAACCTATCATGCTCCTCATCCTAGTCCCATTATGATCCAACTTCCAATGTGCATTATGATATTGTGTGACTTATATTATTTGAAATAGTTAGATATTTACATGATTTAAATAGATAAAAAAATATTATATATGTTTGATATATGAATTATATTCCAATATTATCTAACATGATTGTGGACCTAAACCAAGATTTATCTGGTTTAAAGCATTTAATTGGTAATTTCTAACCCTTATTGCATTAACTTGTGTTTTTAGGGCAAGAATTAGGGTTATCCCAAAAGGGGACATTACAATTGGTATAAGAGCATGTTCTTGTCAACTTGCGGGACATACCTACTTTAACTGCCATTCAATTAGAATTAACTATTCAACGTTCTTCTTAATTAGGCCAATAATGCATTTCTATATGAGCTTACCTTTCTTGTGTATACTGGTGACTTATGTGTATTCATACTTTGCAACTTACGTGTATTCATGTGAATACTTTATGACTTATGTGTATTCATATGTATATTTCATGATTTGCGACTTCTGAGTTATGTGTATTCAAGTGTATACAACTTGCATGTATACTTTGTGACTTATGTGTATTCCAATGTATACTTTGCGACTTATGTGCATTCATGTGTATACTTCATGACTTACGTGTATTTGAGTACATGCTTCATGGCTCTAGGAAAATTCATTGCCAGCAATTCACCGAAGGAAAATTCATCGCCAGCAATTCACCGCCATGGAAAATTCATCGACGGAAAATTCATCGCCAAGTAAAATTCACCACCAACAATTCACCAATATTTTTTAATATATATTTTAAAAACTTGGTGAATTGCTGGCGGTGAATTTTCTTTCGATGAATTTTTTGGATGTATGCTTCACATATTCACGTGTATGCTTCTTGCTTTGTGTCTTATGTGTATACTTCATGTATTATGTGAATCTGTGTGTATGCTTCATGCTTCCTATGTATACTTCATGTGTTCAAGTGTATGCTTCATGCTTCCTGTGTATACTTCATGTATTATGAGTATTCATGTGTATACTTAATGTGTTCAAGTGTATGCTTCATGCTTCCTTTGTATACTTCATGTGTTCACGTGTAGGCCTGCGAGTACATATTTGACATAATTTTCTATAGTCTGTGGTCATGATTAAATAATATTAATTATTTAATTAACCTTTCTAACACATTTCCTCTATTAATTAAATACCCCTTTTTAATTAATTCATTAAATGACCTTTATTCAACTTGACTAATTAAATAAATCATAATTATTTAATTATGTCCCTAACTAATTAATTCTTCTCCCTTTATCTATCAATTAAATGATTTATTATTTAATTACCCCTTTATCATACTTTTCCAACTATAATTAAATATCTTTATTTAATTATTCATTGAACCCCTTTATCTACAATTAAATATTTATTATTTAATTATTTATATTATCCTTTTCAAACAGTCAAATTAAATAAATTATTTTATTTATTTAATTAAAGTCTTATTTTAGAATGTTGAATTAAATTAATATTTAATTCATATTTTAATTAATTATGTCACATTCTTCTGTGAATCAGTTATCTAATTGTTCACTCACCTTCTAGACTCGAGATCTATTTTTAGTTCTCCAGTTATCTCTGAATTCAACACCAGTTTATCTCTGCGAGAAGACTCTCTGTTACAACTAGTCGATTAACTAGTTCTAACTCCTGTTTGCATTCGAATGCATTAATCTCCAGTTTCTAACTTTGTCTTTTGCATACAAAGTCTATTTCTTCTATTTTTGAAGATTAAAAATAGAACTTGTGTTCTAACTCATGTTCTAATTTAGTTTCTACCTTCAGTCTTATCTGCAGTCTTTTCTAAACTCGTGTTCTGACTCATGTTCTATTTGAGACAGAACTCACATTGCATGACATTCATCAATCTCATCTGTCGATCTCTCTTTCAATCTGAGCTGATCGTTCGAAAACCCAAAATCTATAAAATGGCCTGTCATTATCATTATTCCTCCTCCCGAAATCATACACTTTTGAGAAGAAACTTATCTTCGATATTTTGCTTAGACATTCGACAAAGTTATACTTGCATTCAACGTAGAAATCTGAGGGCAAGAATACTGAAAAGGCAAAATGGAGAAGAACAATCAAGATAATTCGAAGGGGTGAACATTATTCGGTGAGAGCTTTCCATTAAATCGTTTAAGTTTATTTAGTTTATTTCCTCGTTCTTTGTTGTTTGATTTTAGATTATTGTCTAGATTAAGATTTAACTTTGTTATTCTAGTATTTGCAGAACAATCTATGATGTTACATTTGGTGAACCCGACGTGAAACACGCTTCAAAATCTGTACATATTTTCGTCTTTCCGTTTTTCTGTTTTCTGTTCTTTTTTGCAGGTTTTTCGTACGGCGCACCGCATCTGTTTCGAAAAATGACGCATCCGTAGTTACGAGCCGCATCTGTGAAAAACAACGATGCATTTGTCATCAAAAACCGCATCCGCGAAGTCACGAACCGCATCCACCTGTCAACAAAATTTGCGAACCGCATCCGCCTGTCAACAAACTTCGTGAACCACATCCGCCTGTCAATAGTCGAACCGCATATGTGGCTCCAAAAGTTGCATCTGCCTGGTAAAACTTTTTCATATTTTTTATTGATTTTCGTGCATCAATATTTTCACTTTTCGCTTTTTAGCTTGTTTAGATTTTTGCTAATGTTTGTTTCGGTTGTGTTAAGGAGGAATAACATAGTGTTTGCAGGACGAAGCATAGAAGACATTTAAAAACCTAAGACAATTTTCTGTAGCACGAAAGCTGAAGAACAATGAACTACTGATGAATTTGCATGCAAGACCTAATGCCTTTGTGTTAATTCATTTATTTAAGCAAGCTTTTGTTTGGTAGATAGATAATCGTTATGTGGGATTAAAATGAATTTTCTGATTGATAGATAGCAAATTGTCGTTTGGATTAAAAAGAACCACTGTCTTCTTTGATTGGTGCTTTGCACATATTTGTAACTCTCACGATTTAATAATTGAAGTATCCTCTCCCTTTGCGCAGTCATGCGATCCTGGGTGTAAGAGAAACGGTTATTGACTCTAGAACTGGGCCTGTCTTGGTGGGAAAAAGTACTCACCCCAAGACGACTCAGACTGGTAGCACGCTAAAGCCAAGCGACTTCCAACCGGTATATAAAAGAGGATTCTTGGGGAAACCCCATGAATCACACGCACTATTCTGACGAGATGGATAGAAATGGACTCTCGCCGACGTTGGATAGTGTCCCACGAACGTAATGCCCTTATTAAACACTTTGTTGTAGAGTTACCAAAATCCTACCTACTTTTTGGCGCAGTAGGTGCAAACCTGTGAAGCTATTTTACAAATTTACGGTTCTTGTGTTGAGGTGACATGTATGCCATGGGAGTTTCATGGGTACAGTAGCTTGGCTGCCCCGTATAAGTGAGTGCCGTGGAGGGGAGCCAGTGGGGTCAAGCTACTAGTCATCTGCACTGAATGTGCGTAGCAGGAGAAATCTAAGTAAGAATTCAACAAGTATTGTCCTAAAAGCCTAGGTTGTAAATGTTTTTCGAGTCTCAATAGTCCTTTCATCACAAAACTAAAAATATATTGATTGTTGTGTTTGCTATTTGCTGTATTTGCCAAAATCTTGATCAAACAAACAAAGTTAGTCAAACAACTTTCGGGAAAAAATCAACTGTCAGAAAACCGAGTCACATTTGTCAGTTTAAACGTCGCATATGTATTAGCGAATCACATCTGTTAGGGGAAAAGCCGCATCTGGCTGTCAATTTTTTTTTCACTTTTTCATAGTCTGCATATCACAAATCACACCTATCACATTATGAGTCGCATATGTTCATGCAAACCGCATCTATCAATTTTCGAGTCACATGTGTGCATGCGAACCACATCTGTCAGTTCAAAAGCTGCATGTGTATATGTAAACCACATTTGTCATAGGAAAAACCGCAACTGTTAGAAACACCGCATGCACTGTCAAAAACCGCATCTGTCAAAATCTAAACCGCAACTATTAGGTGAACCGCATTTGCCTGTCAACAGAAAACATAAAAAAAAAACCGCGAGCTGAGTTCAAAACATCATTGTCAAAATTTACTTTAGGTTTTTAAGATCAACCTTAGATTCAAAACTGGTAAATTTTGCTCATCATTAGGTGTCATATACGTCTTAGTTACCATCATTAGGTGTCATATACATCTTAGTCACAGTAAACGTCTTAGTCATAGTCAATCCTAAGTTGCATGCACATAGATACTCCCTAGGAAATTGCATATCATAGAATAGATAACTTTCCTCGTCATTGGAAACGTTCATGTTACGGTTTGTCAAAATCATTGAACCTTGTCACTTTGGTTATATATAGTGGATCTTTTCAGCTCATTTATTCTAGTTTTAAAAATTCACCTTGTCACTGTCCTTGTCATACAATCAGGTTCCTTGGTCAAAAACAAGTCTTCGCATACATTTATCCCATAAATGGTAGGTTATACCATCTTAAACTCATTTATCGTCATAGTCTACTCGCATCTTGCATATCGTCAGTCCTATTGTACATCATCTTAGTATACGTCCTTTTAGAAACCATTTTAGCTACGTTATTTATCGTCAGAAAATCCAAAAACATAAACATAGGTCATATCAGTTTTTAGGCATAATCTGCATTACCCATTTTGAACAACTTTTTCATGGTCGAAACAAGGTCCCAAAAGAAACACAAAGCAATGATAGACCCAAACGACTTCATCAATCCATTCGGAAACCAACCATCAGGAAGTAAACTGCCACACAAGCCTTTGCTAGAAAAACATGTCACTAGAGATACCCATGGGCAGATTTACATAGAAGACATAGACACAGTAGTACAAGATCCTGAATTTGCATCCTTCATGGATGAATGTTTGGCAAATGATCCCCAACGCTATCTAGCAAAGTTGCTAGCAGAAGGTGCCAAACTACCCATAGGATTTGATATTTGTACCTTGCAAACACAGTCAACTCAACCATCCCAAACTACAACGTCAACAGTCTCTATTCCCCAAATAACCGCAGCAATACCAACTGGTATACCAACTCAAACATCGTCAATTGTAAACACAACCCCTTTCAACATAACACAAGGTTTACAATTCATTGCGGGGGCAACTTCCTCCAACCCCTTTCGCACCAACACGACTGGTAAGAGATCCAAAGTTGGCAGAAATATACCTATACCAAGTCAAACCATTCAGACATGAAGCATTCCTATTCTAAATTAGACATTTCAGACAGGAAGCTTTCCTATGCCAACTCAAACCATTCAAATAGGGAATATCCCTATACCGAATCAAAATATCTTGACAAGATATATTCCCTCGCCCAATCACAACCCGTCACAGAACATGGCGTATCAAAATACCTACGTTGATCCAAATATCACAAACACCATGTCCTTGACGCAAGTCGATGTCCTTCAAAACAAGATGCAAAATCTTCAACAACAAATGGACAACTATGTTGGGAAAACGAACCATCTCAGCGCAAGACCTATGTCCATGTCCCTTTGACAAAGCGCTTTATATGACACCTTTCTCCCATGGATACATTATACCAATTTTGCCTAAGTATAATGGGAGAAAGAATCCTTTAGAACACATTAGAGAGTTCTCAACAACATGCATGGACATAGCGTATGACTCCACATACTTGATGAGACTATTTCCACGAACCCTTGTCGGGATTGGACTTGAATGGTTCTCTAAATTACCATATGGTATACGGTCTTGGGGTGAATTAGCTGAGAAGTTTATCGAACATTTCGCCTTTAACATAGACAATGAGGTAACAATTGCAACCTTGTGCCACACGACACAAGAAGAATTGCAACCTTGTGCCACATGACACAAGAAGATGGCAAAAATTTCACCACTTTCTTCGAGAGATGACGAAGTCTAGCTAGTAGGTGTCCAGTTGAAATACCCGAAAAACAAAAGGTCACAATATTCCTAGAGAACATCAACCCCAAATTGCGAAGTGATCTAAGGGTACACTGTTGTACTTCATTCTCAGACTTAGTACAAAAAGGGATCATCCTTGAGAAGGGCCTTGTAGACAAAGGAGAAATAAAGGTACCAGGCAGAAATCCGGTTATCCAACATCAAAACGCGCCAAATGATAGAAATAAATTCTGGTCTAGAAACAAGAATGTTACAAATGACAACATTGTTGATGATAAACACGTACATACAGGACCAATAATCACACTTAGAGGCTATAATTCCAATCAAGACACGAGGAATAGTCCAGATCAACAAGCTAACTGTGTCCAAAATTCACAACAACAAAGACCACAACAAAGGAGATTTCCTGCACGTGAATTTACACCTTTAGGACAACCAATTGAGACTATCTTCAAAGAATTGATTAAGCATAATCTCATCAAACCTTTGGAACCAAGAGAATATGATCCTGGACAGTTCAAACCTTCATGGTGGGACGATAACTCTTTTTGTGACTATCATCGAACCAAAGGGCACAATCTCCAACAATGTCGCCAACTCAAGAACATAATACAAGACTTTGTTGAAAATGGAACCATAGAGGTCGCTAGGCAGAAAAACACCAAGAACAGTGATCATAAGGTCTTCACCGACCCGTTACATGACCATACAAAAGGAAAAGCCTCCAGTTCGGGACCTAAGAATGAGTCATCCGCCAATTGTGCCAATACCAACTTTGACTATGGAAAGGGAAAAATCGTAAATCACCTCCGAGCCGCAAATGAGAATGTCAATACTATCATCATTAAGAAGCATCCGGAATGTAATGTGAACACACGCATAACTAAGATTACTATTCCAGGTCCTTCTTCAGCACCACCTACGCAAGCTTCCAAGTTTAAGTACAATCTCCTTGACCAATTGAGCAAAACCCCCGCGCAAATATCTATCTTGGAATTGTTAACTTTATCACCTGAGCATCGAGCCATACTTGAAAAAGCCCTACAAAACACAACGATTCCTATGGACTTAGATGTCAATCGTTTCGAAGAAATGGTGGGGTATTTGACCAACTCGCATCATGCTACGTTTTCCCAACAAGATTACTCAATTGAAAAATCTGATCATAGTGAACCCTTACATCTTGAAGTCTTAGTCCATCAAACTAAAGTCCGACAAGTCTTGGTAGACGGAGGAGCAGGTTTGAACCTGTGTACCCTAAAATTGGTTAAGGAATTAGGATTCTCAGAAGACTGCATAGATACCTCTAAAAGTATAGTCATCAAGGCTTACGATGATGAGGAAAGATCATCCAAAGGAGTCATCACACTCCCTATCTGAATTGGCCCAACAATCATGAACACCAGCTTCCAAGTCTTGGATCTCACCCTTCCGTACAACTTGTTGTTAGGTAGACCTTGGATACATGCAATGAAAGTTGTACCCTCGACGTATCACCAATGTCTTAGGTTCCCCTATAATGGCACATAGATCACTATTGATGGTGATCCAGATCCTTTTCAGTATTGTACAAGCCTAAAGGAAATCCCACAACGACAAGTGCCAGCTAATCAAGGAGTCTCATCATCCACGTTATCCTTATACGTTGACCCATCGCGTCTCACTAAGTCCATTTCATTCAAACCACCATTCAACATTCCTAAACTCGAGATCCAAGACAAGGGCTATGGCGAATATGACATCAAGGCTTCATACTGTGTCAGTCAATTGATTCCACCTAAGGCATATGGCTTACCTATGGTAGATAGGAGACAGTTAGTAGTCACATTCCGTGTTCCCCCTACAACGGTATTGACCAAATGGGGAGAGTTAAGTGAAGAAATTGTGGATCAATGTGATTCCTGGTTGTATTAAGAAGAACATGAATACCCCTCCCCGTCTATTCAAATAGCTAAGGACCAGTATGGAAAAGGCTTTAAGATGATGCAAAATGAAGGCTATGACGGGCACAGTGGGTTAGGACTACATCAAAATGGAAGGACCAAACCGATTACTATCTACCCACGACCGAAATACCTAGGGCTAGGGTGTCAACCGCTTAGAATTGGGTTTCTTGGTACTTCGTCATCATTTCAAGAAAAAGTGAATGCCTATGCAGGCATCGAGCCATCTCATGAACCACTTCCCCCAGTTTATGACAAACCACCAATCTACGATGAATATGCTGACTCTAGTGATGGTGAATGGGATTCTCTTTCATCTACTAGTACCATGAACATAGATATTCTATTTGGAGAATTGGATCTAATGACAAAACCCGTACCAAAACCATCTAGTAGCCATAATTGGAAGAACATGTCTAAAGAAGAATGGAATAAACATTATTATTGGGAATCCCTTAATCACACATCTTGGGCATCTGACAAACCATCTTCTGGCGACACTGCCCTTACAATGGTCCCACAACAAACTCTACCTACCCATAGGAAAAAGAACAAAAAGGAGTTAGTCCAGAACTTCTGTGACCAAGTCAACCATTCTCTATTCACCTTGTCAGCTGCTTCCACCTTTAAGAACTCCGATGATGACATGCCCCTTATATATCGTGAACTTATCGACTGGGATCAACAAGGTACACCTATCATAGATACATTCGAGAGCGACGAAGCAATTGCTGAGTTCATGGGACTTAGAGAAGGCATACCACGTGGGGATCATAAAGTAGGTTTTACCATAGAATTGGATGACAAAGCATACTTTGTGGAGTCTATTTACACCTCTAGTCGCAAAAATGAGAATGAAAAGAAAAAAGACAATAAAAAGAAAAATGATGAGTCCCTAGGTGAAAACCGAAAGGCGCCTTTGGATGAAGAAAAAGTCAAAATAAAGGACGTATCCGAGGGCGAAAACCTCTCAGAGGCACCCAAGGATAGAGGTTTAAATATTCTCCCCGTTGAATAGGAAAAGTCACCGATGCTAGTAGAAGAATTTGTTGAAGTCAACATAGGCACCAAAGAGAATCCTAGGAAGGTCTATTTTGCAGCTTCTTTAACAGAGACAGAAAAATATGATTTTAAGGACTTCTTTCAAAAGAGACAAATAAACTTTGCATGGTCAGATGCTGACATGCCTGGGCTAGATCCAGACCTAATATTGCATCATTTACCACTACAGCCAGGTATTAAGCCAGTCAAACATAAGTTGAGGAAAATGCATCCACAAATTGCTCTATTGGTCAAGGTAGAACTCAAGAAACTTTTGGATGTAGGATTCATAAGGACAATAGACTATGCAGATTGGATATCAAATCTTGTACCAGTGACTAAGCCAACTGGGGGCATTCGCATTTGCACTGAAATTAGAGACATCAACAAGGTATGTCCTAAGGATGACTTCCCTTTGCCAAATATCAACATGATAGTAGACCTTACAGCAGGATACGAGATGCTATCCCTCATGGATGGTTTCTCTGAATATAACCAGATTAAGATAGCAGTTGAAGACCAACACAAAACAACTTTCACGTGTCCATGGGGCACATACTGTTGGAATGTTATTCCATTTGGCCTTAAGAATGCAGGAGCTACCTATCAACGAGCCATGACTACGATTTTCCATGACTTTGTACATACTTTCATGGAAGATTATGTAGATGACATTATAGCAAAATCAGAAACAAGGGAAGACCATTTAAAAGTCTTAGACAAGATATTCCAGAGGCTAGAGAATTACAATGTTAGGCTAAATCCGAAGAAGTGTCTTTGGGGTGAAATCAGGGAAACTGTTAGGGTATATCATCTCTCACAGAGGCATTGAAGTAGATCCAGAGAAAGTAAGAGCTATCTTAGAAATGCCTCCTCCAATCAGTATTGGTCAACTTAGAACCCTACAAGGGAGATTACAGTCCATTAGACGTTTCATAGTACAACTGGCGGATAAAATACATCCATTTTAGCATCTACTCAAGAAAGGAGTACCATTTGTATGGACCTTTAAATGTCAAGAGGCCTTCTAGCAAATGAAGGACTATTTGCTTACTCCACTAGTCTTAATGCCACCTACAGAGGGAAGACCATTGATACTTTACATCTCAGCAACTCAGTCAGCATTAGGGGCTCTTCTCGCACAACACGATGATCAAGGTCATGAGAGAGCAGTCTATTATATCAATCGTACCTTAGTTGGCTATGAATTGAATTATAGCAACATAGAACGTGCCTGTCTTGCGGTACTATTTGCTACCCAAAAACTGTGGCACTATATGCTCAATCGACAAACAATGCTAATTGCAAAGATTGATCCATTTAAATACCTCCTAAGTAAGACAACTTTAATAGGCCGATTGGCTAAATGGGTTATGATACTTAGCGAGTATGACATTCAATATGTCGAAAGGAAGGCTATAAAAGGACAGGTGATTGCAGATCAACTAGCTGATGTACCTATAAAGGCAGACCATCCATTAGTGGCAGATTTTCCAGATGAATTCCTCTTCAACATTGACATTAAAACCGAATGGAAACTCTACTTTGATGGGTCACATACAAATCGTGGTTTAGGAGCTAGTATCTTATTTGTCACACCTCAAGGTGATACCATTCCCAAATCATTTAGGATTGCTTTCCCTTGTACCAACAGTATAGCAGAATATGAAGCTCTAGTGACAGGGTTAAAAATGGCAGCTCAATGGAAAATTAAGAGCCTACATGTTTTTGGCGACTCTCAACTTGTAATCCGATAGGTAAATGATGACTATGAGACTAAGGATGAGAAGCTTGCACCCTACAAGCGAATGGCTGATAGTTTCAAATAGTATTTCAATGACATAACTTTTCAACGAATTCCACGTATCTAGAATAGAGCTGCAGATGCTATGGCAACCGTGGGTTCGTTATTGGATATTTTGAGTAATGTGCCTAAGTTCGAGTTTCTGGTTGAACAGTTGTTGGTCCCCGCTTATGATGTCTCCGATACTGCGATAGTGTGTACCATTGTTGGTCCTATGTCTTGTTGGTATAAATACATATTCAATTACCTCACTGACCAAACCTTACCTCGAGACTTGTCCAATGACCAACGTCGAACCTTCATCCAAAAGTCAGCTAAGTACACCATCATCGGAGAAACCCTGTATAGACGTACCTTAGATAATGCCCTTATGAGATGTCTCGATGCTGAAGAAGCACAAACAACTTTGCGAGCAGTGCACGAGGGTATATGTAGATCTCATTCGAGTGGTCCTACTCTAGCCTAGAAGATTATGAGACTAGGTTACTATTGGCCTACAATGGAGAAAGACTCATACGTCTTTGTAAAGAAGTGTAGACAATGTCAAATACATGGAGACTTGATAAGAGCCCTAGCGCAGGAGCTTCGTCCAATTTCTTCACCATGTCCCTTCACCCAATGGGGACTCGACCTCATAGGTAAGATACACCCTCCCTCATCCAATGGCCATAAATTCGTCATCACCGCCACCGAATACTTCACCAAATGGATTGAAACTATTCCCATGACATACATAACCGCCACACAAATATCTAAGTTTATCCTAAACTATATCATTTGTCGGTATGGTGTGCCCCAATCCATAATCACAGACAATGGTCGCCCATTCAAGAACCAAGAAGTACACCATTTATGTGAAGAATTCCACATCAAACACCATTTCTCCACCCCTATTACCCACAAGGTAATGGCCAAGCTGAGGCATCTAATAAGCCTATTGTTAGAATCCTTAAGAAGATTGACAATGACGCTGGTCATGACTAGCACCTACAACTTAATCCTACCTTATGGGCTTATCGCACAAGCATCCGTACTCCCACCGATGCCACTCCATTTTCCCTCGTATTTAGGTCCGAAGCTATCTTACCTATCGAGGTTGAAATACCTTCTCTACAGGTATCCTTAAAGGGTCATATCGACGATGAAGAGTACCGTGTCTCTAGGTTACAAGAGCTAGAATTGCTGGATGAGCGAAGACAGAAAGCATTAGATCATTTGCAAGCATATCAGAATCGTCTTCGTCGTAGTTACAATAGGAAGATTCTCAATAGACATTTTGACATTGGTGACCTGGTATTAATGGAGAATCGTAAGAACCAAGCTGAAAGAGAAAAACCAGGTAAGTTCGAGCCTAATTGGTTGGGGCCCTATATTGTCACAGAAGCCTTTGGATTAGGAGCGTACCAACTCTCTACTCCTGAAGGAGAGCCACTTTTGTCCCCTATCAACAGTCTGCATCTAAAGAGGTTTTATGCTTAGTCTCTGAGAATCAGTGTCTTAATCTAAAAAAATACAAAAAAAATGAAAAAACAAAAAATGGTTACCTTGATGAAAACCTGGCAAACAGGTGTTTTTGTAACACCAAAAAAATTGAGAAAATAAAAAAAGTAAAGAGAAATAAATCCGTCCAATAGTGAAAACCGCTTCGGTGGCACTATGGATAAGTACCATGGTGAAAACCTGGCAAACAGGCGCCATGTGTAGTCAGCTCGCTCTTCCGTCTACCATCATTCTAAATAGACTTTTTCACCATCTCTCATAATAAATGGTTGTCTTATCCATTCCTTGGAACGATTGACATCTAACGTCCATTCCATCACATTATCCACTCCATCTTCCAAATCATATTCCCGACTGGGGGAAAATCCTTGTTCTATGCCCTAACACCTTGTACATAACGTCACATCATCGAAAATGTCCTAAAAAATCCCAAAAACATTAGAAAACTTCAAAAATCCAAAAAAATAAAAAAAATGTCAGAAAATCCCAAAAATAGAGTCAGGTCATCATGTTAAGTTATCATGTCTAGTCAATCATGTCAAGTCAGTCATGTTAAGTCAGTCAGATTCATAGTCGAACTATGTTGCCTCTACGACTGGGATGTAGGAAAGGCTATCAATCGATGTGCCCCCGAGGCATTAGGTCTGTCAATTTAGGTTTGTCATGTATCACACACATTAAATCATGACTCTTTGTATATTCAAAGTCATTGGTCGTGTTGAACTATGAGGTCTCTGCGTGTACAACGTAGGCAAGGCTAATCAATTGATGAGCTCCCGAGACCACACTAGGTCAGTCCAATAGGGTTCATTCACAATCACAATCACACAGGTTGCATATCATAGTTTTGAATATCTTTCATGTCATACTCTGTCTACACGCACACACTTTTATCAGTCAAGGAATCAAAACAAGTCATGCACCAACAAGGCAAAACATCTCAATTGTCATCAAGTCAATATCAAACACATTGTCAAAGTGATCAACCTATGTATTAAGAAAGGTATGTCTTTCTTGTCAATAGACATCATCAACATTGTCGTAGTCTCATGTGGCTTGTCACTTCAACGTCATCAGGCTCCAACATCTTATACGACACGTGTCTTTTTTGAAACCAGGCTTTGTCATGCCTTATACAGAAGTCACCAAGTCGAAACTAGACTCAACGTCTTATGCGGTATGTGTCATTCTCTTACATTACGCTATGTCAAACATCAAACATCAAACAATCCCACAAGATCAAGTTTTGGTGAATACATTTATTTGGATTTATGACTTTATACCTTATTTTGTCTTATCTTATTATTGATTTGTGCAAGATCCTGTTACTAGCTTTCTCGAGGATGTCCCTTGAAGGATTTAGAGAAGCAACGATGTATCGGGACTCTTTTTTTTTGGCTGCTATCTATCAAACTATCTTTTTAATATTGGTTTTTGAGTCATGTTACTAGTTTCCTCAAGGATGTCCTATCAAGGATTTAGAGGAGCAATGACGTCTCATGACCCGTCTTTTATTTGTTTGTTGTCTATGGTTTGTCTCGACAAAACGACTGGGGCAATCTTGTCTTTAGTATGAGTTGAGACACTCTGTGTCTGTGACTGTCTGTTTTTCGCATATGGATGACTTTGTACACTATGGTCTATCTCATATCATAGTGTGTAATATCCATTTGTGTCATGTCCCGCCCAATGATGATAATAAGCAAGTATAGCATATTTGGCAATATATCGAAGATTATGTCTTTTTCTCAATCAATCAAACTTCATTATATCTTATTCTCCATCAATCAAACTTTAATTATTTCTTAGTAACATTCTGAGTTCATTTTCATCCTAACATTTCTCTTCTTCGAACATAAAGATAAAGTCTTGTGACACAATAACAACATTAGATCATTTGCATTAACATACATTTAACATAGTTGCATTGCATTTCAACATATAGATAGTAACATTCATCTTCATTGCATTTCACATCATGACATAATAGGAATTGCATCATCATAACATCCATAATGTAAACATTGCATGTACATATTACCATCACATATAAATAAGCATCATATAGACATTTGCATTTATTATCATAAGTAAATAGAATCATCCATAACATCATTATAAAATGCATAACTCATAAACATGTAGAAACATTTCATTCATAACACATGTGTATACATCATCTAGGAAACATAATCATCTAGAAATAAAGCATCATCCATAACATAGAACTGCATATTATGTAGAAGCCGCCAAAATCATATATATATATCGCTAAAAAAAAAATAGTGTGTCACTGTACAATGTCTAAATATAACCATAAATAAAACATGAGCTCGCAGGCTCTTAGATCAAAATACAAATGTCTACATAAATAACTCCCTGTCATTATGTCCCGCTACCCCAGCTATCACGTGGTGATGGTGGTGGGAAAAGACTCGATGGTGCTCTCTGTGAGGTGGAAGGCCTATCATATGGACCTGTCCTCGATGGTCCTACCACCCCCTCAGTACTCTGTGTCCTCTGACTCCTAGTATGACCCCTGCTCTGACTGCACACCTCTGAAAAGGTAGGAGCTCGCCTCTCTGCTAGCACTGCGGCCTCATATAGATCCCTGTAATAAGTGGCTCTCTCCACCAATTTGACCAACTCTCGTACCATACCATCAGACGAAGACCCACTGCAAAGGCGTCTAACCTCTATAAATTACTTCTTTATCTCATGCCTCCGAGCTATCGCCTGGTCTCTCTCCATAAATGCACTATCCCTCTTTGAACGAGCACTGTCCCTCTCTGCATATGCACTGTCCCTCTCGGAGTAGGCACTGTCTCTCTCCAGTCTCATCACATCAAACTCTGTCATCATGAGTCTGAGTCTCTCCTCCAAAGCCTCCCTGTCACCATCCCTAAGAGCATCCTCCTCATGTCTCCCCTCTACGATCTGATCTCGGAGCTCTCTCTCCTGCTCCTCCATTTGTGCATCCTCCTCATCGTCATCCTCCACATCATCCTCTCCATATCCTTCCAACACACCCAGAGGGTCTAAAGCCATCTCCGCATCCAAATCCTCTGCCACATCCTCTACTGCAACATCAACCTCTACACGCTCCTCAACCACTACCTCCACTGCAACATGCTCACCCCCAGCCTGTACATCCACTCTCCCTCTGATGTCTGCCATCAGTACATCAATTGCTACTGCCTCTTGAATAGGTGCATGTCCACCTTCTTGACCCCCTCTCCATCCTCTCCGTCCTCATCTCCCACCTCTACCTCCGCCTCTGCCATCATCTCCATCACCTCTACCACCAACTCTACCCACTCTGGCACCTCCACCTCTCTGTCGTCCTCTCGGCCCTGTGCCTCGTCTCTCAACTGGTGCTGGCTGGTCAGGATCTGTATAAGGAATCGGGCGATGAACCGCCCACCATGCATCGTATGTAGCCATAGTCCTTGGATCAACTAATCCATCACTCCATCCCCAATGTAATGGCTGTAATGCCAGTATGTCTACCTCCGCAGTAGCCACTAGAATCATGGGTCCCCACCATGGAACCTCTCTCGACGACTGAGCAAACTATGCTCTACCTCGAGGCTCATCCTGAACCTCTCCAAACTGTCTCATGACCCGCTCTGGTAGATGCCTCTCTATAATATGCACACTCGAAACAATCCTCCCAATGAGATACTGTGTCTGTCTGCAGAATAGTAAATGTCTCTCATCATCTAGCCACTCCTCACAATCCATGTAAACTGATCTAGAAGGTCCAGTGCGTGTCTCCAATACCTTGTGTCCCCAACATGTGTCTGTGTGATTTGTCCTGTATATTGAAACACATAAGGATGTCTCTCCGGTCTCTCTACAGTAACTGGCGGACAAAAGACAGCTATCCTCTCCCAAGCCCACACCATCAGTAAAGTAGTCCCACAACTCAATGACTGTGCGTCTCTATAAACAATGTCATGTAGATGAAAATATAGCATCTCAAGTAGACATGGACCCCATGCATATCTCGTCTCACTCTCCAACATGCCCACCAACATCTCCCCCCATCCCACAGGAAAGCCATGACCTCGTCGGTCTGGTAGAACTATACCCCCGATCAATGTACATAAAATGCAGTCAATCCTATCATATCTATCAGCTAAAACTGGCCACTTGATCTCATAGTGTTCGATCCTGAGCATCCTAATGTCATCTACCTGATAAAATCTAGCAAGCTCCGTCAATCCTCGTTGGGTATCGTACATAACCCGCTCACCTCTGATCGACAGTCTCAAAATCATGTACACATCCTCTAATGTGACAGTGGCCTCCCCAGTTGGTAGGTGGAACGATGAAGTCTCAAAGTGCCATCGCTCACATAATATCGTAAGCATCCCTCTGTTTGCCCGAATTATATGCATCGAGAGACAATGACGCAAACCAAGTCTAGACAGCAGCCATATCTCTCCACTAGTCAACCTATCTCTTAGATCATACGTATCTAGACGTGACTCCCACATGTATATATGATCTAATACAACTTGCATTTAAACCATGATGTCAAGAATTTTCAAGATTTACTTAGAAATTTTTTTCAAAAAATTTACCAGTCAAATGCGGCTCACTTTTGTAGATGCGGTGCATTATTGCAAATGCATTTCAAGGAGCCTCACATGCGGTGCATATTGCATATGCGACGCATATTCTTCACAAACCCTTTTCAACGACTGCACATGTGGTTCACTAAACAACATGCGGTGCATTTTTCTCAGTCTACCTAACTACACCATATGCATCTCACGACTGCATATGCGGTTCACAACCACACATGCGTTTACCCATAATGCATATGCGTTGCATAACTCCACATGTGATGCATAATGCTTCACATGCGATCATTCCCTAATCAACCAAACCTAGCCTAAACGTGTTTTTGCAAATGCGTCGTTTCGCTGTCAGATGCGACAAATACGACAACATATGCGTTGTTTACAATTGCTTAATGATTTTTTAACTGCCTAAAACTACGGGCAAAAATAATTTTGACAAGTTCATTTTCGGGTACATATCGGTGGTCCTGCGTCGGCTGGCCTCTTGAATGTCCGGATCCGATAACCTCGATGTGTAGTGTACGAAATGGGTGCCATTTTGTCAGCCAGTCAGAGCAAAAACTCCTCTTTTTCTATCTCCTTCGGGTGCAAATGAATTGCAATTTGACCTAATTCCTATTTATAGGTGGGTTAAAAATGGAATTTCTTCATCCCTTATCTATTGGCCACTTAGCCTTTCAACTTCCAATGACCCGTACTCATCCGTATCAACTCCAATTTCAATTTCGTCAACTCCATAGCATTTCTGACTATCCAATCGACATATCGGGAATATTTCTTGATTTTTTTGAAACTTTCGAAAAATTGTCAATTTTTCTGAGGGGGCATACCTTAACCTGATTCATGCTGGGCACAATCGGGGCATATTTTCTTTGACACAATGTTGTACCAACATTGTATCAAAGAGGGGAAAATTGTAGATACTGAAAATTGGTCTAGGCCTGCGAGTACATATTCGGCATAATTTTCTATAGTCTGTGGTCATGATTAAATAATGTTAATTATTTAATTAACCTTTCTAACACATATTTCCTCTATTAATTAAATACCCCTTTTTAATTAATTCATTAATTCATTAAATGGCCTTTATTCAACTTGACTAATTAAATAAATCATAATTATTTAATTATGTCCCTAACTAATTAATTCTTCCCCCTTTATCTATCAATTAAATAATTTATTATTTAATTACCCCTTTATCATACTTTTCCAACTATAATTAAATATCTTTATTTAATTATTCATTTAACCCTTTTATCTATAATTAAATATTTATTATTTAATTATTTATATTATCCTTTTCAAACAGTCAAATTAAATAAATTACTTTATTTATTTAATTAAAGTCTTATTTTAGAATGTTGAATTAAATTAATATTTAATTCATATTTTAATTAATTGTCACATTCTTCTGTCAATCAGTTATCTAATTGTTCACTCACCTTCTAGACTTAAGATCTATTTTTAGTTCTCCAGTTATCTCTGAATTCAACACCAGTTTATCTCTGCGAGAAGACTCTCCGTTACAACTAGTCGATCAACTAGTTCTAACTCCTGTTTGCATTCGAATGCATTAATCTTCAGTTTCTAACTTTGTCTTTTGCATACAAAGTCTATTTCTTCTATTTTTGAAGATTAAAAATAGAACTTGTGTTCTGACTCATGTTCCAATTTAGTCTCTATCTTCAGTCTTATCTGCAGTATTTTCTGAACTCGTGTTCTGACTCATGTTCTATCTGAGACAGAACTCACATCGCATGAAATTCATCAATCTCGTTCGTCGATCTCTCTTTCAATCTGAGCCGATCGTTCGAAAACCCAAAATATATAAAATGGCCTGTCATTATCATTATTCCTCCTCCCGAAATCATACACTTTTGAGAAGAAACTTATCTTCGATATTTTTCTTAGACATTGGACAAAGTTATACTTGCAATCAAACGTACAAATCTGAGGGCAAGAATACTGAAAAGGAAAAATGGAGAAGAACAATCAAGATAGTTCAAAGGGGTGAGCGTTATTCGGTGAGGGCTTTCCTTTAAATTGTTTAAGTTTATTTAGTTTATTTCCTCATTCTTTGTTGTTTGATTTTAGATTATTGTCTAGATTAATATTTAACTTTGGTATTCTAGTATTTGCAGAACAATCTATGATGTTACAGTTGGCGATGAATTTTTTGGATGCCATGCTTCACATATTCATGTTTATGCTTCCTGCTTTGTGTCTTATATACTTCATGTATTATGTGAATCCATGTGTATGCTTCATGCTTCCTATGTATACTTCATGTGTTCAAGTGTATGCTTCATGCTTCCTGTGTATACTTCATGTATTATGAGTATTCATGTGTATACTTCATGTGTTCACGTGTATGCTTCATGATTTTTGTGTATACTTCATGTATTACGTGTATTCATGTGTATGCTTCATGCTTCCCATGTATACTTTATGTATTACATGTATTCATGTGTATGCCTCATACTTCATGTATTATGTATATCTATGTGTTTGCTTCATGACCACATGTGTCTTCAACAAGATTATTCTGTGTATTTATGATTACCTTATGTTTAGAAATAATAAAAATATTAAAAAATGTTGTATGTCAAAATGCTTTCAAGGTTGAGAAACACTGATAAATTAACTTATCCAAAATTGAATTACTATTAGCATCCAAATGCAATAATTAAGAGTTGTAACTATTGGAAAGGTTTGATTCCCTCAAACTTGTGACATAAAAGGGAGATCATTTCATTTGAGAAAGACATCCATAACATCATTGAAGAATTCAATTAAGAATAGAACCTTAGGAAATGTTGCAAATAAATTAATTTAGGTTCTCACGAATAGTGATGATATGAGAAAGGTTGTGACTCTTTAAAGGAAAAAAATTGTGACCCTTCAAATAGGAAAGACTATGACTCTTTTATAATGAAGGGCGATGACTCCTACAAGAAATGGATATAAAGGAATAAATCTATCCAAGGGTCTTCTTCTCCCAAATCCTATCCTTGATCAAAGTAACCCCACATTCATGGACTTCGATAGTAGGCACCTTAGATAAATTTGATACAAATCGAGTTACAATAAAATTGTTACACAAGTTTATGCTAAGCTACATTGTGGGCCCTTAACCCACAAATCCCAAGATCATTCTCACCTTTCAAACATTGGAATAGATTAATCATATGAGAAAAAAACATACTTTATTTAAGGGAAATCTTACTCACTCACATTTGATTGAACAACTTGGGTAAGGGATACCTAGATCCTTCATTCAAATTGGCTTATACAAAGGATCCCATTATTCACAACACTCCCAAAATCTATCATGATGAAGGATGCAAACATTTTTCTATCATTGATATCAACAAAGGGTAACGAAGAAATTGTATTATAGCCTAGGACACTTGCAATAATGAGATGAGAAAAAAACTTGTCTTAAATAACAAATCGTACCGATTCCCAACTCTTGGTTTTGTTGTTGAGAGATATTGGAAAATGGTAGTACATAAGACAATAAATTATTCTCATACTTTAGAAGATAGAATCAACCTTATTAATAGTATATTAATAATCACTCTCTAAAGACATTATGGCAGTAGTAAGTCAGACATAACCAAGACAATCATGACTAACTATAGAGTTTCACAACAAAAACTAATTACATCACGAAAAAGAGAAAAACAAATCTATAAGGCTGATTTTGGATTTTGGTAAATTAGGGAGCGACCTAATTTGTAATTGCTTGAAAAACAATTTTGAGAAGGGCAGAATGTCATGCCTCTGAAATTGCAACACTAAAAACCCAAACATTGAAAAACAAATAAATAATAATATAAATATTATATTATTTTAAATACATATAATATAAAATTGATATAAAAATAAATATACACTATATTATATAAATATAGTTTAAAGTACATATAAATATAAAATATTATAAAATAAGTATAGGCAGATAATAAACTGCAATGATCAATATAACTAATAAGAACAAACAAAGGCAACGGTCATACTACAATGATGAACTAAAGGTAATAATCAAAGACTTTGGACAACGATCATTGGTAATGGTCAAAGGTAACCACGTGGGCAAAGAGGGACACGATGGATACAATACAACATCCTTTCATAACTAAAAGTCACGACCCTCCACCTTAAGATCGAAGGGAAGATCGATCCATATGTAGAGGGGACAAGTGGATATAAATCAATCAAGGGATATACAACAAAAATGGGGAAAAATAATATAAAATACATATCGATAGATTTAATCATGGAAGAAGAAATAAATAAGAAGTTTGGAACATATCTCTGAGTGCAAGAGTAAACATAATTAGATAAGTTCATATAAAATGATCATGGGAAGATTGATATCCAATTATATATATATATATGCAATAATGATGCTTTCAACAATTATTAATTTTTATTTGTAAATATTTATCTGATTTAATCTATTTGTTTCCCTTTAAGCAATATCCTCTAAATATTCATCATAATCAAATCAACAAGAAGCATTATCTTTTGAATATTAAGTCAGAAAACATCTTCGGAAATATATTCACAATCTAGGCATCGAGTATCATAGAATATCAAAAAGCAAGTAAGCATATCTGAGTTGGTTATTTGCCACTCAAGGATAGAATCAATAACTATTGCAATTGTTGTTGTGAATATATCTGTCTTATGGTTTACTAATTATTGTGGCATGCTCTACCATGATTATTGTATGTAATTATATATTTTGTTATTTGTATTTATTTTACTCATCAAATCACCATGGGGAGGAACGAGGGAGATACTAGTAGATTGAGAAAATATTAGACTTCTTCCTAGGTACACCACTCCATGGTGGATGGTTGTGTGTAGATTGGTGGCTAAATAGTACCATTAATTTCTAAGGTTTCCAATGAGCATAGAATTGGTGGTAGGATGATGGTGCAAAGGTTGGATGCAAGATTGGTTGAATTGTGATTTTTGAGTGACATTATAACTTATCAAATAATTATTTGAAATATATGAATGGTCATCAATGATCATAAGGGGTTATAGGGGCCAACCATTTCAAGGATTTTCACCCTTGATAGCCTATGCCCATGGTAGGGTATGGCAATGCCCCTTTCCATGCAACACTTAAAACACAACACATGCACTTAAAAAAATACCTCACTTTTTTTTAAGAACATT
The DNA here is from genome assembly GCA_007115665.2 of Sequoiadendron giganteum. Taxonomy (NCBI): domain Eukaryota; kingdom Viridiplantae; phylum Streptophyta; class Pinopsida; order Cupressales; family Cupressaceae; genus Sequoiadendron; species Sequoiadendron giganteum. Next base: position 134,196,912 of record CM021100.1, read on the forward strand.
GTAGTAATTAAAAAAACATGTCATACCTCTGTAGGTACATTGTACAAAGTCCTTGGACAACATAAATTTGTCTTTCCTTCAAATTTCTCTAATTTAGATGATTTTATAGTTGATTCAACAAAAAAAATTGTTTACCTGTTGTTTGAGTGTGTAGTTTCAATTTTTCTTTTATTTAAAATATTAATAAATCTTTGCTACTCAATTTTCAAAATTGAAGAATAATAACAATAGCCTAGATGTAAAATTAATTTCCATACTTACAAGGCTATTTACAACTAGAAACTTCGGTATATGAATTTTTTTATTTTATTTGCAAAGACCTTTGGACAAGCTACAATGAGAAGTTGAAGAGGTAGAGTCAAACAAGAAACCATACACCCAGGAGAGGAAAAGACAAGGGGAATAGTAGCAACAGAAGAAATATGGTGTGGGAAAAGGCATTGAGCAGAGGTAGGCACCCAAAAAAATAATTGAAGTTTTGTTGTTGTTGTAGAAACTTGTGTGTGTAAGGAGAAAGTAAAAGGGGTGTTGAACATAAAAATCATAAATTTAGTGCAATTGAAATTATTATTTTTTGTTTATATGCAAAGAGGATAGAATGAAGTATGGCACGGGTTTTGGTTGACAACTATGAATGGAATTTCAGTGCCTAAGTTGTATAAAGTGAGAATCAGGCAATGAAGATTTTGATTGTAAGATAAATCTACAATTGAGTGTGAAGAAATTTATTTGAACATAGAAAGAAAATTAAATTATGTAATATTATTGATTTGCATATAATTCCTAGCAAATTGTGATTTAAAATGCATTATATTTCATTAAGTTTGTGGATTTTACTTTGAGTGTGAATTTGTGAATTGGAATAAACGTTCTTTGCTACAATTTTCGTTCAGTCCGGTAGCTTGCATCACTTGATATCAGAATAGGGGATCTTGAGAGTGGAGAGGATCCACTATGACCTATGGGAGAGTGAAGCAATTTTGGAGAGCTTGTGAGGATTGTTACAGGTAGAGAAGCCCTGAGAAATCGAAAGCTAGGGAGCCGCTAAATAATTTGTTTTTTTAGATTGAGAGTGTGATGGAAGATTGTAGAGCATGAGGTGATAATTATGGAAGATTGCAACAATTGAGATGGGTATAGTCATAAGGAAGAAGCCTATGATTTGGGAAGCGTGGATATGGTACAAAGAAAATAATACATGTAGGATGATCAAAAATATAAACAAGTGATTGGATAAACTGGAAAAATATACAAGGAAAGAAGATGAGGATGGAATGAACAACAAAGAGCTTGCAACAAAGGTAGTCAAAGAGGAGAAAAATGAAGATGTAGTGATGGAATGCAAAGAGATTGCAGCGGAGAATGAGAAAGAGGATGAATTTTTTTCACAAATTTTGGTAGTGGAGAATGAATTGTTGGAAAATATTGCAGCGATTGAAAGTGAGAAGACAAGCATTGCAATGAAGAAAGTAGAAGTTAATGATGCAATTGATGGTGAATTTACAACAACGAATGAAGAGGTAAATCTTGTTGTATTTTGTGGATGATTTAGTATTTCCATTTGAGGTAGTCAAGGTTGAAGAGTGTGGAGAAGAACCTATGGAAATATTCAATTTCCATAAGGTGTTTGATGAAGATTTGTATACAATAGACTATGATATGAGTGACATGAGAGTTCGGTGGAGGAGGTTGGTTACTAGTGGGTTAGATCCCATGGAGGAGAGGAGAGGAGAAATAATTTGGTGGAGAAGTATGACACACGGTGGATGTGAATCCATGAGAGGAGAGAAGTGTGGTGAATGGAGTTGTGGGAGGAAGATGAAAGTTGTTTCAGCATGGTGTTGGAAGAGGAGGAAAAATAATTAATCTTGTGCACTTAACCCAACGATGGAGTTCGTTGTAGGTTGCATTCAACCTAGAAGAGTAGTTCAACTACTCAACTCCACCATTGTGATTTTATGCTCACAATCTTTCTACTCAACATGTTTGATGTAGGAGCATCCAAGTACATGCGTAATCAAATTTTATTTTATTTTAAATATTAATAAATATTTGCCAATCAATTTTCAAAATTGAAGAATAATAACAATAGCCTACATAAAATTAATTTTCATTTTACAATTGGAAAACTTTAGTATATAATTTTTTAAAATTTTAGTTGCAAAGACCTTTGGACAAGTTGCAATAAGAAGTTGAAGAGGTACAATCAAACAAGAAACCATATGCCTAGGAGAGGAAAAGGCAAGGGGAATGGTAGCAATAAAAGAAATATGGTGTGGGAAAAGGCATTGAGCAAAGGTAGGCACCCAAACAAAAAAAATTGAAGTTTTGTTGCTACTGTAGAAACTTGTGTGTGCAAGGAGAAAGTAAAGAAGTGGGGCGTTGAACATAAAAATCAAAAATTTGTTGTAGTTGAAATTATTATTTTTTGTTTCTATGCAAAGAGGATAGAATGAAGTATGGCATGGGTTTTGGCTGGCAACTGTGAAGGAAATTTTAGTGCCTAAGTTGTATAAAGTGAGAATTAGACAATGAATATTTTGATTGTAAGATAAATTTACAATTGAGTGTGAAGAAATTTATTTGAACATAGCAAGAAAATTAAATTATGTAATGATTGATTTGCATATGATTCCTGGAAAATTGTGATTAAAAATGCATTATATTTCTTTAAGTTTGTGGATTTTACTTTGTGTGAATTTGTGAATTGGAATAAAAGTTCTTTGCTACAATTTCCGCTCAGTCTGGTAGCTTGCATCGGTGTTTGATGGGGACAAAATGAAAGATATACCTAGTTAATTTGAACCTTCTGGTGCAATGAGATAGTTTGTTTCTTCCTTGGAGGCCTCCTATTATAGGCTATCTAAGGTCACTAAAAATTGCAAGACTATAAACCCTTGGTGAAAGAAGCAACAAATATACCTCTAATGAATGAAATGACACCTGAACTATTATGCTTTGATACCATGTTAGATTTAATAAAAAAAATAGAACCAATAATAAATCTAGCCTAGTAACAAATAATATTGATGACATCATTCCAATGCAAACAAGATGAGAATAACACCATTCCAATATTTTTATTTAGGATTCATGATGAAAGAAAATGACATGGAGTAAAATAGATAAACTCTAGGAAGCACAAATTAGTATGACAAGTGTCCAAGAGGGGTTGAGTTACCCGCAATGATTTGGCGAATTGACTCAACATGTAGTAGTGGTGTTAAGTAAACTCGTCTTTCTAAGGGAGTGGTGGCAAATAAATACTATCAATTAATGAGTGAAAAAGGTAGAGGTGGCACAATATTTTCATGAATCAAGGATATGCAATTTACTCTTATTTCCCAATTTACTTACATAAGCTTAATATAAGGTGCAATTATCTAAGTACACCAATAAACTTCCATATCATCAATTTGAAGGCCAACTTCTTCATTAGCCTAATTTAATCTAGTATATCTACCTATCACACACAACATGACCTTAAGTGTTCCAATACCTTGATACTTCACCTTGGTAACAATCAACATATTACCTTAACCAATTTTATTCAATAACTGAAAGATAAGTACATGTGCAATTCTCAACAATACAAAATAAAAGTTGATTAGATGACCATTCACAGTAATTTGTTTTACTCTTGTCACCTTGAAAATTGACTAACCTGAGAGGCACTAAATTATCACCTTTAAAAGGTGTATGTTATGAAGTTTATTAAACAAGAATCTCACAATCTCTCACAATATCAAAACTTTCCATAAATTTCTAACTTTTTCAGAAGGATAGAGGAGATGCTTTCCAACTCACCATTTCTGAAAGTGAAGCTTAATGAAAGTAAGAATGATAACATGTAAATAAATTCCAAACTAAACTTCAAAGAACAATAGTACTAAATAGTACATGAATCAAATAATTCTAGAAAGATACACCACACATGCAATAACATGTAAATATAAATAGTATAGTTGGCATAGAAGTTACTTTAAGAAAACCCTTTCATAAAAAACCTAGCACCAAAAGAAGCTTCAATGTATTATTTAGCAACACAACTTAGTTATAATACATTTTGAGTATTCACTCATCTTAGCAACATCGACTATTTGTGTAGAGATTCTAACAACTATTTAGGGAGAGGTTCTTGCAACATAACCTTGTAAAAAATGATATTATTCTTTTCTCTATCTCAAGCACCCAATATATAGGTAAGCCTAAAAAATAAGATAAACTTAAAAAGCTTCCAAATCCATCTGCTAATTTGCAGGGGAAATTTAAAACAACCAAATCATGTATACAATCCATTTTTGAATTTTTAAATCTTTATAAGAAATGCTCCTTGTTTTTATCCTAGTTCAATTATCTTTCTCTTTGTGCATGCTATTTCTATATTGACAATTTTTCACACATTATACTTGTCATCCCAATGCATCATCCAAAAAGGTTGCAAAATCCAAAGCTTTAACTATATTTCAAATCTACCTGCACAATAGAGAATAGAGACAATAGAAGAACAAACCAGAGGATACTAGATGATATAAAAATGCTAAAAAATAATTTAATATGTGTATTTCAAAATGGAAATAGAAATAAAAAGAGAGAGAGAGACGAGAGGATGCAAATACCTATGTGATGAAGAAATATAACGAAAAAATCTAACTGAAATGAGATATTTTGGGGTTGCTTTGGATCTTTCCACAAATGTTCAAGCCCCTATTCTGGTCCTTCAACCTCCATGGGAAACCAAGAAGATATAGAAAAGGTGTGTGCTTTTATCCTATTTTTGTCTAAGAGTTAAAAATACTAACAAAATTGGTGCAGTCACGATATGGAGGGTCCTCCAGGAGAACAATCTGGACCATGCAACAAGAATAACACAATAGAAGCAACACAGAATATGGAGGAAAATGCAGTTACAAACTTTATTATTATCAAAAATCTTGATTACATATAGTCAGCCACATCCGGGCTTATAGATTCAGCTCACAGGCCTGATTACAACATGTTCAAAATACAATGCTCTTACATGCGAGCAAAAATCCTACAAATCAAACCTTATATAAAACCTAATCTACTTGAACTTAATTCGCCTTCGTTTTGACGATTTATTAAAAGCTTTCTATCACATCTGTGGGTCGAGAAACATCTGCGTTGGCCAAATATCATTACAATCTCCAATGCGGAAAATGTAACGTGTGCAAGAACAGGTCGGCCTCAAATCTAAAATTCTTCCACGTTAAATGTGTATGATGAAGTGTGGACCTAAAGATAAGGTTGGGGACACTCCAAGGAACAAATCTAAACACACCATGAGGATCGGCAAGTGTCAGGCGAGATCTGTGATCCAACTAGCCGTTAGGGTTTGAAATTATTCTGGGGTTAGTTCCAAAATTGTCAGTCAATCCGAAAGCGATAACTTGTCGGAAAAAGATCCAATCAAATTGAAAACTTGGAATAAGGCAATTGAACATGTCCACAATGAAACCTCAGGTACACGAGATTTGGTGAGAAAACATGAAGAAACACCGAATCTACCAACTTGAACTGGAAAAGAACTGAACAAGAACAAGAACTAAATAAAAATATTTTTGGTTGATGCAAGATTGCCAAGAACCAAGGATGCTCCTGCATCAGACATCCAGGGTTAATGAAAAGTGAGTCCCTCACTTTTTTGGGGCTAAAGGAAAACCAAGATGGTCTACCTCAGCCTGAGAAATCCAAGAAGAATCCTCCACTGGTCTACCCTTCCATTTCACAAGATATTCTTTGTACTGTCTTCCGCGAGTCTTTCTTCCATCTCTGACACCCAAAATCTCTTCTATCCCATCTGATTGTTGTTTAGGAAGTTGTTCTTCCAATTTTTTCTTACTGTCTTCACTGAATTCGACTTCATGGTATTGATGAAGATCTGCAATATTGAATATAGGTGAAATACCCATGTCATCTGGTAACTCCACTTCATATGCATTTCCTGAATCAATTTTTCTCAAAATCCTATAAGGTCCAAACTTCCTCATCTTGAGCTTACTGTATGTGCCAACTGGAAATCTTTCCTTCCTCAGATACACCATTACTTCATCTCCAACTTCAAATTCCTTATGTCTCCTCTTTTCATCTGCCTTCTCCTTATACTTCTGGTTCATATCTTCCAATTTTTGCTTCACTTGAATATGCACTTTCGTCATGTATTCTGCAAATTCCTCTGCTTCTGCACTCCTTTTATCCTCTTTACAAATGTCTTGCAAATCTGATATGCCTATAGGGTGAACTCCAGTAACAATCTCAAAAGGTGTTTTTCCAGTACTCCTGTTCACTGAATTATTTTAGGAAAACTCTCTTGTGCAAGGGCCAAATCCCAACTTCCTGTCTCCAACCAAACATCTCAACAAATTTACCAAACTCCTATTTACTACCTTTGTTTTTCCATCTATCTGTGGGTGAAAAGTAGAACTAAACTTCAAATATTTCTTTAGCTTCTTCCAAAGTGTCCTCCAAAAGTAACCAACAAATTTTGTATCTCTATCTGAAACAATACTTCTAGGTAACCCATGCAATTTGACTACTTCTCTAAAAAAAAAGTCTGCTACATGTATTGCATCTGTTGTCTTCTTACAAGGTATGAAATGTGCCATCTTTGAAAAAATTTCAACCACCACAAATACTGAATCATTACCTCTATGTGTCTTAGGCAAACCAAGTATGAAATCCATGAATGATATCTTCCCAATGTCTTTTTGGTATTGTCAAAGGTTTATACAATCCAACATTCTGACTACTTCATTTTGCAACTTGACAAACTCTGCACAAATTTCTTAACATCCTTATGAATCTGTGGCCAAAAGTAATTCTCACTCACCAATGCTATTGTCTTATCAATCCCAAAGTGTCCTTCCAATCCTCCAATATGTTTCTCTTTTATCAAGTTATCCCTCATTGAACTCTAGGGTATACACAACTGATTTCCTCTTAACAACATATCCTCTTGAATGAAATAATCCAACCATTGACTCCTATCCTCCAAGACTGGTTCTTTACATTCTTTCTAAGGTTCTGCAAAATTTGGGTCTTCCTTATACAAGTTCTTCAATGCTTCAAAGCCTAATACTTCCACTCTCATCTGTGCTAGAAAATTCCTTCTCCTACTCAAAGCATCAACAACTCTATTTGACTTTCCACTCCTATGCTTCAAGACGAAAGTATAACTCTTCAAGAACTCTACCCATCTCATGTGTTTTTGATTCAACTTACCCTGACTATTCAAATACTGCAAAGCTTGATGATTCGTATACAACACAAACTCCTTAGATAACAAGTAATGTCTCCACTTCTTCAAAGCTTGAACTATGACATAGAACTCCTGATCATACATTGAATATCTTCTCCTAGCATCATTCAACTTCTCACTGAAATAAGCTACTAGTCTTCCTTCTTGACTCAATACTGCTCCAATTGCATTTCCACTTGCATCACAATCTACTTGAAATACTTTGTTGAAATATAGTAAAGCCAACACAGGTTGCTCAGTCACCTTCTGCTTCAATACTTAAAAAAATTTGTCTGCTCTAGATGTCCATCTGAAATCCTTCCTATCTCCTCTCATTGTTTATGTCATAGGGCTGCAAATAGAACTGAAATTCCTAATGAACTTTTGGTAGAAACTAGCCAATCCATGAAATAATCTTACCTCTCCAATGCTTTCAAGTGTAGGCCACTCAAAAATAGCTCTTACCTTCTTAGGATCCATCTTCAATCCATCCACTGATATCACAAATCCCAAATATACCAACTCCTCCTTCATGAAACTACACTTCTTAATGTTTATCAGCAATTGTTCTTCCCTCAACCTCTGCAAAATTTGCCTTATGTTCAACAAATGTTCTTCTCTTGTCTTACTGAAAATCAAAATATCATCCAAATAAACAATTACAAACTTACCCAAGAATTTCTTCAATACCTCATGAAAGTACTTGGTGCATTTGTCAGTCCAAAAGGCATCACCAACCATTCATACAATCCTTCATTTATCTTGAATGTTGTTTTCCACTCATCTCCTTCTCTGATTTTGATATGATGATATCCACTTTTCAGGTCTATCTTTGTAAAGTACTTAGCTCCACTTAAACAATCCATAATGTCATCCATTTGGGGCAAAGGAAATCTATACTTCACCATGATCTTGTTTATGGTTCTAGAGTCTGTACACATCCTCCACTCTCCATCCTTCTTAGGCGCCAATACAATAGGTACTGCACAAGGACTCAAGCTTTCTCTAATCAAACCTTTTCTCAAAAATTCTTTCACTTGTCTATTCAATTATTCATTTTCTGTCAGCGTCATTCGGTGTGTTGCTTTGTTAGGAAAAGTAGCTCCAGGAATTAGATCCATGAAAAGACTAATACTCCTCACAGGTGGCAATCCATCAGGTACATTGTTTGAAATGATAGCTTCATATTCTATCAGCAACTCTTTTATCTCCTCAAGTTGTTCTCCTACATGCTTCAAATCTTCAACCTTCTTAGGAACTAGGGCATAACACATGTTCTCATGTCTCAGTCCATCCAGGAATCTCCTCCCATCCACCAAATTTTTTTTGGCACTTGTACAAACCTCAGTTCTAGGAACATCTTCCAAGGGAAACAAAACCTTTTTCATCCTATTAGCAACAATAGTATATATGTTCTTCTTTCTATCATGAATAGCTTGTCTGTCATACTACCAAGGTCTTCCCAACAAAATATGGCATACATCCATAGGCATAATATCACATAAAACTTCATCATGGTAATTTCCTATCTTCAATTTCACCAGACATTGTTCACTTATCAGAATCTTGTGCTCATCTTGAATCCATGCTATCGAATAGGGCTTTGGGTGCTTAAATATTTCCAACTTCAACTTGTTCACCATTTATTTAGAAGCTAGGTTCTCTGAACTTCCACTGTCTATGATCAGTTTGCAACATTTACAAGCTACTTTGCATCTGGTTCGAAACAAATTCTTTCTCTGCAATGGTTCCTGCTCCATCTCACTCTGACATAATAATATTTTGTTCACCAACACTTCTCCTTGTTCCGATTTGTTAGGTGATCCATCATGATCTTCTTCAACAAAGGCTACTCTCCTACTGTTCTCTATTCTTTTGCTTGTTTCCCCTTGGTTACATTCAAATGCTTTATGTTCTTTTCCACCACACTTATAGCAAGTTCCTCTGAATGCTCTTTTCTCTTGTCCTCTGTCACCTTTTCTGTATCCTTCATTCCTGTAAGCACCATATCCTCCTCTTCTGAAAGAGTTTCCATCATCTCTACAATATGAACTATCATTCTTATTGATTTCCTTATCTTTGTTCTGATATGAAAAAGGTCCTCTTCCTTCTCCAATAAATATTCTTCCTCTCTGAAATCTTCCACCTCTTCCTCTCTGTCTTTGCTCATGTCTTTTATTCAACTTCTCTTCTGCCTTTAGGGCACACTGGTATGCCTCTTCCACACTCAACTTAATCAAACTGATCTCATCTTGTATAGACAACCTTAATCCATTCATATATCTAGCTACTTGTTCAATCTCATCTTTTGAATGTCCAGATCTGATATTCAACTTGTATAAATCCTTAGTATACTGTGTCACACTTGATTTGTACTGTTTTAGATTCTACAATTTTTAGAACAAACTGATCTAATAGTTTGTAGGCATGAACTTTGTCTTCAACTTATTCAGCATTCAATCCCATGATCTTATCTTCTCCTTTCCTTTTCTTTGCCTATTTGTCTGCAAATTTTCCCACCAAAGGGATGCATGTCCTTTCAATTTTGTACAAGAAAAATTTACCCTCTTATCTTCTATGGTTCCTTCAAAATCAAAGTACTTTTCCATCTCTGTTATCCAATCAAGAAATTCATTTGAATCTAACTTACCATTATAATCCAGTGAATTGAAATGTGGTTTGGTGTTCACTTTGGTTAGGGCTCTTATGAACCTTTCTTCTCCTTGATCAAGAATGGATTGCTCTTCTCTTGCAACTTCTTCTGGTTCTTCCACTTCTTCATCACTTAGATCATCAACTGGTTGACCTCTTCTATGGGTCGTTTCAACTGCTTCTAATATGGCAGCAATTCCTCTCAACATTTCCATTATTGTTGGGTCTGCATTTCCATGTGCTCCATTTCCTCTACCATTTCTTCTTCCTGCCATCTTTACACAAATCCTTTGCAGCTGCAGGTCAGATCCTCAATCCGCCACCCCAAAACAAATTTTCAACAGGACTGCGCAAACTCTCACAGTCTCGCAAGGAACAAATCTCACTCTGATACCAATCTGGTGCAGTCACGGTATGGAGGGTCCTCAAGGAGAACAATCCGGACAGTGCATCAAGAATAACACAACATAAGCAACATATAATATAGAGGCAAATGTAGTTACAAACTTTATTATTATCAAAAATATTGATTACATATAGTCGGCCACATCCGGGCTTATAGATTCGGCTCACAAGCCTGATTACAACATGTTCAAAATACAGTGCTCTTACATGCGAGCAAAAATCCTATAGATCAAACTTTATACACAACCTAATCTACTTGAACTTAATTCTCCGTCATTTTGATGATTCATTAAAAGCTTTATATCACATCCATGGGTCGAGAAACATTTGTGTCGGCCAAAGATCATTACAATCTCCAATGAGGAAAATGTAATGTGTGCAAGAACAGGTCGGACTCAAATATGAAATTCTTCCATGATAAATGTGTATGATGAATTGTGGACCTAAAGATAAGGTCGGGGAAATCCAAGGAAAAAATCTAAACACATCATGAGGATATGCAAGTGTCAGGCGAGATCCACAATCGATCCAACTAGTCGTTAGGGTTTGAAATTATTTTGGGGACAGTTCCAAAAATTTCACTAAATCCGAAAGCGATAAATTGTTGGAAAAAGATCCAATCGAGCTGAAAACTTGGAATAAGGCAATTGAACATGTCCACGATGAAACCTCAAGTACATGAGATTTGGTGAGCAAACGTGAAGAAACATCAGATCTACCAGCTTGAAATGGAAAAGAACTAAACAAGAACAAGAACTAAATGAAAATATTTTTGGTTGATGCAAGATTGCCAAGAACCAAGGATGCTCCTGCATCAAAAATCCATGATTGTCACTTGTAAGTGTACAAGGGGTGCCAAAATAGTACATATGTTTGTGTGAAAAAATAGGAAATGAAAACCCAATGGTGCTAAGTAAACATCAAATAGTTTAACAATTGAGGAAATAAAAATGAGAAGGTAAGAACACAAAATTCAAAATATAACTAGAACAAAGTCACCTCAACTTTTTGGAGAAGCCAAGGGAGACCAAGCTAGTTGTAAGGTGCTACCAAGACCTTCAAGAGAGTGCTAAAAATGCTAGTGTATTCACATCAAGATTTCAATGCCAAAAAAATGTTGTATATTGGAAAATTGTTTTGAGAGTTGTAGCTTGACATAATGAATGAGTGATTAAGAGTAATAGATTAAAAAGTGCGAGCTTAGGAGGGAAAAATGGGAGGGTTTCAATTCTAGGGATCCATTCAGATTTGATATATATAAATTACCACTAAGCATTCATTATGTGGTGAAATGTTAAAAAATCATTGCTAAATGATAAACTATCATATGACTAACACATTGCATGGACATCTACACATTGCACTAGTGTAGAAAATTATCTCCTAGAAATTCCAAACACTAATAAATGATAAGGTTAACACATATGAACTATAATTTTACACATAATAAACCATAGGAGGCATGAGCTTAGCGCCATGGTGTTGCATAGACGGTTATCGTTGCACCAAAAGAATGACTTGTTAATGCCCGATACAACCACCAAAGTTAATGAATCTACGGGAGGCGGTTAAGCCATGCCACAAACCCGAGTGTTGCTGCACAACACAAGGAGACCAAGAGCACACACCTTGCAACACATGGGCAAAAAAAGGCTAATTCACAGGCCAAATGAGCCCAAAAACATGCTAGGGATATGGACACCAAAGTGGGTCCAAAATGAATTCAAAATTGTAAGGGTATGCAATCTTTGATGTTACACATCAACATACAAAGTGATAACAATAAAATCATTTAGACCTTACAAATCCCAACTTTAAGATAAAAATAAAAAATTTGATCACATTTTAGAAAATTATTTGAGACCCTAAAGGAATTTATTTAACCTACAACCCAATGATTCTTTAGCCTTGATTATGTAGTGCTTGGGTTGTGTCATGTAGATCTCTTCCTCTAAGTCAAATGCAAGAAAGTTGTCTTCACATTTGATGCAACCGATTCATAACATAATATTCAACATTAATGTTGGAAACAAAAATCACATAAGCACAAATAATTTAATTAATTTTTCTTCATTATTCCCCTTCCATTCTTCTTCTACAAGTGAAAATAAAACCTCTTATAGCTACAATTCGAAAATTACCTTTAGTGGCAGATTTTTACAAGATTTTTTAATTTTAATTTTTTAATAATTTTGCATGCTTATCTTCACAACTACAGAATTTAATAATTATTGAAAGCTAATAAGAGTGACACTATTTTTCAACTCATTAATCTAATTACAAGCAAGAATTAAAAATAACTGAAAATTACAAATTTGGGAAAACCTGAAAAACACTAAAAGTCTTATTTGAGGCCTCATATGAAGGAATTTGGCTCCAAAAATGTGTCGAGACATCCAATTGAATAAATTCAACTAGCGTCGCATTCAAATATCTAAGTTGCTTCTCCATGTAAAATTTCAGCTCAAACAAACTCCAGAGTCAAAAGTTATGTCCTCTAAAAGTCCTTGCATCGACATCCACTTGCTCAATCTCAAGATCAAATGTTAGCAAAAAATAACAAGAACCTTATAGATGTCAAATTTACAATTGGAGAAAATAACTCACCAAAATGTACTATGAAAACTTGAGAATACTCCTTCCAACCTTGCTTTGTATTTTTCAATTCTACCCTTAGAACTAATTTTTTTCTTGAAGATTCATCTATGGCCAATATGTTTCCTTCCTTTTGGCAACTAAACTATGTTCAACTAAACTCCAATTTGTATGATAGATTGCTAATCCTTTGCAACATCTTATAAGGACCATAATAATTGTTATAATTATTATCATTGATGTCAAAGGTGTATGGACGGTGTGATCATTGATGTCAAAGCCTAATCTATGTCAACTATATTATTTGCCAAAAATAGATTGGAATTTTTAGGGTAGATCACACCATGTCAAGGATGCATTTATGATGATTAAAAGACTTCATTTTATGCTAGATGACCCTCCTCATGTTGGCGCCCTCATTAGGATTGTAAAATAAATAAATTATTATTATTATTATTTGGGCCAACCCCCCTTTATTAAGGTGCCCCAAATTGGAAATTAAAAATGCAATTTATTTATATTTTCTAAAAGGGGCCAACCCCTTATCGAGCACCCAAGTTTTCTATGTAAGGATACATTGAAAAGGTATAAAATAATGAAAATTTTCCTCTTTTGTCAAGTATCACATACATTCATAATGGCCACCTATACTGGAGAATATATAAGAAGATTTTGTGGGTTGAGGAGAAGAGTGTGTGTGGAAGATAATTTGATAAATCATATATACACCAACATATTTGTGTGAAGAGAAAATAATTGAATATTATTCAAAGGAATTTTTTTGAAGGAGGATTATCAAGAAGAACAATAATTTGTCTATCAAGATGTTGGTGCCTCATATTGAAAGAGATTTGTGTCTCTTATTGAGTTGGTTTCCACATAAACCATGTGTTTGTCTTGTATTCTCATTTATTGATATTATGTATTTAAAGTTATTGTGGTTGTTAATTTGAAAAAGTAACAGATTGTCTTATACTAATTCACCTCCTCTCTTAGTATAAGATTGTTCTCATCAATACTTGGGTGCAAGCTTGTTATTGTTTAGTTTTAGTTTTTTTCTTACATGGTTATAATCACATAAAGACCCAATCTCCCACTTCAAAATTCCTTTCACTATCATGTTGGTCAAATTATTGGATCATTTTGTTTTGGGTGATTGCCAAGTTCTCCCTGAGACTAGCAAGTGCCTCATGTTGATGCTAAATGTGTTCTTCAACTATTCAATCCTTTATGTGTTCTCATAATGAAGATGTGATTGATGGTGGCTAGCACCCATATAGTGTCAAAAATGGTGAAATTTTTGAGCAAGTATGGAAATAAGTGTTATACCATCATTCTACTCATGGAAGTGATTACATCCATTTCTCTTGTTTATTCAAAGAAAAAAATTGAAGATATCCCTCTAATATTTTTTTGACTACCTTATTCTATCCATTTGATTGGGGATGATATGACAAACTATGAGAAAAAACAAGTGCCCAAACATGAAAACAATTCAACCCAAAAATTACTTGTAAATTTATAATACCATGATTACTTACTATGAATTTTGGATTCCCATGTAGGGATTTCTATAATTCTTTCTACAAATGGGTGTTTCATAACACATAAATGTGCATATTTGGTGACAATCCACAACCATGATGATACTTTTTCCTTCAATTTTGGGAAAACTTGTGATAAAATACATAAATACCTCCTACTACCTCTAACTTGGAATAAATACTGATTGTAGAAGACTCAAAGTCTAAATTGTCTCCCCTTTATTTTGTTTCCATATCATGCATTCTAATACAAAGTTTTGAATATCCCCTTTAAGACCCTCCTAAATGAATATTGATTGATTCTATGATAAGTGTTCAAAAATAAAAAGTGCTCACCTACTAGAGAAACATGTGATTCTACCAACACCTTAAACTTAAGGCTTGGGTTCCTACAAAGGTAAAACATATCCTTGTACCATAAATTATTTCCTTTCAATGCAAATTTATCTAATACACTCTAATCTTGTTGGATTTTCTCAATAAAAGTTTGAGTATTCATGTCCTCCCACTCTTCTTGTATTTTATTTACCCAATCTACTTGCAATATGGAAATATCATACAATACTAACTCTATGGGTTCATCCATCCTTAATAGAGAATCAACAACTACATTCTCCTTGCCTTTTCTTAGATGTGATTTCAAAGTCATATCCCAACATCTTTGTGAACCATTTTTGTTGTTCTTTAGATGACAACCAATATTATAAGAAATATTTGAGACTATCATGATTTATGTTTACCTTAAATTATATTTCCATTAGATAAGGTCTCAATTGTCTGATTGCATGCAAGATAGCCAACATTTCCTTCTCATAAACCAACTTCAACATTCTTACTTTTGAGTTTGTTTCTCTCAAGTTTTATGGCTCTTCATTCTTTCTAAATAATGATCCTATGCCATGTTTTGAAGTATCACATTTCATAATGAATGTTTTAGAAAAATATCGAGAAGTTAGAATTGAAGTTGTGTACATGACTTCCTATAACTGCACTCAAATGCCATCGTAGATACCTCATTCCATTGGAAGGAATTATTCATCAACAAGGTTATAAGACATGATTCTATGGTACCATAATTCTTTAAAAAAATGATAGTAACCTATAATCCCTAAGAAAATCCATTGTCTCTTGAAGATCCTAAGAATTTTTAAATTTGTAATGGCCTTGATCTTTGGAGGGTATACCTAGACTCCCTCATGTGAAACACTATGATAGAGGTACTCCACTTCTTTGAATCCAAAACACACTTGGACTATTTAACATAAATCTGATGTTATTTAATAATATCAAAACCTGATTTACATGCTACAAGTGTTCCTCCCAATTTTTTTATATATTAAGACGTCGTAAAACTACCAAAACAATTTTTCATAGAAATGGCCTAAAGTTAGAACTTATCAAACTTTGAAATATTTATGGTTCATTTGTGAGACCAAAAGGAATTACCAAAATTTGAAAGTGATCCTCATGGATTTGAAAAAATATCTTATGCACATCCTCATCTCTAATTATTATTTGATGATAACTAGAATGGGGATTAATTTTAGTAAAATAAATAGCATCATGAAGCTCAGTTAACAAATAATCAATTACTAAAATCAAAAACTTATCCTTTATGGTGTACTTATTGATCTCACTATAATTAGGAGACATCCTCAGAGTGTCATCTTCCTTGTGTACTATTACCACTAGAGAGGAGTAAGTACTCTTACTATACTTGATAATATTTGCTTCTAGCATCTCTTGAGCCATCTTGATCTCACTTTTTTGTATATAAGGATACTTGTGGGTCTAACTTTTGGTGGTTGGCTCCTTGGTACTAGTTGAATTGGCATAATCATGATCTCTTTGAAGAAGAATTCATTGAGGCATCTCTCCAAAAACTATTGAGTGTTTATTTACAATTTTTTGTAGATCTAGTAGTGTGGAATCTTTTGGGTGACATTCTTCTAATAAAAATAATTAGGCCACAAAATCATTTCTCGCTTGTTAAAAATCTTTTACATTTGATTAGAACTTACCATTTGCAAGGACTTGGCATAGAACCCTCTTGGATTGATTGTCCTATTATCTGAGTGAAAATTCATGAATAGTTCCTAGTTCATCTCAGTTGTCTCCAATTTAGTAAGCCACTATACTCCCAACATAATATTTACTACACCCATGTAGCTATAAAATTAGGTAATCATGATAGTAGCCTCCCATGGATAATTTAATGCTATGAAATTTCCTCAAACAATTGACAATACCCCATCTACAATTAGGGCTTAAAATTTTAGAGGTAGATATATAAAATAATTTAGACAATATATAACTTCTTTTTTATGAGGTTACGAGTTTTTGCGAGTCTATCAAAATTGTTACTCTCTCTTTCTTCAAGATACCCATGATCTCAAGAGTCTATGGGGGTGTTCTTGATTATTAGAAAGAAAGTTTTGAGGGGACTTGAAACCCCTTACAAATAAAAAATAAAGGGACCAAAATCCCCACCAAAAGATAGTTGCAAGAAGATAGAAACATAGACCATCAACAACCCATCAACAACAACCAATTAAAAGAAACACAAAATAACTCAAGCTGTAAAAAATGGTTTTGAAGGGAACCAAAAACCCTTTACAACTAGGTTTTTACAGGGACCTTGAACCCAAAAAAAATATCAGGTTTTTCAAGGATCGAAAACCCAACAGTTTGCAACTACAAGACCACAACAAACCAACCACTCAATGATAGCAGCATTGAGCCAAAGAAATTAGATATCTTAATAGTGCATAACACCCTCAAACTCCCATTTTCCATAATAAAAATCACATCCAAACTCCCCACCTCAAAAGGAAAGCTAGAGAGAACCACAAAACACTAAAAAGAAATAATTTCCTTGCAACTCCAACCAACTTGATCAACCATCCCAAACTCTGCCTCAATAGGAGAGGGCTCCCCTCTATAGGAGAGGATGATGAGAAAGCCATCAACACCAAAGCCACCAATCTCTTGCACAAACAAGCTCCACCTCAATAGGAACACATAGGAGAAAATTAAGCTCTCCACTAAACCTACAACATGCAACTCCACCTCAATAAGAGCACTCTTCACCTCAGAAGAAGAAATCAATTGTAGAACGCAACAGAAATCAATCACTCTACTAGCACAAGCAATCATAACATCCTTAGGCACTAAGAGGGAAGGGAACATGAAGAAATACTTAGAGATCACTTCAGCCAACAACATCAATAGCCCACACACCAACAACTAGGTCTTCAAAATAAACTCTAAAATCAACCCAACCGACAACAAAAAAAGGAAACCATACAACACATATTAATCTAGGAAAACATATGTAAATTTATAAATAGCCCAACCAATAGCAACAGATCAAGAAAAGAGACAACATACACAACTACCACCACCATAAGCAACTAGGATAGAAAAAAGAACAACCCAACCAAAGAGTAAATAATTGGGAGCAACCACAACCACCAAACAATCAGCTGAGAAAGCCCAAAGGGGCAATGTGAAACCAAGAAGGAAGGAGGTAGAGAGTAGGACAACATAATGAGCACACCAACCACACCAATATGTCAATTAGGACCAAAGATAAGCCATTCCACAACCAAACCCTCCTCAAAGGACCCAAAGCACACAACAAAGGAACTCACCAAATCAAAAGACAACACAACAAACAACAAGAAAGAAACAAAAGAAACTTGCCACACCCATACAATAGAAAGAAAAAAATCTCCACCCATCTATCTACAAAAAATAGGGACCAAACAAAAGAGAGCAACAAACTGAGCAACCCTCAACAACATTCACCACCAGCAACTTGACTTCCATCAACTAAGAAAGCCCAAAGTTGCAATGGGAAACCAAAAAGGAAGGAACGAAAGTGCAGGCCAACATAATAAGCACACCACCCATCTGAATACACTAATCAAGACCCGAGATAAGCCATTCCTTAAAAAAACCCTCCTCAAACGATCCAAAGCCCACAACCAAGGAACTCTCCAGCTGAAAAACCAGCAGTAGAAACATACCAAGCAACAGGAAGAAAGAAAAACACCTGAAAGCTGCACTCACCCCATGGAAAGAAAAAACCCTCCTGCCATCTGTCTGCAAATGACATGGACCAAAAAGTGGCAAACATCTAGAAGAGAAACCCTCGATAGCATTCACCAAAAGCAACCCATCCTCTAATAGCTTAGAAATCCCAAAGGGGAAATAGGGAACCAAGGAGAAAGGTGTTGGAGTTGATAGTGAACCCCACAGCTCCCAGAAATCCCTACAACCAAAATGCCTGTCACAAGCAAGAGATCAAAGCAACAAATTTGCTATGAAACCAAGAGAGAAAAGATTGAATCTAGAAGACCAATGATATGTGTAATGTATTAACCTAAATGGTTCTGAATTTACATGGATTGATTATTACAATGAATGTGCAAGCTTTATAAAATCATGCAAAAGCAAACCCTAGATGAGGATTTGACTAGATACTGACAAGTGTTCTAATCTCATGCAATGAGACAACTTGTCCTAAATTTAATTCAAACTAGTAATAAAAAGTACTCCTAATTTTAGCTTAAGTGAACTAAAGTAAGAAGGGACTTAATAATTAATTATCAAGTGATTATCCTTATTAATCCAACAAAAGGGATCATAGAAAAGGCCAACATAAAGAGCACACTTTCTACCCCAATACACCGATTAGGTCCACAAATAATCCATTCCACAACCAAACCCTTTTTAAAGGACCCAAAGCACAAAAAAAATGAGCTCACTTGTTGAAAAGACAATAGTAGAAATAGAACACCTAAGAGCAGAGAAGCAACGTAATAAAAAATAGCCACCCACACTCACATCAATGAATGCTCTCCCACTATCCAACTGCAAAAGATATCAGCGAACAACCAGTTGAGAATTCAACCAAAGATTTCACCAAAAACATGTTAGTTGTCCACAACCCAATTGCTTCCTTTACACCACCAAAAATCTAGCCAAATGAAGATATCAAGCTCCTATAGCCACTCAACTTCCCACTTTTCCACTCCAGACCGCAACCCTCAACCGAAACAACCAATAGCAAACTAAATTCCAAAAACAACCCCATCACTTCCAAGCCGACTCCAACAAGCCAACCATCAAGAAGTGCCATCCACAACCCATCCACCTCATCCTCAGATTTAGCATCTCCCTTAACCTCTACAATAGAGGAATTCAAACTCCTACCCTTTCTTCTGTTCCCACCACTTGCTATAATTGTTAATTTAAGTCTATGGGGGTGTTAATTACAAAATGTGCATGAAAATAAATGGCTGGATTTTATCCTCCAATTCCTCATCTATTTCATTATTGTCCTCTAATATTTCTTCTTACTCCTCTTCTTCCTCACTTGGCCCTTAAATGTAGAACAATTTTAGTACATTTATGTTCTTGACTATGTTTTTTATCATAGTTAAAACATAAACATTTTTCTCTCTTCTCTTGAATATGATGTGGAGTCATTCTACTAGGCTAAATAATTTGTTATGCAAGAGTTCCTTTATATCTCATGATTAAAAAAATTTACCATTTATTGGCCACATTTTTTTCCTCTATCTACCTTTTCATAATCATTGCTTGGAACATAGAATTAGGATAGAACATATGTTCCTCATATTTGATATGGTCATGTAAAGCCTCTATAAATAATTATTTTAAATTTCTTCTATAACTCGCTCCACTCTTAAAGACAAATTTTGAAATTATATACTGTATTAATTGACCATATTTATTCATTTATTTGGTAAGTTGGCTAAAGTAACCATTCATAAAATTGTTGCCATAATGTGTAGTGAGTTCCTCTTGGAAAGCATAACATATGACAAGTACATCTGTTCCTTTTCTTCTCTTCACAAAGCCAATAATACCAAATGAATTGGTTTAGATTCAAGTATAATGATCCCATTACAACCTTTGGTAGACATGGAACATGATGAGGATCAAATACGTACTCCATTTGGAAAAGCCAATTGATTAGATTCTTGACATTGACATTTTGCATATCAACCTTTGATATAAATGGCTAGCCATAAATTTATTTGGATTATCATGTGAAGCTGCATGACCCAATAAAATCTTGTTAGAATTTATTTCATTAGAGAACCCTTACATTTTATCTACCATTTCTAACCTAATTTCATCCTTCTTGTTAGTTTCTTCTATTATATCATCCATGGATATGGTATCCCTCTCCTTTACTAATGGATCATCTTTGTTTAGAGTCTTTCTAGGAGTGATTAGATTTCATCCTTTTCCTTTTATTGGATTACCCACCATGATGCTACCAAAATAGTTTTCACAATAACTTACTCAAAACAAATTAAAATAATTTAATTTGTTTATGAACTTACTTGGGCTTAGACCTCACATTTCAAAAAGTCTCCAATAAATTCACTAATTTCTAGCCTTGGAATAAAATTTCATGAAACCCCTAATTTTGTAATAACTCCATTTTTTATCCAAATGATCTCGAATATAGAATGTATTAGCTTCAATGTGTTCTTGATTAACCCTCCAAAAGTTAGAAAAAAAGTTGCTAATTTGAGAGAGAGACATGCTCACAATTTGACCTCCAAAATAAAAAAATTGGCTTGTTTCTTGCCTTTCAAATGCCAAGATCATTCTCTAATACGACTTATAATGAAAGAAATTGCAAAGAGAGAATATAATAGGAAATATTCCACAAATACTTGATGATTTTTTGATATTAACAAGCCACTTCAAGGGGTAAACCCTCCAAAAGTCTCCAAGTAGAACACATTTCATAATATGATGATAAACCAACCCCTTGATCCTATATATACCATACTTATGCTTTGGATGTCACCCAAGCTAACTTTACTACCAATCTAAGAATACATTAATGGTCATATAACTTAATTAAGATTTAAGGTAGCCTCCATTGTTTGAACATATTTACTTGGTTCTTATCTACACATATCTATTGGAGGGTTGTTAAGACCTTTATTATTAACCTCATTGTATTTCTAAGCCTATTTCTATAAAATTGGTTGTTGATGGGGTGATCCATCACTTTCAATACTTTTTGCCATTGTCATTTATATCCCACTAGTAATTGAAAACCTTCCATAGTTCAAAAAATTAGACTCAACAAAAAACATGGCATAATAAAATTTTGACTTAGACTTGGGATTGGGAAGAAAATTGGAAAAAACCTAACACATTTAAGAAATTACATAAATTCACAAAATACACTTAAATAATCGGTGAAATCGCAATAATGTGCCTCACTTTTAGGACAATGATCCTTTTCAAGCTAGGAGGGACATTTTTAGTGAGCACCTTTTAGTGAAGAAAAATCTTTGCTCAAAGGACCTTTGAGTGAAGGTATGCAACTAAGCACCTTCGCTCGAAGGTGTTTGACATAAAATAATGTTTTCATGCTATAAAATGACTTTTTTTCATAGTGACCTTTGCTCGAAGGACCCTTCAAGCGAAGGTAACACTTTAGAACGAAGGGATTATGTATGAAAGGTTTGGCTTTTGCATCAAAATTTCCTTAGAAAATTTAGTTTCAAACCTTAGGTTGGACCTTCAAATGAACTTGACAAGATATTTTACAAGATTGTAGCCCTCAAAATGAGCTTTCCAACAAGTATAGTTTTGATATGTTTTCATTTTATCACATATTTAATTTTCAATTTTTACTGAACATAGGTTTTTCTTTGAGCAAATCAAGCCCTTTGTTCTACAGAGGTGGAAAAATAGTAAACCATTGTAAATAAATTCAAAAATACCCTTTCCCTAGGTATCAATGCCCTTGTTTCACTAAAATAACTGGATTTTGATATATATACAATAAGTTATGCTGGACGACACACATTTATGTCCAAATTATAGTTATAGTGATTTCAGAAATTAATTAAAAAAATATGTAACAAAAAAATATGAAAAATTACCCTTCCCCTAGATATTGATGTTAAGAATTTATGTTTCAAAAACTAGAATTTTATCCTTTATAGAAAAAACGTTATGTTGGACAACACAAACATTACTTTATGAAAATGTCTATTTAAGACTAGATATTAAAGGAGATGTTAAAATATTCATGATTTATTTCAATATATATATATATATATATATAGAATCTACACAGAAATTGCCACAAATCACTAGTTCACATCATCTTCAAATTCTTAATAGTTTGTTTGCTATAGGTCTCAAAGATGAAGATTCAATTAAAAATGCCCATCTTGACCAAAAAAGTGAGACACGGTATAGTGATTTCACCCTAATATGCTAAATACCATGAAAAAGAATAAGAAAATAACTAAATTCTTGTATAGCTAGGAAAATTGTTGAAAATTCATTCAAATTCACAATAATAGAAAATAATTTGAAAAAGTTTTGGAAAATAAAATATATGAGTTGGGGATGTTTTAGAGAGTATTCCATAAAAAATTGACAAAGCACTTGGCAAGAAATTACCAAAAACTCAACAACTTAATTTCTCATAAGTCACTTGCCTAACACTTTTGTTTGGTTTCATCTACCCCACATTGTCAAATTGTTTCTCAAATTCTAAGTTATTTTCCCTTAAAATTCCATCATTGTAATTTAGGTGATTGTACATGACTATAAATTCTTGGAATTTTGTCATTGCTTGTACTTAAGGTTTCTTTTGAGGAAGTTGATTACTAACAACTTTTTTATACTCATTTGAATAATAACCTACAAGAAAACATGTTGATCAATGAAGTTAGTTTGTCTTTCTTTGAAATTTATTCTCCCTTTTTCTACAATAGAAACCATATTTCAAAAGAATTAATAAGCCATAGTTTATCCATGGTCTAGTTAGTACTAACTTTGTCTAAAACACTATTTCATGTGTCTACTACCCATGACATGTTTGAAATAAGAAAGGACTCATAAAACCCACACATAGAATGTTTAAGAACATTCATTCCTAACTTATTTAAAATTTTCTAGAGACTCTTTACAAAAGAGAAGGCCATGAAAAATGAGACTTTTTAGACTCAAGGTTAAAGACACATTATAATTTATTTTTTCAATGATGCAATCACCATAGATTTTGTCAAGACAAGAAGTTAAAAAATAATGTTATGTTAAAGAGGAGGCTCTTAAATTGACATGCTTTTTGGCTCAAAACATCCCACAAGGGTTCTATTCTTGTAGGTACAAAGTATTGAAGTCTAAAAGCATACAAGGTTGTGTGAGAGCCTATGCATTACAAATTTATACAACTTCACAATTATGTACATGAAAATAACTTAATTAACAATACAACAAGGCTATTTATAAGCCAATATATAATGCACCAACCCAATGAGTCACTAAGACATCACATATTTAACCATAAATTATCAATATTTGTTTTCTTATGCCTACACACATAAAATTCACAAGATTAGTACTTAATATATCAAGGACAATCTATGTAATACTTATAAATAATATAGCTAGTATATTTATATTTTTACTTTTCTATAAGCTAACAAATCATTCTCTTCATGAAACCATCTTAACAAGCAACTCTTATGATAACAATCATATCACAAGAATAATAATTAGTAAAATGTTTCACACAATATTTATTTATTTTGCAACCACGAGGATATTCAAGCTCTCCTCAACAAATAATCTAAACTTCAAATCTTAATTCCATATCAAGGAAATCAACAATAATCATGCACATCATAGGTGAAAATGAAAAATATAGAAACAAAACAATAATATAATCAACAAAAGTTTGAGCTCAATCAATAAAATAATAACACAATTCTCACAAAGATAAAAGGCATGCCATTGAAACCTCAAGAAATAAATTATCAATTTCAACAATAAATAATATGACTAACAAATAACCAAATAAATAATAAACAATAATCAATAATAAAAAATCAATAAACGAGCAATAAGCTATAAATAAATTATTGTAACTATAAAAATTTGGTGGGACCACTCCATCTATGGTTAAAATTTACATTTGTGTTAAAATTTACATTTGTGGGGCTACTTCATCCTTGCCAAGTATAAAACATAGTATGAGAAATATTGTATTCATGATGATAGGATATTTTATATAATTTTGTTAAGATATTTTTTTATGTAATCTATTAGGAGCTTTTACACAATCCAATAGATACTTTTATATCATTTCAATAGGAATTTACATAATATAATGAAAGCATTTGCATAACCCCAAAACATATTTTACATAACTATTCACTATTTATGAGCCAATAAAATAATTTTCTGTAGCCATAAGCTTATACAAATTAATATACAATATCTATTCACTAGTTATGAGCCCATGAAATAATTTTCTATAACCATAGGCTTATACAAACTAATATACACCATCATATTTATTAGTTCATATTGTCAATAAAAAATTTCATATAAGAATCTCCACCATTCACAATAAAAAAATATCCATATTGAATAACTAGACCTCAATAAAGTACTATACACAATAAGTTTCACAAACCAAAATATCACATATGAAGAAATACGAGTAAATACCATCTCATAAATATTACACAATATGCATATAAATTCCAACATTCCATAGGCTCAATTTCACATTTTAGTTTGTGTTCAAATTTTGCACATGGGTTTGCTTACACATATTACAAGTGGCACATTAGCTTTAAATTCATTTAAGAACCTATTTTCAAACAGGTATATAAAGTAAATAATAAAATATCTCACAACATGACATAAAAAATACACTTATTTAATCTGACACAATTTTTTTTATGTAGATTATCATTTATTTATATGACAATTAATTCATTTTTCATCTTCCACAATTCTAAAATAACATCCAAGTTTTTCTTCTTTAAAAAAACATGAATATGGGTGTAGAGGTAGCAGCTCCTACCAGGGTTTAGGGGTGGCCATGGAACCTTCATGGTGCATGTTATCTTTCATATATTTTGATCACTTTTAATAAAGATTAAAAACCCTTTCAATCAATACACTTTTAGAAAATACATTAACACCACATTGGTTAAAATGATTAGATTATGCTATGTATTTAGGGATGTGATATTAATGTACTTAGGTAGATGGAAATATCAAAATGTGGCACACATCCCTTTAGTTATTTATATTGGTTCATATGGACAATTTATGTAATTAATTATATTAGGCAATGAATATGCCTACATTAGGATGGGTGGTTTACCCCTCCATTATGTTATTAAAATAAGTTCTATTTAAAGGACGCGAAGACCATTGGAGGGATATATGAAGATTTTGATAGTTGTTTGGGTTGTCTTGAAGATATAGTGTTGGGTGACTTCTTCCATAATGAGTAATGGATGGTGTTACCATATCTAAAAGGTTCATTCTATTTTTACATATATTGGATATTAAAGCATCTTCACCTACAAACATCTCTTGTGTTATTTTTGATCTCTATTATACATTATATTATTGCCATTATTATATGTATAGATTATATCAAGTGTTATCAGAGCTACAATTTTGGCAAAGGTGAATTAATACAATTTTTTTCATAAATTTTTAAAATTAAATTATAAGGATCATATAATAAACCTATAGTCTAAATTTTAACTTTTTTAATATCAATATTAGGAGATTTATTGTAATTTTAGTGTTTTTCATAAATTTATTTTGCATGCTATAATTTACAATTTTTTGAATTTGTTTACATTTTTAGAAATGACGAGAATGAAAAAACTCCTCTTTGTCACAAACCCAAACTTTTGAACAATTTTACAATCGACACACTAAATTTGATAATTCCATTTGTCAAATTAATATTCAATTAAAAATTTACACAACACAATTGAAGCAAATTTAATTTATTTCCACCAATTGAAACCTCACATACATACAATTCTCTCTACAGATCGAAGCAACTCATATTTTTATTTATCCGCACATATTCCCCTTACTCCCATGGCATGATCTATCGAATTCCTCTTCCAATTTCTATTTGTATTCAAATGTTGGTTTATGTGTGGCATCTCCTTTTACTTTTATTTCTCTTTTATCTGTAACTTATTAATTTTCAAATTACATCCCCAACCCCTTCCTCAAACTAGTGCGGCCCTTGGTATCCAAATCTGCAATTTATATTTCATTCTTTTCTTTTTGTCTTCTCTCCACAAGGTGCCAACTCCTATATTCATCTTCCTTATATATTTATTGATGGAATTTTATTGCTAAAATTTGACTTTGCTTAAGCCACCACTTATCTTCTTTTCTTTTATTTTATCTGCCCCTCCTTTAATAGCTCTATTTATTATAGATTTGGTCTATTATCTTATTTTCTTTGCACTTATTTTATTTTATAGTGGGTGTGGCTTGTAGCTCTTAAAAACTTTGTTAGTGTCAATATATACACAAACTCAAAAATGTTGCAAGTATGGTGTTATCATTGGTGTCAACTATATGAGATGGATTTTGTTACAAGTATGTGCACTTGGTAGTTGAGTCGATGTTGATGATTTGATTAGTTTTATTATGTTGTCATTAGTAAACTAATGGTGTCAACTTTTAGTGTGCTTTGATAAGCTTTTGTTTATGGATGTATGGTTGAGTTTCTATGTTGCATTTGGCTTTCTAGTAATGAGGAAGTATTGAAGATGTTGATATGTCTTTGGTGCTTGGTTTCCAAGTGCTTTTGAGAAAATTGAATAAAAAGAGGAAATGGTGTGTTGCGGTGTGTTTAGTGTTGCAGAGTAGTGTTCTAGTTTGGCTCTACAGTTATTTTGGGTTGAATATTTTCTTGTGTGGTTCATATATATTGATCAGAGGTGTTTATAGGTGTTTCATTCAAAATTTGGTGTGTTGGATAGTTGTGCAAAGGAAGTTGTGTCCACGAGTGTGTGAATTGTGTATTGCAAAGGTGTCTTAGAGAAATGTTCTTGCTCTGCATTTCTCCGCAGAATGGTTTAAGGTCTTACGGATCTAGAAGGGTGCTAATAGAGTGTTTATCTTTCTTCAAATGATTTTTTTCATGGTTTGGTGCCTTAGAAGTCAGTTTCTTGAGTTACAGTGTATGGTAGAGTTGTTTGAGTGTACTGGGTATGTACATTCTTCAAGTGAAAGTTGTGAAGGAATTTGTTGGATTTTAGGTGTTCATGGAATATTTTACATTGTGGTAAAATATTATATGGTATTTGCAAGTCGTCTTTGGATTTAAGGAAACGTGTACTCAAGTGTTAATGGTGTTAACACATGTTCGACCGACCTTGGGCTTTTACACTACTTGCAAAGTTGCTTTGGTAATTATGAAAGTGTGGTGTGGCATGTATGAGTGGATTTAGGTTCTAACTAAGGTGTGTTGTGGTCTTCCTTCATTCCTTTCCACTGTGAGAATCTTTTGGTGTTGACCTAATTTGAATTTACATGGTTAGAGTGCATAGCCAAACTTGGATAATTTTTTTAAGGTTGAAGATGATATAAATATGAGTTGAGGTGTTGAGGGATGATAAGATAGATGAGTATGATGTGAATTGTAGAGTTTTAGGGTGTGAATTTGTGAAGTGCAGTGTGAGATTTCATGTGTTATATTACTGAATCCAATGAGAAAAAGGTGTCTACAATTATTTAGAGAGACTGTGAAGGTGTTGGTTATGTTGTGGTGGATTTTTTTGTTACTTTGAGATATATTTCTTATTGTAACACTCTTCTCTATCTTTTCTATTCTAGCAGTGAGCCTTTGGTAGTGAGCCTTTCTTTCTTTGGGTAATGATGCCTCCGGTAGTGAGCCCTATTGTATTCAGTGTTGATATTACTTTATATCGTGAGTTAATCCTCACCATGGTTTTTCCCATCTTGGGTTTTCCACGTAAATTTGGTGTTCCTTTGTGCATGGTGTTGATGTGTTTTTGTTTTTGTTATTTGTTTTCATGATAAATCATTCTAACATATGAAGGGTTAATTGGATTAATATGGATTTGAATATTTGTGAGGGTTTTGAAGTTTTAAGGTACAACTAATTCACCCCACCTCTCTTAGTTGTCTTGTGCATTCAACAATTGGTATCAAAGCAAGGTTCCTTAGAAGAAAGCTTAACCGCTTGAGGTAGATATGGGATGGCACACAAGAAAGATGTTCCAATATTTGATGGATTAGATTATGCATTTTGGAAGACAAGGATGGAAGGTTTTTTGGTTTCTCTTGGATTTGAGATCTGAATGTCTTTTGAAAGATTCCTACAAATGGTCTAAGAACTGATGCTGAGATCAAGGCCTATGAAAACAATAAAAAAGAAAGGTATGCTCTTTTAAGTGGTCTTGCTAATTTTGAATTGGTGAAAATTATGAATCTAAAAATTGCTAGAGAAATTTGGGTGAGGTTAGAAAACATTTATCGAGGAGATGATAATATCAAACAAGCTAAGATGCAAAATTTTAAGATCATGTTTGAGACCCTACGAATGTTTGAAGATGAAAATATTGCAAGCTATTTGTAGAAGGTGGATGAAGTTGTCAATGGCATCAGAGGTCTTGGTGGAGAAATGAAAGAAGAAGAAGTGGTAAAGAAGGTGTGTATAAGAAAATGCGTCAATTAAATTGAATCTAATCTAATACACCAATGCAACATTAGATTGAAGAAAACTAAATTAATAAAATAAATGCAAACTCTAAACAACAACTTCTTCAAATTCGTTCCATTGTCCTCTATCTCCAAGAATTCACTTCAATATGTTTGCTCTCAGTTGTGCAAACATAGCTTATAGAATGGCACTTGAGAGAATGAGATTATTAAAATACATATGCATCTACAAGATTGAGCTTATTGAATTGGAATGCTATGAAATGCTTAATATGCGACTATAATAAGTACGCATGAAAGTATGAGATTCGAGGTCCTTTTTAGTTCATGAAAGAGCTGTATTTATAGATTTTTGAAGGTAGGAATTCGATTGGTCAAGATCGACGGTCGAGTTCAAACCTGTTGAAATGAACGGTGAGAGATCAAGAATTCGAAAAGATAGAATTCTGAGAGATAGAAAATGAAGAGACAAATTGAAAGGTGTCTCTCATAATTAAATAAATAAACATTTAATTATGTGTGAGAGAAATGTGAAAAGGCTTTAATTAAATATTGTAAATATTTAATTATGAGAAAAGGAAAAAGCCTTTTAATTAAATATTAAGAATATTTAATTTTTGTGAGAGAAGTGGGAATTAAATATCAAAAGTATTTAATTAAATGTGGAGGGAAGAAAATCATTTAAATTTAGAATTTAAACTTTGATAATTAATGTAAATAAATTGTAAAATTTATTTAATTAATTAAGAGGAATATAGCATTAATTAAATAAATGAATTTATTTAATTAAATTAGAAGAATTTAGAAAAATGAACAATATAAATAAATAATTAAATTTATTTATATGTAGAAGACTTAAGAACATTAATTAAATAATTCATATTTAATTAATTAACAGGTTCAATCGACCGTGACCACTTTTAGATGTGTACAGAAGGTACTTAGAACTCTTCCTAAAGCTTATAATCATAAAGTTTATTCTATTGAAAAATTGCAAAATTTGAATCAATATACTAGAGATCAATTGTATGGATCTTTATTTGCTTATGAGATGAGAGAATTTGGAACAAGTGGTGCAAAAGTTGAGACTAATTTTAAGGATGGAAAATCAGAAAAGGTTGTGGAATTAGATCAAGAGGATCTTGATGATGTGGAAGATAACTTTGTAAGGAGAATGAAAAAGGGTATTGGAAAATACAGTGGTGAGTTTCTTTTCAAATGTTTCAGTTGTGGAAAGATAGGTCATTATGCTTCTAGATGTCCAAATAAAACTTTGAATAACAAAAATAGGGAGAAAAAAGGTAAGATGATTAAAGAAAAGTTATTATGTTAGAGAAGATGCAAGTACATATAATGATGTATCTGATTATGAAGATGACGATAATGGTGAATTCCTTGTTCGTGGCTTTAAAAGATAGATCTATTTTTGCTAACTCTAAGAGATGTGTGAAGGAAAGGGCTTCGGAAGCAAGTGCTAAAATTGAAGGCACTTTGGTGTCTATTTTTCATGCTAGACAAGAGAACTATTGGATCATTGATAGTGGATGCTTTAATCATATAATAGGTGATAAGAGAGTTTTTTTGACTTGAAAAATATGATGGAGGACTTGTTAGATTTGGTGATGATACATTTGCTAAAATATGTGGAAAAGGTTCAATCAGTTTTGATGGAAAGCATAATACTGATGATGTTTAATATGTTAAGGGCTGAAGGAATAACCTTTTGAGTGTTGGAAAAATGTGTAGCAAGAGATACAATCTTATGTTTCAAGATGATGGTTGTGAGATCAAAAAAGGCTCCAGAATTGCGATTGTTGTTGGAAGATGGACAAATGGAAATGTCTATTAGCTCAAAGGTGCTGATGGTTATTGTTTCATGACTCAAATCATTGGGAGTTGGCTATGGCATAGAAGCATGTGTCACATCAATTTTGATATCCTATTGAGAATAAGTTTTGTTCAAGTTATGAGAGATCTACAAAATATTACAAAGCTTATCAATGTTGTCTGTAAGGACTATAAAATTGGAAAGAAAGAAAGAAAAAGTTTCAAATTCAAAGAACAATCTTCTACTGGATTGTTGGAATTGGTGCATACAAATATTTATGGTCCCACTAGAGTAAGAAGTCTTCAAGGTGATAGGTATTTCATGCTATTAATTGATGATTATTCTATAATGACATGGATTACCTTTCTCAAAGAAAAATCAGAAGCCCTAGATAAGTTTAAAGCATTCAAAGTTATGGTTGAGAATGAAATGGATATGAAAATCAATTTTTTGAGATTTGACAGAGGTGGAGAGTTCACCTCCAATGAGTTCAATATATTTTGTGAGAATCATGGAATAAAGAGGCATTTATCTGCCCCTAGGACTCCCCAGTAGAATGGAGTAGTTGAAAGAAAGAATAGGACTGTTCAAAAATATGCAAGAACAATGATGAAAGAAGAAAATCTACCAGAAGTCTATGTAATAACCCATCCTAAATTATTACTTAATTAACATTATTGTAGATGACACATGAATATATTCCAAATTAAAAAGACATAACCAGTGGCTAAAGTCAATCATAGCTACACATGTCCATTTAAAATAAAACAATGATTCATATATTCCCTTCAAAATTCAAATTACAATATCAAATTTGACTTGGCTCCTAAGGCCACAAAGTCATTACATTGTACACTTTACATCAAATACATGAATGTATCACATCAAGTTACATATTAGACTAAAATAGTCTTGTGAACGGGTTTTTTTTTATGCTTGCCTCCATTGGTGAACGAGAACATGGTTGAAGAACTTTATCACCCAACCACGAAGCTTATGCTTCCTCAAAAATATTCTAGCTTGAAGAATACCCTAGTCTGCATGGAAAGTTTAGAAAGAGAAAAATTTACAAGGTGGAATCTAGTGTGTTCCCATACATCAACATACAATTTCTATCTACAAGTTAGAAAAGAAAATTCAAGATCTATGCTAGGAATGGTAGAGAGTGATATCATAGAGTTCATACATACAAAATGAACTATATTGCTTGGCAAATCATATCAAATGTGTTGCAAGAACAAAAAACAATAGGTTATGGTAAAGCAAACCTATACTCTCTGAACTCCATTTTGGCACCCATCCCGGAAGGTAACTTTCTACAATACATCTCATAACATCTATCTACCCTCTAGTAGCATCTAACTTGAGGTGCTCTAGTCTACTTAGGTATCACTATACCGTTCAAGAATTAGATTATTCTTCTCACACATGTCTTCGAAAAGAAGAATCAAATTCTAATTCACTCTCTAAAAATAAATCATATACATGATTCAAATAGAGTAATTCAACTATCAGTCATATCATTCTTATGAATCATATTTACTTTTCATCATAAGCATTATCAATTTAAAAAAAAAGAACTAAGAACAAAAGAAGGTATGTCACAAGTATGTGTACACATATATGCACCTACTTAAGTTTTTGATTTGTGCATACTTTCTAAAATAAAACATTAAATAAGATTGCAATCATTAAATAATATTCCATTTGACGTTTATTTTGTCAAAATAAAGGATCCAAAACAAATCTATATTAATAGTTTCACACATATTGTTGTTTCTTTTGCATTCTCACAAAATTACGATGCTCTAACATTGTTGTTTACATATGAACATTCATTGTTTTAACAGAACCAGTACTGTTTCCTACTAAACATTTATAGGACAAGTTGTTTCATAAATAAATTTCACGGTTTACAACTATTCAATGTTGTTCCAGCTAAATAGTTTAATGAATAAGACTATTTTCAGCTACAAAGATAACTTTACAACAAATCGATGTCATTTGCAACAAAATATTCACTGTTTACATCAATACAATGTTGTTCTAGACTAAACAGTTATATGATAGACAATGTCATTTTCCAACAGAACATTCACTATTTGCAATTACTCATTGATGTTTCAAACTGTTTAGATGCTAAATGATAACATTACAATTTAATGTTCACTATTTTAAGCAGAACGAGGTTATTTCACAATGAATAAATAATGAACAATGTTGTTTTTCTAGTAACAAATACTGTCTACGACTACTCATTTGTCAATTTCAAGCAAGCCAAAAAGATTTCACTAAAAAATCAACTAGCCTAGCCTCATACATGAAATCAAAATACCCAATATTCAGATCTTTGAACACTTTCATTACTAAAATTCAATGTGCATCTTTTTATAAATGAAATGAATCTAAGATCGGCATGCTCATCGATGTAAAGCTTGAACATGTATTTTGGTCAAGAGACAAACATAGAAGTTTTGGGTTCTAAGTAGAACTCATGCCTTTTCAAGTTACAAATAAAATATTCACAGGTCACTCTAAAATCGACCATTCTTATAGGTTTGGTTCAATTATTTCTTAGCAACAAGAGTCATGTACAAATATTTCCTTAAAGGCGTTCTAGTTTTACACCACTCATAATTAACATGCATACTCATATCGATCATAGTTATAAGGAAAAAACCCTTCAATCATACATATCAAACCCTAGTTGTGTTTATTGAATCTTAACTAAAATTTCACCACCATTCCCACTAAAACATGGTGGCATTATAATACATATAATACAATCTCAAGCATTTGCTTAAGCTGCTCATTATCAGCCCAACCGATAAAGAGAATACGATATATACAAAAATATGACATAGGGTATGATACCCTTTCCATAGGATCAATAGTCTATCCTTTGTAAATTAAGCAAATATAAATACACAGTTGAATCATAATGAAATTTTGATTAGACATCAAATGGATAGCACTAAAGTGCGAGTTTAAGGGATAGTCACTTCTCAATAACTCTAAGCCTCAGCCTAGCTCTATGAGCTAGCTGACAAGGCTCTAAATAAAACTCATGCAATGTTGGCCACTGGTCATGTGACCCAAAACCATGATTGACACCAACACAATACTCGGCTCAAGGTTGTGGTTACTCAACATAAAATTTACATTTTACAGTGTTAATGAAGCATTCGACAAAATGGAAGAATACCATTCGTATAATGAGGAAAAATGATAATAGAAAAATCGAGTTTTCTTTCTAAAGAAATCGGTTTACCTGATAAATCGAGATTTTGTGAAACTTGCCTCTGATTTTTCCCACTTCCACGAGCTCTTCTCTACTTTTTTCTTTCAAGCCAGACAATTTTCATTTGTTGTGCTTTTTCGCCCAGGTTATGAATTCAAAATGGAAACAATACCTTTTTTTTGCATGTTACTAGGCATTTCCATTATGGAATTATTGCCTTGTCATCAACCACTATCTTGTTTTGAATATTGCCATTAAGCTTTTGGCAGACCACGTCCTTTGTGGGATGCCTTCATGATTTTCATTTGATTTCAAACAGTTTGATTTGGAATATTATCGGTTATTGAATTCAATTTCAATAAGAATATAAATATGTATTTATATGTATTTATATGACTTCATATTTACTATGTTCGTTCTTCATTTTGTATATATATATATATATATATATATATATATTATGTATTCAAATGTATTTACATACATGTATATATATATATATATATCTATTCATGTATAGATTGTTTTTTTGAAAGAGCTTATAAGTTCCATATGCTATCATTTAATTAAATAAGGAACTTTAATTTCATATCGAGCATCCATATATATGTGAACTAAAACGGATTGCTTTTTACTTAATTTCACATAATGAAACTCTTATCCTTTTAATCATTCTTTAAAATACATATTTTCCTTTTCTTCAAAACATAGAGTTTAAGTAGACAATTTAATCTACAAGCCATTCATTTTCAATATATGAAAAAATTCAAGTCATGAAATCACATTCTTCTATATATGAAAAATTATTCAAATGCAATTCATCATGTCATTTGTGGTGTATGCACCCAGATTCCAACCGGCTTACCATTTGATCTGGCTAAACAATCCTAATTCAACTATGCTCTCATCCTTCAACATGTCACCCTACAACTGCACACACTTGGACTTGCAAAATTTACCAGTAACATTCAATTCTTGATAACATATAAGATAATTTCAAAAGTTTGCATAGTCAACATCAGTCAACTTTTTTCAATCTATTTTTTGAAAATCCCAAAATTTCCATTTAATACATATTGAATTTCTTCAATAATTCAATTTACCATATTATAATTAAATATGCAATAAAATTGGCTTATGACTTCCTTCCCCTCTTGGAAGAGACATCGTCCCGATGTCTAGTAAATCAAAAAAAATATCATGTCAAATTTGAGCATACATGTCTATTTCAACATCACTCCAATTTATATATGTCTATTTCAACATCACATCAAATTATATATGTCTATTTCAACATCACAATTTAAAGCATAGAACATCAAAGTATCTCAATTCAAAAAAAAATCAAGCAAAATTGTTGAGGTCTCTTTCTCAAGAAAGAAAATGTGGAAAGGAGTAATCTATTTCTTCCACATCCTCCCAAGTAACACTTCTTTCTAAGTAATGATCCCATTGGACCTTAAACTAAGCAATATTTATGCTCCACAACTTAATGTTGCATCTATCCAAGACTCTAATGGGCTCCACTAGCACCACTCCTAGATATTGTACTTGCAAGGATTTCCAATCAAGTACATGAGTCACATCAAGATGATATGGCTTAAGCAAGGAAACATGAAACACATTATGAAGTCGATCCAGAGCAGGTGGTAGAGCTAGTCTATAAGCAACTAGTTTAATCACTTCCAAGACTTAAAATGGTCCCACATATCTTGGGACCAACTTGGAAGACTTTCCAAAAGCAATAGAACTTTTATGAGGTTTAACTCTCAAGAAAAATTTGTCCCTAATTGTGAGCTATCTAAGAGTTCGATTCTTGTCAACATAACTCTTCTATTGGTCTGCTACCTCCTTCAGTCTACTCTTTATGACCCTCATTTTCTCTTCCATTTCCTTAAGCATTTCAAGTCCTACTATCATCATGTCCTCCAATTTATCCCATCTGATGGGGGTACAACACTTCCACCCATACAGAGCTTCAAACAGTGCCATGCCTAGGGATGCATGATGAGAGTTGTAAGAAAACTCTACGAAAGGTAAATATTCTTCCCACCTATATGTTGGTCCATGCAATACATTCAGAGTAGGTATTTGACTATCTAATTTGCCCTCTCTATCTTCTCATCAGTCTGAGGATGATAAGCCTAGCTAAAATTCAATTTGGTCCTTAATGCAGCATTCAGGGTCGTCCAAAAGCTTGAGGTCATCCAAGTGTCCCTATCAGAAATGATAGTCTCTGGCACTCCACACAAGTGGAAGATCTCCTGGAAAACTTTCTTAGCCAGGGTCAATGATCCATCCCTAATGTTTCCTGGAATGAAGTGCACAACCTTAGTCAACTTATCAATCATGACCAAGATAACATCATGCGTGTTCTTGCTCAATGGAAACCCCAGTACAAAATCCATACTGATCACCTGCCATTTATACTTAGGTATGTCATGAGGATACAATAACCCAACTGGATGTGCATGCTAAGCCTTGATTCACTAGCACTCTAAGCATCTAGCTACGTACTCCACTACATCCTTCTTGAGTTTAGGCCAAAAATACAAAGTCTTCAACTTTGCGATCATCTTGGATACTTTGGGGTGTCTTGAATAAGGTGAAATGTAAACCTCTTCTAAAACCAAATTTCTCAACTCTCCAAGGTTAGGAATATACATTCTTCTTTGATATCTCAAAATACCATCTGGTTCGATCTCATACCCATCAAACCCATGATCTGAAGGATTTACTGCTAGGGCACTCTTCACTCTCTCATAATGCTCATCCCCTGGCAAATATTGAATCACCTATTGTCTCAAGTTAGACCTTGTTGAGATCATGGCTGCCAAATGTCTTCATCTACTAAGAGCATCAACCACTTTGAGGTTCATGGTCAATTCAACTAGGGTTCTTAGGACATCTTTGAATGATTGGTGGGAAAGAGGAGTGACATTTCATCATCCCATATTTCACATTAATCATTTTGGTGAACCCAAATTCTTTGAACATTATTTTTCTGATTTGGAGTCCATAAAATTCCTAGATCTAGATTGCATTCATTGTATCTTGCATTAGTGAAAGTGAATCTAGTGTTTCTTGCATCTTGCATTAGTGAAAGTGCATATAGGTTGCATTTTTACTTTCTTACATCAATTCATATCATTAAAAAACTAAAAAGTGCATTGTTAATCATTTCAATTGCATTTACAAACATTGTTATTGCATTGAAAATTGAAAAAAGCGCATTCAAATTTTCATTCAATTGCTTGTTACAAGTTACTTTTTCTTGCATCCATTTGCATAGATTTTTGTTTCCAAACATCAAACCCCTAAATAGGCAACCTATAAACATTGTAGACAACCTAGAATTTTTTGTTTTTATGACAAAAACCTCTTCTAGGACTAAAACACCCTTCTTGGCATCTTAGTCCCTCTTAGGGTTTTTTGCTTAGAAGCCTATGTGTGTTGTTTGTTGTCTATTGCAGTCCATGAAACTTCAGAATCTCATCAGGAGGACCAAGAGGCCCTTCTTGGAATCTTAGTCCCTGTTGACTTTGACTTTCTAGTTTTCAGGGTTTCAAATTGTCATGACCCCTATTTTCAATAACTAATTTATAATTCAATATTACTACTTAAATTAAATGTTGGTTAAGGATTAGTTTTTCTTGGAGGAAATAAAAATAATTTTTAATATTTCACAACCCCTATTTTCAGTAACTAATTTATAATTCAATATTACTACTTAAATCAAATGTTGGTTAAGGATTAATTTTTCTTGGAGGAAATAAAAGTAGTTTTTAATCATTTATTGATTTTGTTCAAAATTAGAATTAATATTTTATGTTTTGTAGAGAATTGAAGAGAATTCATTATTCAATTAAATGATAATTCCTAAGTGTTATTTAGGAAAATTATTTTAATTGCTAGAAAGTGAAAATTAATTTATTAATTATTGGGAATACATATTTAATAGCGATTAAAATGGTAAACTTAGTATTTTTCGAAAAATATTTCATTTGTAATTAAAATAGGAATTCTTTATTAATATTTAATGGGATAAATATTGTGCATGAAATAAATTTTATTTAATTACTATTTTCAAGATTAGGTCTGGGAATTGAAGGGAAATATTTTAAAAAGAGAATGATTAACGAGAAAAAAATGGCTTCTACATTCTTCTAAGATTGGTCTACAAAAATAACTAAAAACAATGGCTGCCAAGAAGAGGGTTTTAGAGGCATAGTGAATCCAACAAGGTGAAAGAGGAGGAAAAGCAAGAAAGAAAGAAAAGCAAGGAGAAGGGACTCATCAGGAAGCAAATTTCCATGTTTTATATATATATATATATATATATATATATATATCAAGATTGCTGAGTTTGGAATTTAATTGCTGACAAAAAATAAAATAAAATATATATACACATATCAAGATTGTTGAGTTTGGAATTTAATTGCTGAAAGAAAATAAAATTATATATATATATATATATATATATATATATATATATATATCAAGATTGTTGAGTTTGGAATTAATTGTTGAGAGAAGAAATATATATATCAAGATTGCTGAGTTTGGAATTTAATTGCTGACAAATATATATATATATATATATCAAGATTGCTGAGTGTGAAATTTAATTGTTGATAGATATAGTAAAATTCTTTAGCATATGCAATCTCCGTATGTTGTTTTCAATAAGTTTTTGAATATGCAACATTAAAATAAATAAATAAATAAATATAATTATATACATATATATACTTATAAATATATATATGTATATATGCATGCAATAATTTTACTCATTTAATTTAAGCACATATACCTCTGTATATATATGTGCTTTTCTTTTATATATTCATTATGCTGTCGAAATATAAACCACTTTGGCTGTAAATGCTTTTGAGAATATATATGTATATTTAAATAAACACATATGTATTTAAATATATATATAGAGGCAGTAAAATGCACGTCTGTAGTTGTTTTTGAATA
The DNA here is from genome assembly GCA_007115665.2 of Sequoiadendron giganteum. Taxonomy (NCBI): domain Eukaryota; kingdom Viridiplantae; phylum Streptophyta; class Pinopsida; order Cupressales; family Cupressaceae; genus Sequoiadendron; species Sequoiadendron giganteum. The sequence continues at coordinate 134,235,977 of CM021100.1, forward strand.
TGTAAACTCCAGCTGTAAATATGATTTTTTGTTCTTTTACCTTATATAAAAATCTAGATAGATTCTTTATATACATATATATATCTGTCTCAATCGATTGCATATACATTATGTAACAAAGTAAGATTACATTATCAAAATAGTAGATGATAGTAGTATGATTTAAAATAATTAAACTTTTCGTTTTAAAATGATACATCTTTGTTACCGTAGATTATTCCTAAGATATGGATAACTATGCAACTGATAATTTTGAATATACTTCTACTTGGGATCAATTCTTTCGTTGCTGCAAACTTGATATCTTTAAACCAATGGAATTTAGAAGTAATTTATGTGATGTTTTTAAAACAAGTAAAAAGTCAAGAATTTGAATTTAATCACTAATAACCATTGAAATGAAAGTAGATTGAATAGAACAAAACAATGCAAATTGAAAAACTTGAATTAGAAAAGATCATCTTGTATGAAATCCAATATCATGTACTTTTCTTTTAGAATGAACAGGTAATAAATATGTATGAAGCTTTAATTTTGTCATAATAAAGGATATTGTTTCAAATTAATGGGTAGAGATGTTACAAATCCATCCTTAGTATCAGATATACCTTAGAGATACCTTACTATGTTATGTCTTGATTAAATGCCCAAATTCCTTACTGTAAAATTATTGCAAATCCTTGATTTATTGAATTAATTAACTTGATAGGTCAAAACACATAAACTAGGGATTGGAAATTTCTCCTTAGTTGATTCTTTTGTATATCAATAACATGATTCAATTCTTTTAATGAAATGTCATAAATAATTCAGGATGATGAATTTGTAATACGCGTATGCCCTGTTGTTTCACTCTAATTCCTTAGTAGCTTATGTGGAATGTTAAATTTAGTCATCAATGCATAAATATGTATGCATGAAATGTTTGTTTAGATATAAGAAGAATGACCTTTGTTTAAAGCATGAAGTTGTAAATATCCTAGAGATCAACTTGCATGATTAATATTAGATGTATGAAGGAAAGAGATGCAAGTCTACATTTACATTTCTTATCAAAAGGACCTTATGCTTGTTCTAAAAGAATATAGAAGCATAGACTTTACAACACATTCCTTGAATGATAATTACATAATCTTGTTTATTTATTGTAATTGCTCATCTCGTCGATCTTGAGTTTTATTTGCATAAGAATGTATACTCATATTTATTCATTAGCTTATATATGTATTCCCATACATAAATGAGCTATACCTTCTTAAATATTTTATAGTATTACTCTCTTTTTGTTGAAACTTCCTTGAATTAATGAGGTTAGAAGTAAGCATTCTTGTTATAATTGCACAGGCATGTGTGCCTCTTAACATGCTTAGGATTACTTTCATGAAGCTTTATGTGATTGGCTTATGGTTTTTAGTGTACTTGTCTGATATTTGAGAGGTCATTGGAGATAGAATGGTCTTATTTGCAAATACTTGGGAGAAAATTCATGATACTGTTGTCATTACCGTAATTTTTCATATGCAATGATGATGCATTGGTGAAGCTTGAAAATGAAGCTTGTTGACTTATGTAAATTGTATAAGAACTTCCTTATGCCCTTGTTACAGGTCATTTTCATGATAACCAGAAATATGTAATGAATGGTCATGTCCACGGGACAATAGGATCATTGTCGGTGAGGAAACTTGTAACCATTGAGGTTTTGTAGCCAGTAAGGCTCTACTAGTGAGGCATTTCATTAAGCTAGTGAGGCACCTTTACAAGTGGTTTTTCATCCCTACGGGGGTTTTCCACTCATGAAATTCTTTGTGTTATGGTTCTTCTGTGGGTGCATTGATGATCTTTCCATTTCCATAATTGCATTATAGTATTTGAATTTGTGGGTAATGCGTTATCCTGGCTAGACTATGTAAAGGCACGACCTTGTGTTGATATTCTCTTTGACTCATTGGAAATGATAATGAAGTAATTTAATTATTCCTCTCTTTCCACACGATTTTATAATTAATTTATTCTATTAATTATTTTGGAAATTAAAGGATATAATTCGTAAGTGAGTTTTCCAGATCTTACATTTGGTATTAGAGCACTCAGGTTCAATGCTCGAGCCTTGATTCTTTTGTGCTTAGGCTACATTATGGTATGCGAACCTGTTGTATTGAATAGAGAACCCTAGTTATGGGGAAATATTCTTTTGATGAGTTGGTGATTCTTAGATTTATAGCTAGAACCAATTAGAAGTTTGGACGCAGTGCGATCATTCAGGAACTCTAGTGGTGTGAGTCCCTTTTGCCTTAGTTGTGTTTTCATATGAATTTCTAGTAAGAGTGTTGATGGCTATTTAAACTAAGCACTAATAATATATATATTTTATGTCAGCAATTAAATTCCAAATTCAACAATCTTGATATATATATATATATATTTCTTCTCTCAGCAATTAAATTCCAAACTCAACAATCTTGATATATATATTTTTTATTTTTTTCTGCCAGCAATTAAATTCCAAACTCAACAAAATATCATAGTAAATACACAAATATGTATAGTATATAACATGGAAAGTTTTGGGAGGTTCAGGTATGCACAAGTTTTGCGCAGATTTGTTTTTGAAAAACACATTCAAGTGGGGAAAATTCAAGAAGAATTTCACAACCAATTTTCTCACTGATTGAATTTAATTTGCAATGGAAAGGAAATTAAAACCTAGAAATTCGCTTCCTGATGAGTCCCCTCTCCTTGTTTTTCTTTCTTTCTTCCATTTCCTCCTCTTTCACCTTGTTGGATTCACTGTGCCTCTGAAACCCTCTTCTTGGGAGCCATTGTTTTCAGTTTTTTTTGTAGAGCAATCCTAGAAGAATGTAGAAGCCATTTTTTTTTCGCGTTAATCATTCTCTTTTTAAAATATTTCCCTTCAATTCCCAGACCTAATCTTGAAAATAGTAATAAAATAAAACGTATTTCATGCACAATATTTATCCCATTAAACATTAATAAAGAATTCCTATTTTAATTACAAATGAAATATTTTTCCCTAGAAAAATACTAAGTTTACCATTTTAAATGCTATTAAATTTTTATTCCCAATAATTAATAAATCAATTTTCACTTTCTTGCAATTAAAATAATTTTCCTAAATAATAAGGAATTATCATTTAATTGAATAATGAATTCTCTCCAGTTCTCTACAAAACATAAAATATTAATTCTAATTTTGAACAAAATCAATAAATGATTAAAAACTATTTTTATTTCCTCCAAGAAAAATTAATCATTAACCAACATTTAACTTAAGTAGTAATATTGAATTATAAATTAGTTACTAAAAATAGGGGTCGTGACACAAATTGCTTTTATGTGCTTTTATTGGTTGCTTTCAATTTTTTGATACAGTCTCCAAAATTGTTGTTATTCCAATTTCTTTCATTTCACATGTAATTGCAAGCATAGGATATTGTGTTCATTGCATTTTCCTTGGTTTATCCCTTGTATGAGTTGTACTACTTGGTGTTCTACTGCTAATACTATGGTTAGATGAAGTGTGAGACTTATGGCATCGTACTATAAAACACTCATTGTGGATTTTGGGTTATCAAGCTCTCGTACTCCTAGTGTTGGTATTAGTTCACTAGGTATATACCATACCTTTGATACCTATTTTTCCATGCCTAACTTACCCATAAGTGTTGTGTCAAGTGTTCAAACAATGATTGACCATATTCCTCAAGAAAACATAATGAAAATGCATGAAGACCTAGCCCATTTACAAGATAGTGTGAGTACTGAGAACATTTCCAACACTGTTATACCTGCCATAGATAGTCTTCACCACATGATGGAAAGTGATGAAGGAATGGAAGTTGTGCATAACATAGTTCACATCTTTGGAAAACATCTTCCTTCCACCACTAATGGTGCTGAAACTTTAAACAATGTCCAAGTCCAAGGAGGAAATCAAACTCCTCCCTCTTCAACCATAACCTCAATTCCCACCTATACAACTCCTCAAGTGACCACAACGATGCAACCTACTAGCAATATCCTTTCCATCTCACACATTTCCACTAGTGCTCCTTATACCTATGTGGCATCTAATCTGATACCTCCTCCCACAAGAAATCCATTCATTTGTCCTTACAACACATACACACCACCACCATATTCACCTCCATCTCAAACCACAAGAAATGATCCTATCATTTTTGGCATATAGCTGGGGAGATTGGCTCATAAGTGTTTTCATTAATGGCAACCCAAGTCATGCAACTTAAGTATAATTTTGGTTCCTACTAGCACAACATAATAAAAAATAGGGCATTTGGTTAAAGGCATAAAAGTTGATCTAAACACCTTATCGGACAGATATTTTGGGTTTTGAATCTCTGAGGAAGGTCTGTTGATGTTTGTAGTATCTTGATTTTGATGCGCACTCATTGGTGAGTGATCTAGAAGATACGGTGCACTAAATTGTTGATTATCTATGCTAGAAGGCCAACCCGACAAGGATAGAAATCGTGGAGGTATAAGATGTAATTAATTATAATTTTTCGTGCTAGATTAAGTGTTATTTGGGTCCTCTCTTTGTCTTAACTGACTTTGGAGGATGCGCATAAATATTTAGTGGTGGATCTGGCCGACAAGTTAAAAGTAGCTTAATATTTTGTAAAGCCGATTGGTGGATGAATAAATCCTTGATCACGGATATATATAAGAGGTTGGTTTTTATCATTTATATATGTGAACATAAGGGTGTGTGTGTACAAGTGCGAATTGTGAGATCCAACAGTATAGTAGTATGAATTTGATCATAAGTGATGCAAAGAACATAAAAGAATAGAATAGGGCAAAGCAAAGTGCAGAGTCAGAAAGCAGATCCAGAATCAGATCTATGAGCTTCACCGAAACTATCACCGGGCATAAGTTGATGCTACTATCTTAGTTCACCCTTCAAATGGTTTTAATCTAAATTTTGTATGGAAGTAAGCCTTTCTCTTGAGCAGTGAGTTCTAGGTAGTGTGCCTGAATGCAAGTGCATTCCCTTTTGTAAACAATTATATTTGAGTACTCAAATTATGGATTAACCTCCACCGTGGTTTTCCCCCTAATAAGGTTTCCACACAAAAAATATGTGTCATGGTGTTATGAATGTTTACTTTGAATGCATACATCTTTTCTTTAATACAATGGTGAAATTATTTCAAGTTTTAGATTGATGGAGTTTAAAAATTCTTGAACACTGATTCACCCCCCCTCTCAGTGTTCCCTTGAGTCCAAAAATTGGTATCAAAGCTAGTTCCTTTGAAGAAGTTTTGCAACTTGAGGTGGATCCTAGAATGTGATGGACTCTAGTAGTCTTCAACAACAACTTATGGTGGCTCTTGATGACCTTGATTAGTCTAAAGCAGAAGTTCAAGAATTGAAAGAAAATCTTAGAGATGCTGAGAAATTCATTCAATCATTGAAGGATCAAATAGTTAAATCTAGGGTGAAGAGGAAATATCTATGTGATTAGATACAATAGAAGGAGAACGAAGACATGGATGATGCTCACCTGAATCAAACCTTGAAGGAGATAAACGAAGAATATGAAAAGCTTGCTAGAGATAATAAAAACCTAAAGCATGAGATGAAATCTATAATGATGAAGATGACTAAGGAGATAGAAGAAAAGAAGAAAAATGAGGAAAATCTTGCTTAGACCATCAAAGAGAAAACTGATGAATGCAGCATAATAAATGGAGAATTCATTCAGTTGGAAAGTAAATTACAAAGAACCAGAAACAATGAAGAACTTGGTAAGCAGATTAGTACTCTTAGGAATGATCTTGTCATTGAAAATGAATACAAAGAAAATTTTAAGATTAGTTCAGTAAATCTTGATGAGCTAACTCAAGGGCATAAGAGTGGAAATGATAAGAGAGGCCATGTATATGAAAAGGGAGAAAGTTCCAGATCAGGACAAAAGAATTTTGGACAAAACAAAAATGGAAGATATCCGGTAAGACAACGTAATGCACAAAAGTTTAATGGGTATTGTTTTTCCTGTAATAAGTTTAGTCATATGGTTGCTCAGTGTAGAAGTAATTTGAGGTCAAAAGTTTCATCATTTTCTAGTCAGTGTTTCAATTGCAAAAAGCCTGGTCATAAATCAATTGAATGCAGAAATATGTCAAGTCACTTTATTGATAGAAGAAATGTTGAATGTTATACATGTGGGAAGTTTGGGCATATTGCTAATCAATGCAGATTAAGAAGAAACCAATAGAATAGACAAGAAAACATTGTGTGTTATAACTGCAACAACTATGGTCATGTTGCAAGATTTTGTAGAAACAATAACATAGACAAAAGAGGTCCGGTATACAGAGATAAATATACAGAGAAAAATGATAAAGGGGAAAAAAGGTAATTGCAGATGAAATAAAAGATCAAATGAAGAGGACAAGGGTAAGGAAAAATGATTATGATGTTGGAAATGGTTCTGCACTGGAACTTGCTTTCGGTAACTCTTCCTATAATTGATTTCAGGCCACTGGGCTAGGGGGATTTTTACAAGAAAAAATTTCCTCCCTCGTCTATGGATGGTACCAGAACATAGGGATTAGTCAAGAAGGTGTATTGATGGTGCACAAAAGTTTTGGATAACTTTAGAAAAAAGAACTCAAACAATTCATAGGTCTGTAGAATATTTTTCTGTCGTCGTTTGGGAAAATAGAGTCTCCGAAAAACTTATGGAAAATGCATTTATTGCGCATGTGTGAGCTATAAAAGTCAAGTCGAAGCCATCATTTGTCACTTTGCATTATCGAAAAGAAGAAGGAGGCGGATTTCAAGGCAGTAAAATCGATTTCATTGGCAGATCTTGAAATCTATCAGGTATTTCAAATCATTCTCAAATTCTTCATACAATTTAGTGTGTGGTTGTGAACCCTAAACACGAAAGGGAAAAATGGAACAAATAAAAGGTTCGATCACTCTATATGAATATAATAGTGCAAAGATTAGGTCTATGAGGAATTTGTTTCTCCTTGATGAATTAAAGCAATTCAAAGCCAAGCATGGAAATTTGGATATGTGGAGTGAGTTTTCGTACTTTGAGAATGCAGAATTCGTGAAATTCATATTAAGCAGATTACATGGTGATGTTTTAACTTTGGAAAAATAGTGTATCATTTTAAAAGAGACAATTGAGAACTTAACTGGTTTTTTCAAAATCATAGATGTTCCTAGGTAGAAATCTATCTGGAACAAAGAGGTCGAAAACCTAACCAGAATAATTAGAGATTAGAGAGCCCTGATGATTGCAACAATCAAGAATCCTATTATGAAGTACATTACACACGAGATTAAATATAAAATCTTCTACAAAAATTGAGAAGGAGCTACATCAGTTGGCACAGTATACATTGCTCACAAAATGATAATTGATGGTTAGGACTTTGACTTATGCGGATTTTTAAAGGATTAGATCATGGAGAATGTTCAACTAAAAAAGGAGTCAGGCTACCCATTCAGGTTTGGCACTTTAATTATATGTCTGGTAATTTATTTCCTGAATTGGTTGCCAAAAATTGACAATGTAGTATGGAAATCAGACAAACCAGTATGCAATCAGATATACTCTTATTCTAAGAGCTTAACTAACTGGGATTTGGAATTTGAAATTTTTTGTAAGAATGTGCTTGTAAAGTGTGGATCAATCAAAATCTCCCCTCTGGTAAGATTAATGGAAGTTGGTTCCTCTTCCGGTAGCACTAATAGAGGACAAAAAAGAGGAGAGGAAATTATTGAATACAACCCTTCAAAAAGAAAATTTCCTAGGATTGAGGGAAAAGGAAAAGAAAAAGAAATTGTGGACATTCCAGATGAAGAATCTGATGAAGAACCTAAGAATCCATTGGAAAATGAATCTGGTCAAGAAAAAGGTAGTGAGGAAGAAGAAGATCTGTCAAAAGAAAAACTACAATAGTTTATTCAAGATGTAGGTGGCATGTAGAAAATTGCAAGGTTATGGTCAGTCGGACCATCATACGATCAAGACTTGATTCTGGAATTTCTAAATGCTCATGTTGAGCACTATAAGATAAGATTGGAAAGTATGAAGGAAATTCTACTTGAAGAAATGATCAAGTGCAACAAAGAATCAATGGGATCTGAGGTCAAAAGAAAAGAAGAAGGTGAAGTTGTCACTCACCTGAAGGAACAATTTAGATTATCCCTTTCCAAGCTAAAAAATAAAATGAATGAGTTGAGCCTATGCATTAACTCAACCACAAGCATCTACAACTATTTCATCCATTGGCCCCATGTAGTCAGCAATTACAAGGAAAAGTTGGATCAAATTGAAGTAGAATTGAATGACATTGGCAAAAGCTTTGACATATCTTAGGATCCAGATGGCATTATTAGGAAAAGAATCTGGGAGTTACAATCATAATAAAAAAAAATTCAAATTTCCAAGAATGTTCTTGTGGATACTTTTTGGAAGGTAAAGGACTTAATTGAATGCATGCTGGAGTAGATGATGGAAATCCTGAAGAATGGTGAGAAACTGGAAGAAGTGATTACAATTCTTGAATCTCTCATTGAGATCATTAACAAGACTTCTAAGAACAATAGTTTTATCATTATTATTGGAATTACAGTTGATGGTTGGAAGAAGTTTCTTCCAAAAGTGAAGAAAAACAATAAGATAATCTTCTAAAGATAGCAATTAAGTGTCTTCAAGTTTTTTGTAATTTTGATCAAAGGAGGAGAACTATAAGCATATATGTGTTAAATTTTTGAAGCCTTGAAGATTTTGAACACATGTTTTGTCTCTTTTTGTATTTTTGGAATATGGAATCCATGCTTTGTCATTGATGTCAAAGGGGGAGAGAATGCAGTGAAAAATGCCCCACATCGAGAAGGAAAAGAAAGTAGTATAGGAGGAGAAAATGCCTTATAAATCTCAAGGGGAGAAAGTGCAATAAATTTTTTGGCAGTGTCTAACTTGAAACCATCAATTACAAAGGGGGAGATTGTTGGCATATAGCTGGGGAGATTGGCTCGTAAGTGTTGTCATTGATGACAACCCAAGTCATGCAACTTAAGTATAATTTTGGTTCCTATCGACATAACAGGATAAAGAATAGGGCATCTGGTTAAAGGCATAAAAGTTGATCTAAACACCTTACCAAACAAATATTTTGGGTTGTGAATATTTGAGAAAGGTCTGTTGATGTTTGTAGTATCCTGGTTTTGATGCACACTCACTAGTAAGTGATCTAGAAGATATGGTGCAATAAATTGTTGATTATCTATGCTAGAAGGCCGACCCGACAAGGATAGAAATCGTGAATGTATAAGATGTAATTAATTATAGGTTTTTGTGCTAGATTAAGTGTTATTTTGGTCCTCTCTTTGTCTTAACCAGCTTTGAAGGATGTGCATAAATATTTAGTGGTGGATTTGGCTGACAAGTTAAAAGTAACTTAATATTTTGTAAAGCCGACTGGTGGATGAATAGATCCTTGATCATGAATACATATAAGAGGTTGGTTTTTATCATTTATATATGCGAACATAAGGGTGTGTGTGTACAAGTTTGAATTGCAAGATCCAGTAGTACGGTAGTGTGAATTTGATCATAAGTGATGCAAAGAACAAAATAGGGCAGAGCAAAGTGCAGAGTTAGAAAGCATATCCAGAATCAGATCTATGAGCTTCACCAGAACTATCACCTGACATAATTTGATTCTACTATCTCAGTTCACCCTTCAGATGGTTTTAATTTGAATTTTGTATGGTAGTAAGCCTTTCTCTTGAGCAGTGAGCTCTAGGCAGTGTGCCTGAATGCAAGTGCATTCCCTTTTGTAAACAATTATATTCGAGTACTCAAATTATGGATTAACGTCCACTATGGTTTTTCCCCTAATAGGGTTTCCATGCAAAAAAAATGTGTGTCATGGTGTTATAAATTTTTACTTTGAATGCATACATATTCTTTAATACAATGGTGAAATGGTTTCAAGTTTTAGATTGATGGAGTTTAAAAATTCTTGAACACTGATTCACCCACCCCCTCTCAGTGTTCCCTTGAGCCCAACATCATTAACCACCTTTTACAAATATTTTCATCTCTTCAATGTCAAGTTTCTACCATAAATCAAAATCAAAATGGTCCACCTTTATACTATGTCAAAAGCAACCAATTATCCTTGGAGATATTGAGAACTTCGGTGCCACAAGGTATAGAGATCCCTAGATTTGAGAAATATGGAGAAAAGGGAGATCCTTCTAATCATGTAAATGCCTTTACTACTTTATGTAGTGACTTTATCCTTGAGGACAAAATTTTGGCTAAGCTCTTTCCTCGATTCTTTAAAGACATTGCCTTGGAATAGTTTTCCACATTACTGAATAACTCAATTCGTTCATTTAATGAACTTGTTGAAGCCTTTATTAACCACTTTCAAGTGCCTCCAGTGATGCTTGAACCTCCACCACTTGCAGAAAACAATATTGAGCCTAAATCCCTTCCAACAAACCAAGGCCCATCCATCCAAAATGCTTTACCTATTTCCTACAAAAGACCAAGAGAAAACCAAACAAGTCCTAATCCGCCTCCTAAGAAAATATATAAAGCCAAAGAGAAAGTGGTTGAACAACCTTCCATGGCTTCTTTCATTCTTCCCTCACAAGAAGAAAATAAACCTATGGCTGAGAAACCCGATCCTACTCAAATGAAGCTTGAAAATTGTAATAAAAGAAACATAAATGCTCAAGAGCGTAGGAAAATACGTCAGACTATTGCTCGAAAGATGAACGAAGAAAACAATATTGAAAATCAAAATATGAATATGACAGAAGCAATAAATGATGAACCTCCTCTCTTACAAGAACAAATAGATCCTATTCCTCCAACACAACAAGGACAACCACCTTCTATGGATATTATCATTTGTCCTCCTATCGTGGTTAATTTGGACGAGGATGAAGAAATAGCTGAAATTGATGAACAAATGCATAATGACTTGAACTTTTTATTTTATTCTTCTATGAGCTTAGATGATAACACCATGTGTTGAACTTGGTGATTCTCCTAGTACAACACTTGATGTGATCCCTCTCGCTAGTGATTTGCATTCTACATATACTAAACAAGACAGACGCAAATGATTTGTTCGATGGTTGATCTGCATGTGTGTTGCTAGCCTTTTTTCCTTCTTTTGTGCGATTGCATGTGTGTATTGTAATCCCCTTGTGATGTTTCGTTTGATGTTCCCTCTCTCTTTTTGCATTCCTCTTTTTGTACCTTCATTCTTCTATATGTCGTAAGCTCTTCGTCTTTTCATTTATCTTTTCATTTTTGTCTTGTGTTTTCCTTTTGGGGATGACACAAGGTGTTGAGACACCCTATGTCTCTTCCATATTGACCCAAAAGATTTTTCATTATATTTTCTTTATCCTTTCATTTTTGTCTTGTGTTTTCCTTTTGGGGATGATGCAAAGCATCAAGACACCCTATGTCTCTTCCATGTTGACCCAAAAGGTTTTCCTTTGTTTTCACTCTCTTTGTGTCATTCTTCCAGTTCTATGTGTATCTGGGGAATGCTGACAGTTTCAATCTCTCTAATATCATTGCAGCAAAGAATGATATTGACCCTAAATCCATAGATCCCTTATGTGTTTATGGGGGGCAACCCTCTTTTTTGTTTTCTTTTCCATGTTTTTCTACTTTAAAGTAATTTCTCACAGTATGGTGTTAGCAATTTCTTTAAAGATGGGGCATACATTAGCATTATTTTGGCATGATTTCATTTGAATTTATTTTTCATGTTCCTTGACGTGATTTACTTACTTCATGACATGTGTTTTCCTCTTTGGGGTGACATTGGGAATAATTTCCTTCAAGACCATGATCTATCTTAGTATATTACTTTCATCTTAGTGGTGATGTGGCACACTACATTCCCTAAGTTGTGAATCTTTTATCCTTTGATTGGTCCTCTTTTGGATACATTAGGAACAATGTCCCCTAAGATTAAGACCTCGCATGAACTAAGCAAAATCCCTTTGAACATACTTCTTTATTGTTGTGTTGTGTCTTGTGCCTTATTAGAGTAATGGAGGTATGGCTTTGATATGGTTTTTTGGGGCTCACCTAGTGAACAACTAGCTTCACTAGCCCGTGTGAGTGTGAGTTTTATTTTTGTGCCTTATTAAAGTCATGGAGGTATGGATTTGATATGGTTTCTTGGAGCTCACCTAGTGAAAAACTAGTTTCAATAGCCTGTATGAGCGTGAATTTTTCTTCTTGTGCCTTATTAAATTCATGGAGGTATGGCTTTGATATGGTTTCTTGGGGCTCACCTAGTGAACAACTAGCTTTGCTAGCCCTTGTGAGCGTGCATTTTATTTTTTGTCCTTATCATAGTCATGGGGGTATGACATTGATATGGAACTCTTGGGGCTCACCTAGTGGACACCAAGCTTCACTAGCCCATGTGAGCATGTGATTTTTTTTGCATAGTGGACAATATGTTACACTTGTAAACCTTTTTGGACAAACAACCTAGACCCGGTCCACCACATTGGTAAGCCATTCTAAGCTTGATCCATTGTGTTTTTATTTTTATTTTCCTTTTATTTGATGGTGTATGTTTTTTATTTGATTATGACTTCATATATCATTCACATGTGTGTTCCTTTGTTCCTATGTTGGTCTATCATAGGATCTTGATCCTGGGGGCTTTGCCAGCCTCTTGATTATTGTCATCCTATCTTACTACCATTCATACATTTGAACCCCTCTTGATTGTGTGGTTGGCTACTTTAGTGTGAGTTTGAAGCAAGTTCATCCTCTCACTAAAGTGGGGGCTAAATGTAGTGTACGAAAATTCATACCCTTGCATTTTCACATTTGTTTGGGCCCGCCTTGCTCTATTTATCCTTCTTTATGTCTTAATTGGTCCTAGTTTGCATCCACAAGCCTAATAAACTACATATTTTTTGGTTAATCCCAACAATCATCAAAGGTAAAATTAGCATTTAATGTTTATGTCCACATGTCCTTGATTTTTGGGTTGGTACTAAAATGCTACCTAGGGTGGCTTAGTCCCCCAAGGGTCTTGAGACCCTAATTTTGAACACACCTAAAAAGGTCCCCTTTTGGAGTCTATGCCTGGAGAATTAAGCCTCGAGACTAAGATGCCTCCTCGGGCATCTTAGTCCTCGGCTTATTTTTGGGATTTAATTTCAAATTATGGCGGGATTTAGCCTCCTCTAATTAATATTTTCCTATTTCGGCTTGGTGTGATGTAATTTCGAGATATTAAGCATAGACAAGTATAAATACAAGGTTCATTTACTCATTTTTATAACTAACAAGATATCTAAGAATCCAAGGATTCTAGAATTCATTCGAGAGAATTCAAGATAATTTCTTCAAAAAATTTGGAGCCATCATCAAGATTCAAGCATCATATCAAAGGATATTATTACATCATGTGTGTTTTTGTGCTAACATGTGTGATGTAGGGTTTTGATTCAAGCAAGTAATTCAAGAAAGATATATCAAAGCATTTCATTGATTCAAGATCTACATTCCAATTATCCATTTCACACAAGGTTGCAAACTTCACAACAAGTGTTTGATGAGTTGTAACATTGCATGTTGTTCATTCATCATTTCCCTCCTTTATTCTATTTCATTTCAAGGTTTAATTACCAACAAGGGGTTTGACCAAGGAAAACCACCATTCACTAACATTCAACAAGTTTTCCCTCTCTTGTATGCTTGTGATTGCAGATTTCGGTTGAAGACTTGAAGATCATTTGGAGTGCAAGATTGAAAAGTTTCATTACAAAGTTGTCATCTTCACATAAACTCACCTATAGATAAAATACAAAAGTTTCACAACCTGGGATCTGAGAGGAAGCAAGTGCAGACCTTGGAGCTCAAGATCACTTTTAGAGTTTTCAAAAATCTAGAACGGGACTAATATGCCACCTAGGGCGTCTTAGTCCTCCTAGGGGTATTTTTCATATATTCTTTGAGATTCAAAGATTCTGCATCTGCCCCAAAAAATAGAAATGAGACTAAGATAATAGTAAGGGCATCTTTGTCCTCCAAGGAATATTTTGATAGCATTTTTACATTTCCAGAATCCTCACATCTCCAAACTTCCCAGGTACACACATCTTATCTTTTTTTTGCATAATTTCATCATTTGCATCTTTCATTTAGTTTCCATATCTAGGTTTTGTAGGTTGAATTCTTATTTTTCTTTCCAAGAATTTGCTTGGTGGTGAACCCCTTAAAGACCTAAAAGAACACCCCCCCTTCCTAAGTCCTCCTAATTGAGAATTGACTCACCTTGTGAGGTTGATGGTCAATCAAACTAGGGTTCTTATGACATCTTTGAATGATTGGTGGGAAAGAGGAGTGACATTGCATCCTCCCATTTTTCACCTTAATCACCTTTATATACTCAATTCCAAAGTCATACTCACTAAGGAATTCTAACCACCTTCTCTACTATGCATTAAGGTTTGCTTGGGTAAATATGTATCTCAATCCCAAGTGGTATGTCTTGAGTTCAAATGACTTTCCCAAAAGATAGTGCTTCCACATATGTAAGGCATGAACTATTGCAACCAATTCTAAATCATGAGGCACGTAGTTCACATCATGTTTCTTGAACTTCCTTGATTCATATGCTACCACTTGTCTGTCTTACATTAATACTACTCCCAATCCCTCTCCTAAAGCATCTGTGATTATTGTGAAACTCCCATTAGGATCAGGGATGGTCAACACTAGTTTTGTCATGAGCCTCTCCTTCAAGAGTTGGAATTCTTGCTCGCATGTCTCTATCCATTCAAACCATGTTCCCTTCCTTTGGAGTGAGGTAATAGGAGATGCAATCTAGGAGAACCCTTGCACAAACTTCCTATAGTATCCTTCAAGGCCCATGAAGCTACGGACTTTTGACACATTCTGAGGAACTTACCATTCCATGATTGCCTTGATCTTCTCGGGGTCTACAAAGAATCCTTCAGATGAAATAATATGGCCTAGATAGTGCACCATGTCCTGATAGAATGAAAAATTGGAAAAATTCCCAAAGAGTTTCCTTTCTCTCAATCGCTGAAAAACTATCCTCAAATGTCTATCATGCTCTTCAATAGTCTTTGAGTAGACTAGAATTTCATCAACGAAGATCAAAACAAAGTCATCAAAACAGTCTTTGAATACCTTATTCATGAGGTAAATAAAGGTTGTTGGTGCATTAGTCAAACAAAACGGTATCACTGTGAACCGGTAATGTCCATATAACGTTCTAAACATAGTCTTCGGAATATCTTCTTCCTTAATTCTCAATTGAGTGTACCCTAACTTGAGTTCGCTTTTGGGGAACACCGTTTCTTCTTTCATTCGGTCAAACAAATCATCAATCCTCAAGAGTGGATACCAGTTCTTAATGGTCACCTTGTTCAACATCCAATAATTTATACACAAATGCACAGTTCCATCCTTCTTTTTCACAAAAATAACTAGTGCTCCCCAAGGAGACACATTGGGTCTTATAAGCCCTTTTTTTGAAAATTCCATTAATTGGGCCTTCAACTCATAAATTTCTATGGTGGTCATATGATAGGGTGCCTTGGATTGAGGCTCATCTCCTAGAACAAGGTCGATAGAAAAGTCAAATTCCCACTTCGGAAACAACTTCGTAAGTTCATCAAGGAATACATCTTGAAACTCCTTGAGAATAGGATAGTCATCTAAATACGGTTCCTTGTTGTAGGGATTACTGACATGCACTACATAAATTGAACATCCCTTTCGACGAGCCTTCTTGAGCTGCATCACATAAATCTATCTAAGCTCTAAGGGTCTCTGTATTCAACAAACCTCAACTGGATTTCCAAAATCATCTAGAAAGTTGACCACCTTATCCTCACAGTTCACTATAGCCTTACGCTCAGTTAACCAATTATTCCCAAAATTACATCAATGAGCCTAAAGATGCCACATACAAGTTGATTTGAGTTTGAAGGGTTGGAAGCTCTAACTCGCTACAAAAGAGACATGCATCTACCCTCTGCTCTACTCGATTACCATACTAGATTGTCCATGGATTTTCCATGTATCCAAGTCTAATGGGTATCTTGTATATTATTCTAGGATCTATAGAACATTCAGTAGATCCAGTATCAATTAAGATAGAGATAGATTGGCCATAGAACTTACCTGTTAGTTGAATTGGAGAAGCCTGATACTCTGCCTATTTTTATCCACTGCATCATGGATCTAGTGATGTTGAGTCTATCGGTAGCTTCCTTCCTTGTGTGAATTTGACCACTGAGTAAAATTCAAGGCATAATGATCGCCTCCACAAGTATAACATCCATCACGAGGCCCTTTGTGACCTCCTAGCTTGTCCTCTCTATATCCCTTTCACTTATGGTAATCTTTACCCTTAGCTTTGTTTGCCTTCTTGTTCTTTCCACCATTACCATATTCACCCTTCTCTTGTGACTCACTTCCCCTCTTGAGATTATAGATCTAATGGCTCTTGTCCCCTTTATGAAATTTATGTTTTGTGTACCATGACTTAGAATTTGAGTCACTATGAAGATTGGATAACTATTGCACTTTTTGTTCCTATTTGGTGGCTTTTAGGAAGACTTCATTCATGGTTTGAGGTTCATGCATATCAACTTCAACTCTTATGTGGTGTCTGAGTCCCATTATAAATTTTTGGATACAAAATTGTTCATCTCCCTGATACTGAGGCACATACTTCAATAGGATGGTGAACGTTTCCCAATACTAAATCATAGTCATATTTCCATGGCTTAAGTTTTGAAATTTCATCACTTTCTTGTCAAAGAAAAGTTGCAGTAACCATCTCTTCCTAAAATATTGGAGGAAGAGTTCCCAAGTGATCTTAGTAGGTTGACGATTTTTTTGTAACTTCTCATCATCCCACCAAGTTGTGGCTTCACATGAGAGCTGATACGTATCCCATGCCACCTTAGTCTACTTAGAAAGGTTATGGAGCCCAAAGTATTTTTCCTTCTCTATAATCTAATCCTTAGCTCATGATCTGATTGCCTTACCATCAGACTTGGGTGGTGCTACTTTTTTTAGATCTTTCCCAATCTCTTCCTCAATTCATCCTCGTGGACCTACCCCTGGACCACTATCTCCTTGATTTCCTTCTACATTCCTCGGGTCTTGGTCCTCATGTGCCACTCAGACTTATTACTCCATGTGATCCATGTGAGACTCTTTCTAGTTCATAAGCTCTAGAATCTACTCTAGTCTCATGTTAGGCTCATTATTGGAACCACTACCACCCACGTCTTGCTTGGTAGTTACCATGTTGTCCCACACTTAACCTGCAACACATTCACATTTATCACATCTCAACGCAGTGTTCTATGAATAAATTTTTTTATTCTACATCACATAACTTTTCATATGCATATATCTCTCATTCTTAGAAGATATACACTTTCATGCATAATAAACACATTTTGGAGTCCTTCGTTTGAACACACCAAAAAAATATTATATGATTTTATTTATTTTAAACATGAGTCAATAGACCCTTATTTACAAAAGGCTTCTCATTACATCATTCCAATTTCTCGGCATCAAAAAAAGGACATTCCTCTAGGTCCTCATCTGAATTTACATCAAACTTTACAAAAGAGGATGGTTGAGCATGCAGGCTCTCATTTCCCTCTTTAGTCAACAAGGGTGCATTGGGTCCACACCCTAGAGGCCAGTCCCGAATTTTGGATAGCTTTTTGATCTTAGGCTTTTGCTTCTCCTCAATCTTCAAGCCTCTATCTAGCTTGAGTTATGTAAGGGGTTGAGCTAGAGTTTCATCATCGAGAATTTATAATTGAACCTCCTTCTTGAAATTTTCTTCCTTTACGTCATTCTTATGTGAGGTTCTAAATTTTTTCCCTTTCCTTCATCCTACCTTTGACCTTCTGATACCTGCATTCAATCCAAGTTCGGTCAATTCTTAGGAAAACTAAATTTTGGTCAAGGGTCAACTTCCTCTAGTCAAACTATGGTAGACTCAAAATTCCTAGAGTTGAACCCTAAGCTCTGATACCAAATGTGATAATCCATCCTAAATTATTACTTAATTAACATTATTGTAAATGACACATGAATATATTCCAAATTAAAAAGACATAACTAGTGGCTAAAGTCAATCATAGCTACACATGTCCATTTAAAATGATTCAATGATTCATATATTCACTTCAAAAGTCAAATTACAATATCAGGTTTGACTTGGCTCCTAAGGCCACAAAGTCATTACATTGTACACTTTACATCAAATATGTATGAATGTATTACATCAAGTTACATATTAGACTAAAATAGTTTTGTGAACAACTAAGGTTCTTCTTGACGCTCACCTCCACTAGTGGACGAGAACATGGTTGAAGTGCCTTACTGCCCAACTACGAAGCTTATGCTTCCCCATAATTCTTCCAGCCTGAAGAATACCCAACCTTGCATAGAAATTTTAGCAAGAGAACAATTTGCAAGGTTGAATCTGCTGCGTGCCCATACATCATGTAATTTCTATCTACAAGTTAGAAAAGAAAATGCAAGATCTATGCTAGGAATGACACAGAGTGATATCATTGAGTTCATACATAAAAAATGAGCTATATTGCTTGTCCAATCATATCAAATATGTTGCAACAATAGAAAATAATAGGTTCTAGTAAAGTAAACCTATATTCTCTAAACTCCATTTCGACACCCATCCCAAAAGGTAACTTTCTACAATACAACATCTCATAACAACTATCTACCCTTTAGCAGAATATACCCTGAGGTGCTCTAGTCTACTTAGGTATCACTGTTTCGTTCAAGTATTAGAATATTCTTCTCACATATGTCTTTGAAAAGAAGAATCGGATTCTAATTTACTCTCTAAACAAAAATCAGATACATGATTCAAATAGAGTAATTCAACAATTAGTCATATCATTCTTATGACTCATATTTACTTTTCATCATAATCATTATCAATTTTTAAAAAAGAACTAAGAAAAAAATAAGGTATGTCACACGTATGTACATGTACATAGACGAAGTCTATGTGCATACACATATATGTGCCTACTTAAGTTTTTGATTTGTGCATAAATTTTGAAATCAACCATTAAATTAGATTACAATCATTAAATAATATTCCAGTTGATGTTTCTTTTGTCAAAACAAAGAATCCAAAAAAAGTCTATATTAACAATTTCACACATACCGTTGTTTCTTTTGCATTCTCATAAAATTGTGATACTCTAACATTGTTGTTTACATATGAACATTCATCGTTTTAACAAAACCAACATTTTTTCCTACTAAACAATTATAGGACAACCTATTTCATAAATAATGTTCACAGTTTACAACTATTCAATGTTATTTCAACTAAATAGTTTAATTAACAAGACTTTTTTCAGCTAAAAAGATAACTTTACAACAAATGAGTGTCGTTTGCAACAAAATATTCACTATTTACATCAATACAATGTTGTTCTAGACAAAATTTATATGATAAACAATGTCATTTTCCAATAGAACATTCACTATTTGTAATTACTCATTGTTATTTCAAGTTGTTTAGATGCTAAATGATAACATTACAATATAATGTTCACTATTTTAAACTAAATGGGGTTATTTCACAATGAACAGATAATGAAAATAATTGTTTTGCCAGTAACAAATATTGTCTACGGATACTCATTTTTCATTTTCAAGCAAGCCAAAAAGATTTCACTAACAAATCAACTAACCCAACTTCATACATGAAAATAGAATGCCCAATATTTAGATCTTTGAACACTTTCATTACAAAAATTCAATGTGCATATTTTTATAAATGAAATGAATCTAATATCGACATGCTCGTTGATGTAAAGCTTGAACAGGTATTTTGGTCAAGAGACAAACATAGAAGTTTTAGGTTCTAAGAAAAACTCATGCCTTTTCAAGTCACAAACAAAACATTGATAGGTCTCTCTAAAATTGACCACTCTTATAGGTCTAGTGCAATTATTTCTTAGCAACAAGAGTCATGTACAAATATGTACTTAAAGGCATGTTGGTTTTACACCACTCATAATTGGCATGCATACTCATATTGATCATAATTACAAGGAAACGACCCTTCAATCATACAAATCGAAACCTACATGGGTTTATTGAATCTTAACTAAGATTTCACCACCATTCCCACTAATACATGGCAGCATTATAATACAATCTCAAGAATTTGTTTAAGGTGCTCATTATCAGCCTAACTGATAAAGAGAATACAATATATACAAAAACAAGACGCAGGGTATGATACCCTTTCCATAGGATCGATAGTCGATCCTCTATAAATTAAGAAAATATAAATACATAGTTGAATCATAATGAAATTTTGATTAGCCATCGAATGGCTAGCACTAAAGTGTGAGTTTTAGGGACAATCACGTCTCAATAACTCTAAGCCTCGGCCTAGCTCTGTGAGCTAGCCAATAAGGCTCTAAATAAAACTCATGCAATGCTAACCACTGGTCATGCGACCCAAAACCATGATCGACACCAACACAATACTTGGCTCAAGGCTATGGTTACTCAACAAAAAATTTAAATTTTACAGTGTTAATGAAGCATTCAACAAAATGGAAGAATACCACTTGTATGATGAGGGAAAATGATAATAGAAAAAAAAGTTTTCTTTCTAAATAAATCAGCTTACTTGATAAATCAAGCTTTTGTGAAACTTGCCTCTGATTTTTCCCACTTCCATGAGCTATTCTCTGCTTTTTTCTTTTGTGCAAACAATTTTTATATGTTTTTTTTCACCTAGGGTTATGAATTCAAAATGGAAACAATACCTTTTTATTGCATGTTACTGGGCATTTCCATTATGGCATTATTGCCTTGTAGTCGACCACTATCTTGTTTTGAATATTTCCATTAAGTTTGTGGCAGACCACGTCCTTTGTGGGATGCCTTCATGATTTTCATTTGATTTCAAATAGTTCAATTTGGAATATTACTAGTTATCGAATTCAATTTCAATAAGAATATAAATATGTATAGGTACTTTTATTTTCTTCAAAACACAGGGTTTAAGTAGATAATTTAATCTACAAACCATTTATTTTCAATATCTAAAATAATTCAAGTCATGAAATCACATTCTTCTATATATGCAAATTAGTTCAAATGCAAGTCATCATGCCATTTTTGGTGTGTGCACCCAGATTCCAACTAGCTTATCGTTCGATCCGACTAAACAATCCTACTTCAACTGTGTTCTCATCCTTCAACTTGTCACCCTATAACTGCACACACTTGCACTTGCAAAATTTATCAATAATGTTAAATTCTCGATAACATATAAGATAATTTCAAAAGTTCATATAGTCAACATCAATCAACTTCTTTCAATCTATTTTCAAAAATCCCAAAATTTTCATTTAATACATATTGAATTTCTTCAATAATTCAATTTACCATATTATAATTAAATATGCAATAAAATTGGTTTATGACAGTCTACTAGAGAGAAGTAATTCATACTATTTTTTATATACTTAACAGAGTGCAAGCAAGGGAAAACAACACAAAGACTCCTTATGAGCTATGGTATGGAAGGGTTCCTATTGTTAAATACTTCAGAGTGTTTGGAAGCAAATTTTATATCAGAAGGGATGAAGAAAAATTAGGAAAGTTTGATGCAAGATCTGATGAAGGCATCTTCTTTAGGTACTCTACTAAAAGAAAAGCTTACCGGTGCTACAACAAGAGGTTGAGAAAGATTGTTGACAGTGCAAGTGTCAAGGTTGATGAAGACCCACAAAAAAATTAGTGGTAATAGATGGATATGAATCAAATAAGTTTACTTGCAAAGAAGAAGAAAAAGATAAGGAAAAATAATTTTAGATTGAAGAGGAAGAAGGTCCAAAAAATATTCCTAAAACTCCCAAGTATGTGCAAAAGAATCATTCTAAAGAACAAACCATTGGCGATAGGAGAAAATGTGTACTGACAAGAAGGAAAGTTGTCGAAGAACAAGTAAATCTATGTTTACTTTCTAAAGTTGAACTAAAAACAATAATTGAAGCATGCAAGGATGAGTATTGGATCAAGGCTATGGAAGAAGAACTAATGTAGATTGAGAAGAATCAGACTTGGGAACTTGTCCCAAGACCTAAAAACATAAATGTAATTGGAACTAAGTGGGTATTTAGAAACAAACTAAATGAAAATGGAGAAGTGGTAAGAAACAAGGTAAGGCTTGTGTGTAAAAGCTACTCACAAGTAGAAGGAATAAACTTTGAGGAGATATTTTTCATTTCACAATCAAATTATGTCAAGGAAATATTGAAGAATTTTGCAATGTATGATTCTAAACAAGTGTGTACCCCTATGGCTACTAGTTGCAAGATGAGCAAGAATGATGAATCTCCTAAATTTGATTAGAGTGAGTATAGATCAATGATTGGAGGACTTGTATTTCTAACTGCTACTAGATCGAATATCATGTATGTAGTTTGTCTTGTGGATATATTTCAAAAAGATCCTAGAGATTCACATGTTGCAACAGTGAAGAGGATATTCAGATACTTAAAGGGCACTCTGGATAATGGCTTATGGTATCCAAATGATACTGAATTTACTTTAATTTATTACATAGATGCAAATTGGGCTAGTTGTGTAGATGTCGGGAAAAAGTACAAGTGGTGGTGCATTATTTCTTGGATGTAGATTGGTGTCATGGCTAAGAAAGAAACAAGGTTCAGTGTCTTTATCTACTATGGAGGTAGAATACATTGCAACAACATCTTGTTTCACACAAGTGTTGTTGATGAGGAAAACATTAAAGGATATCAAAGTGGTATATGATGAACCAAATTCTATATTTTGTGATAATATAAGTGTTATCAATATTTCAAATAATTAGGTAATGCATTCAAGGAAAAAATATATCTCAATCCAGTATCACTTTTTGAGAGAGAAGGTTGTAGAGAATGAAGTGAATCTTGAATATGTGCCTACAAAGGATCAGGTTGTTGATATATTTACTAAGGCTCTTCCTAAGGATACTTTTGAGTATCTTTGGGAGATGTTGGGGGTTATTTCCCCTCCTTCTTTGAACTAGATGCATAAGGGGATGCATTAGTCCAGTGGGTCTCAAGATTCATTCCTTGGTCTAGACTGATGTTGGTGGCAACCTCTCAGGAGGAGTAGGTAGTGGAATTTGTGGTTGTTGCAGTCAGGATGAGTGAGTGTTGTCATTATGCAGTGGTTGTTGATTGATATAGTTTGGTGTGTGCTTCTAAGGGGGAGTATGCTAGGCAGTAAAGGAAATTATAGAGAAGTTTCAAATAGTTTGGTTAATACAAAAGGTAGAATAAATGATGCGAATACTTTTTCCTTTGCCATTAATGTCAAAGGGAGAGAGTGAGACATCTAAAAAAGATAATTTTCTAGCGAGAAAGATATCAAAGGGGGAGAGAATGTAATGAGTTAGTTGTGCAAGGGGGAAAAAAGAGAAAGGGAAAAAGGTATGGATCAAAGCTATTGTGCTTGTTGTTGATGGTTTTTCATGTCATGTGTTGCTACCAAAGGGGGAGATTGTTGTAAGTATGAGCAAATTGGTGTTGTCATTAATTTCAACAAGATTTAGTGTTGTCATCGGTTTCAATTGTATGAGTATTTTTTTGCAAGAATGTGCACTTGGTATTGAGTTGGTTTTGATGCATTGATTAGTTTCATTATATTTACATTATTAAAATACTTGTGTCAACCTCTAGTGTTGCTTTGATAAGCTTCTATTTATGGATGTATGGTTGAGTTTTTATGCTAAAATTGGCTTGGTAGTAATGAGGAAGTATTGAAGATGTTGATGATATGTCTCTGGTACTTGGTTTCTAAGTGCTTTTGAGAAAATTAAATAAAAAGAGGAAACATTGTGTTGCAGTGTGTTCAGTGTTATAGAGAAGTGTTCTAGTTTGGCTTTGTAATTATTCTAGGTTGAAGATATTCTTGTGCGGTATAGATATGTTGATTAGAGGTGTTCAAAGGTGTTTGGTTTAGAATTTGGTGTGCTAGATATCTATGTAGAGGAAGTTGTGTCCACCAATGTGTGAATTGTGTATTGCAGAGGTGTCTAGGAGAAATGTTCTTGCTCCGCATTTCTCCACAAAATGGTTTCAAGTCTTGGAGATTTTGAAGGGTTCTAATAGATTGTGTATCTTTATTCAAATGAAGTTTTTTATGGTTTGGTGCCTCAGAACTTAGTTTCTTGAGTTACAGTATATGGCAGAGTTGTTTGAGTGTACTAGGTGTGTACATTCTTCAAGTGAAAGTTGTTGTGAAGGAATTTTTTGGATTTTAGGGTGTTTGTGGAATATTGTAGATTGTGTTAAAATTTTATATGGTATATGTGAGTCCTCTTTGGATTTAAGGAGTGTGTACTTAAGTGTTAATGGTTTTAACCCATGTTTGGATGATCTTGGGTGTTTACACTACTTGCGAAGTATATTTTATATTTATGGAAGCGTGGTATGGCATGTATGAGTGGATTTAGGTCCTAGATAAGGTGTGTTGTGGTCCACCTTCATTCCTTTCCATTGCGGGAATGTTTTGGTGCCAACCTAATTTGAATTTGCACAGTTGGGGTGCATAGTTTACCTTAGAGAATGTTTTTATGGTTTAAGATGATAAATATGAGTTTAGGTGTTTAGAGATGATAAGATGGATGAGTACGATGCAAATGATGTGAATTGTAGATTTGTAGGGTGTGAATTTTTAAAATGCAGTGTGAGCTTTCATGTGTTAGATTACTAAATGTAGTGAGCAAAAGGTGTCTACAATTCTTTAGAAATACTGCAAAGGTGTTGGTGATGTTGTGGTGGATTTTTCTATTGCTTTGAGATATATTCTTCATTTTAATACTCTTCTCTACCTTCTTTTCTATTCTGGTAGTGAGCCTTTGGTGGTGAACCTTTATTTCTTTTGGTAGTGAGCCCTTTGGCAATGAGCCCTTTTTGTATTCAGTATTGATATTACTTTATATTTTGAGTTAATCCTCACCGTGGTTTTTCCCATCTTGGGTTTTTCCATCAGTAGTGTTGATGTGTTTCTATTTTTTTTTATTTTTTTCATGATAAATCATTCTAACAGATTAAGGGTTGATTGGATTAATATGGATATGAATGTTTGTGAGGGTTTTGAAGTTGTAAGGTACAATTGATTCACCCACCTCTCAGTTGTCTTGTGCATTCAACAAAATTTGACCTGATATTTTCTTATTGACTGCCTTTGCCACTTCCAAAGTTGCATCAGTGTTTTCCTATCTTATAGAGAACATCAACCAAAACTAATAAAAAAAACCAAACAAAGCTAAAAAAAATTGTGTGATGTTGATCATGTGTTCTCCCAAATGTTCCTGCATCAAGAAAATTTTCCAAAATTAATTAGGGGATTCTTATTTATATTTTTAAATTTTTTGTTGAAAAAATTATAAAATTATATATTTAAATTTGCATAAAAAAAGTATTAGAAAGGATATTTGTTAAAAAATATATTTTTTGAACCCTAGTTTCAATAGAATGTCCCTATTTTGATGGAAGTAGAGATGCATTAGAATGGTAGCACAAATACAAAAGAGCTTATGGTCAAGGTATTCTATTTAAGTTATCCTTTTTAGTGCTCATAAAAGGTGAAGCTAATGATTGATATGTAACATGGGTAATAATTATAAATGATGAAATATGAATCAAAAATAATAAGAATACAATGAAACTATAAATTCACACTTCAAAAATCACTTAATGAAGCTTGAGATATTGGCTCATAAATGATTAACATAGTCATCATAGAAAAGACCTTGATTTGCTTCATTGTGGGTTTCTTTTCAAAGTAACAATAACCATGAAAGGATAATGATAGTATGATAATGATAATCATAAAATGCTCAAAGATAAATGATACATAATGCTTAATAATGATAAAGATAACTTGCTTGCTTGATTATGATAGCTTTATAGTGCTTGATAATGCTTTATAGAGATCTAGATAATGTGCCTTGATAATAATGTTCTAAGGGATATGAATGTGAAAGCCTTGTATTTATATGCTTCACTTAATATTTGATCAATGGATATGAAAATTTATGATAGGGTAGGAGCTATAATTTGAATTTCATGGACGGAAAGTTAAATAATTAAATAAATAAATTTATTTTTTAAGGACGCAGTTTGGGAAATAAATAAATATTAATTTATTTATTTTAGAAGAGAATATTTAATTTAAATAAACTATTTTAATTTGTTTAATTTGAGGGAGGGGTGTTAGCTAATTAAATATAGAGGACCAAAGATAATTTGAATTTAATTTTAAAAAATGTTGGAGGGAAAATGATAAATGATGAATTAATTAAATAATTAAAAGATTATTATGGATAGAAAAGAAAAAATATTAAATTAATTATAAATAGAAGAATTAATAATGATAATGATGAAATGATAAGATTAAAATGAATTAGTCATTTTTAGGTGTCTACAACAACATTTCTTTGTTGGATGAACTAGATCAAGATTTTTTAGATGGATGGAAACCAAAATAGTTAATAGGAGAAGGAGAAGAAGAAAAAAAGAGAATAAGGAAGAGAAGAAGAATATGATGATGAAGATGAATAGAATATGAAGGATAAAACTAAATGCACTGTACCTCCAAGGAAGGAAGATTAAATTCTTTCATTTCATGGAGGTATTCAAAAGACAATGGTTGTTGTTTCTATAAACCACATTGCAACAAGTATAGATTCATCAACATGGAATTAACTAAGAAACTATAGCTATACACAAATAGGTCAAGAATAGTGAAATAGAGGGTAAGGATATTCAATTTTTCAAAGATTGGAACTCTAAATAGATAAATATGTTTTATGTTCAAATTATATTCTCTTGATATTGATGGGTTGGATATTATGTTAGGATATCCTTGGTTAAATTCTTTGTAGACAATACACATTAATGTGTAAAATAAGTTCATGCATTTTTGGTATAGAAAGAAAAAAATGTATTGGATGATATTACACATTATAAAAACCAATTAAAGCCCAAACATGAGAAATTTTAGGTATTTTAAGTAGTATATCAATGAATTAGAGGAAAAAAAGTGGATCAAGATGAATAGAGAAAATGAGAATGATATTTCTCTTCATCAGCCAACAAAAAAGTGGCAAAAAATGGTGAAGAATCAAAGAATGTTCTATATATATGTGTGTGTGTGTGTGTGTGTGTGTGTGTGTGCATTCACATCATTATGAGAAGAAAGAATCATGGAGGCACAAAACTATATGGAATTAGTAGGCCATCACTATGGATCCAAATAGAATAAAATGAGAAACTAGAGCAATGAGTGACATGATAGAAGTAATGGCTATTCATGGTAGATAGAGAGGATTTACTATAGTGATCAATGGAATCAAGTGGGTACAAAAAAATATGGATCAAGGATGGGATATAGGTATTGTCAAGCTAGAAAAACTAGAAAGATTAAATATTGATGGGTATTTTGACACACTCACCAACTCAGATAAGATATTAGACATCTCACATCTCCCAAAAAGAAGTCAAATCCCATGATGGAAAATGAATATACCAAGGTCCCTTATGGCTAGGTCTTGGATTATGAGATAACTTAGTTGTTCATTTTATTTTCCTAGTAAATCAAAGGGAGTTACATAATTATTTTGTTGGAATATTTAAATAAGGGTTACATTTGAAAGATAAGGATATTTCATGTACTTTCTAAGCCAAAAATTATTTCTTGATCTTACACAATCTGAAAAAATATTTTTATTGTTGAAAAAAAACTTGTTCATCAAATATGTGATACTCATGATGTTGGTTTTTAAACTAGCTAGTAGTTATAAAATAGAAAAATAAAAGGGGGGGAACAAAAGGGTTGAGAGATCCTAAATTTAGAACTTTTATTGTAATGTTTGGATACATAAGTAGATAAATCCTAAATTTACTATTTCTTACTTAACCAAATAACTCATAGTATCACAAAAAAATGGTATCTTCTAAGAAACTCCAAGTCACGAAATAAAAATAAGTAAATTCCCAATAGTGACAAAAAAATAATAAAATAATATATAAAATAAAATAAAATGTTTAGACTAACCACATAAAGTAAACTTGACATCAAAAAATAACCAATGGTATGAACACAAGATTCATCAAAAAGCGTATCTCTTTGGTAAATATGTAACAAATATTTTAACTAATGTAGCTTGTATATATTTGAATGTCTCTTCATCTCAACCAATCCCAAATAGTTGATTAGAAAATATTAAATGAAAAAATAGTGGGTGGTAGGGAGGGCATCCCTCCAAGAAGGCGGAGGAAGGTGGCATGTATGCATCATTGGTGTTGGTTAGGAGGAAGTCATGCATGAGGTGGCAGACTAGCTATTAGGGTGGCAAGCATTGGTATTACCTTAAAGGTGGAAGTACAGGCTTTGTCAGTGCTTTAGTTGGCTGCAACTTTCTTTTATGATGGTTTCTAATGGTTTTCGTGCTTGTTTTTATGGAATGACATCTCGCTTCAAGTGAATTGGTATGATTTGAAAGGGTGGCGGTGTTATTGGAACCTGGGTTTTTAATGGTTTGCTTGGCTCTCTTCCACATTATTATTGTTTTCTGATGTAAGAAGTTTATGGTTTCTTGCCTCCCCTTCTATCAAGTGTCTCTAATAGAAGGTTGAGGATGGCGAAGTATACAAAATTTGTAGTGGAGGTTTACGTTGCGAGCCTTTCTCATTTCAGAGCGGACATGCCAATATCCTTGTGTTTGTTGGAGAGATAGGATTCTTTCAGGGAAATCATTGACCAGCGTTTGAAAAGGATCTTGGTGAAGTATGATCCATTGGTGCTTGCAGTGGTGAAGATGGTGTTGGGAACAAAACATTTGGAGGCTAAGGAGTATGGGAGAGATAATCTCCATATCTCATCCTATTTCCTTGCCTCCCTGCTTGATAATTTGGAGCCAAACGATGAGGCTAAGAAGCTGATGTTGAAGCTATTAAAAGAGGACCTTGTCGAAGGCGTAGATGAGTTGTTGCAAGTGGTGATAGAAGGAAGAGGTTTCCCTCATCCTTGTGATGTGGAGCGGGTTTGGTTGGAGGACATGGTTAAAATCTACCTGTTCCTTTTGGATTTGCAGGGTCTAGGATTGATGCGACATAGAGCTATTGTGGCAGTGACCATTATCTTTCTGAAGAAGGTTTTTGGGTTGATGGTGGTGGATAAAGACGACTGGAAGGAGGAGTTCGAAGATTTTGCAGTTTTAAACAAATTCCTGTAAGTTGGGGGTCAATTCTTTTAGAATAGGGGTAGTTTTTTTGGTTGGTCTAGTCATGGTTGCTCTAGCATCTTTTCACCATTTTAGTGGCTAGAATTGTTAATGTTGTAATGGTTTCGGTCGTTAGTATTTAGACATTTACAGTGTTTGATAAACTCTTCGGCTTATTTTGGTGGCCTTGGATGGTTGGTTTTCTTGGGTTTTCTGTTAACTCTCTCTCTTGAGTAGCAGATGCTTGTTAATTTGAAGTGTTATTATTATAAATAAATAAACTCTTATGCATAAAAAAAAAAATTTAAATGAAATGAGACATAAGCTACAATATCTTGGCATCTCTAGTCCTCAAAATATTCCAACCATAGTTTAGAAATAGAAATCTCATTTGAAGTACTATAAAATAATTTCTAACCTTATAATATGGAAAAAAAGTCCAAACCTTTATAAAGAGAAATATGTTGCCTTTATAGAGGAATAAAACATCCTCAACAAGGTCTAATGGCTTATATCAACTTTGACAACCACCATCATAATTTTTTTTAAGTAACAATCATGAAAGACTAGTTCTAGAAACAACAATGCATAGGGCATGGGAAAACCTACAAAATTTATAAGTTTGAAGACATGGAATAGGATGAAATTCTCTCGAAAACTATAATAATCCATCACATTGATGGTGGAGTGAGATTCTTCTCTATTCTAGTATGAAACTACATGAAATCCACATTTTGGGATGTGTAAATGGATTTTCAAATGGGAAAATCCTCTAGGGTAGTTATAGGCATTGAATCCAACAATAAATGGTGTCTTGAAATTCCTCAAGATGATTTTCATAACCACTACATTAATGCACCTTTGTGCAATTTATAAATATCACCTTCTCACTCAAAGTCACGCAACATCCAAAAGGAAGTCATTATATCCAATTCAAAAAAAAAAAAAAATTAGGAATTTTAAACAATTTGAGAGATTTTGTGAGAGATCTAGACACTAGGATGTTATAGTAGATTTACTTTAGCCCACCAAAAATTTGCAAACCTTGAATTTCTTTTAAAGTTACCCTTAGAAAATATTTGTAAATATTTGAAGGAGAAGTGGACATTGAGATGTCTAAGAATAAATCTAGAAGTAGGGACTAACTCTATAAATATTTTCATTGCTTGTTGGCACTTTAGGAGATTTTTGAGCCCTATCAATGTTTTGACAATTTAGCTAACTTTAAAACTTGTCAATTTTTCTTTTCCTTGATTGCTTTTCTTATTGGGAGGTTGTTAGGATTTTGAAGGTTCTATGAACAAGTGAACCTTTGAAATTATTGTTTATTGTTTCTTTAGGTATTTTATAACCTTAGAACTATCTAATGCAATTTTTTAGAAGTCCTCTTTTGCATCATAAACATGTTTACAAAATTTTAGATGAGGAGTAGACTTTTGAAGGTTTAACAAAGGTAGGTTCAATAGTAGGGTTAAATTATATAATTTCATGTTCCCTAGGGCGTGACCCTTGGAAGAAGAGACCAAGACACCATATTTTTTCAGGTTGGAGATGAATTTTCAACAGCACTTGGATGGAGATAAAGAGGTTTAATTGCAGAAAAAGGGTCCAATTAAAGTTTGTAACATGCAGGAGCAAAATCTTGTCAAAAAGGTTTGGATGAAAAAAATAATTTTGTGAATGGTTTTTGTTGTTTTAAATCAGTTTTGTTTGAGATTTTTAAGGTAATTCATCATCCCATATGGCTGCAAATGAATTTAATTTTTAATTATGCCTTGAAGTTGTAACAGTTTAGGAAATTTTGAATGAGGAATGAGAGACATTTTTTGCAAATTTGAGTTGATTTGTAGCATTTTATTGTTGCACATATGAGTTGTGATTGAGGGTTGGAATCCCCTTGCATCAAATGTTATTAGATCTTAGTTTGAATGTGAATCTTAAGTAACTTATTGCAGATTTTATCATAAACAAGATTTTTTTCTGATTTGCATGTATGTATTGTGAGTTTGAGAATGAGGGTTTGAGACCTTACTTGCATAACTTGGACAATGAACAAATCCCTTCCCTATCATTTATATACCCACTTGGATGTTTTGGCATAGTCAGTTTTGGTCTAGGATGCACGAAACAAAAAATATGCTTCTTTCAAAATTTGCATTACTCTCTACTAACTCTTTTTGCAAGTTTAAATTCTAAGTTGGCATGGTCAAATGGTGTTGATTTGACCAAAATAGGGAGAGGTTAATGTGGATGGATTCCATTTGGACTTGTACATGCAACAAAACATTCTTAAGTGCCACAATCTTTGAGAACCACTTTGTCATAGTTTGGCATGTTTTACTCTTAGGGCTCTTAAGAGACTCTGCCAAAATAGTGCACTCTAAAATGATTAGGTGACTTAGAGAAAAAACAAAGCCCTTACCTAGTATTCATCTTCCCACTTGGATGTTTTTGCATAGTCATTTTTAGTCCAGGATGCACGAGACAAAAAACATGCTTCTTTCCAAATTTGCACTACTCTCTACTAACACTTTTTGCAAGTTTGCATTCTAAGTTGTCATGGTCAAACAGTGTTTATTTGACCAAAACTAGGAGAGGTTAATATGGATGGATTCCATATGGACTTGTACGTGCAACCAAAACATTCGTAGGTTTCACAAGCTCCGAGAACCATTGTCATAGTTTGGTAGTTTTTTTCTCTTAAGGCTCTTAAAAGAGTATGTTGAAATAGTGCACTCCAAAATGATTGGGTGATTTTGAGAACAAACAAATCCCTTCTCTAGAATTTACCTATCCACTTGGATGTGTTGGCATAGTCGGTTTTGGTCCATGAAACACAAAACAAAAAATATGCTTATCACCAAATTTCAACTACTCTCTATTGACCATGTTTATGAATGATATTCATTACTTTTATTGGTTTCATTTATGCTTGTAAAAAAGGAGATTTAACATTATTGATTTATTTTATACTATTTCTTTATTATTCTTTGGATTTGAGTAAACACTTCAATGCATCTAGAGAGGTTAAGAAAATACATATATGTTTAATTATTTATTGAATCTATTTCATCCATCATAGTAGGAACTATTGGCATTTAAATAAATGAATTGTTCTTTCTTAGTTCTTTATTTGTTACTTTTGAGCATGGTGGTGGGAAAAATTATCTATTCACTGATATGTAGTATGATATTTTCTTTACTAGCTTGTTACCTTAAGGTTTAGTTTGAACTATGTCACTACCCCATTTTTCTTTTGTGTATGTGTGTGCCACATTGTGATATGTGTTACCTTTGTAGATTGAGGTAGCATTATCTCTCTACGTGTGTACCTTCTACACATATTCTCCACAGATGTAGAAATGTTTTGTGTTTTGTCATGCATGACAACACTAGTGAGTTAGCATGCATTGCCTGATTATTAGTGTTGTAATTGTTAATGCAAAAAAATCTTTTTTTTTTTTTTACTCATGTTGGCTTTAGTAAAACTTGAGCATTAAATTTGGTATCAGTGTCATACTTGAAAAACTAGTGGTTGTAGGAATACTTATTGGATCTCATATTTTTTTTGTGTATCATGTGAAACTAGTAACCATTTCCATCTTGTTACATGCATTCTGATTTTTTATATGTGGAAATATTTAGATCCTCATCATCTCGGTTTAATTTCTCATTTAAATGATAAATATTCTTAATGGTTTGAGTTCTTAAGAGAATGTTAACTATTTATGTGATTGATTGAATGACCATATTTTGGCATGATTGCTTTACCACACTACTTTTATAACATTATTTTGAATCTTTCTTGATGAAAATATGTGATTTGTTAATGAATTATAAATGGAGTATGGTATGCTCTATTGTTGATTTATTGATGTTACATTGTGCAATACATATGTTGTTTACAATAAATTATGCATCTTATGAGAAAACACGAAATTGTTTGAATTTTTATAAAGTAGTGTATCTTGCATTTAACTATTTTGAATATATGGCTATCATGTTGCATGGTGTGCTTATCAACATGAAAAAAGAAAAGAAAAAATAATAGGTTTTGTAACATATAAAAAGGGATCCTAGGTCCCAAATGCAAAGAACCTATGATGCAATGGGCCTTTTTCCAAGTTACATTAAGATATATCAACAAGGTGATTAGGTTGACTTCCAACCATGAAGGTGAGCCAAACAGACCTGGATCTACATCTAATTGAGGACGGGAATGGATTGGAAATGATTTGGAATAGTTAACCTAATTCTACTATGTGCACTAATATGTACATTGCAAGATCTCGACAACTGACAAATAGAAATAATAATTTACAGGTGGATCTAGGAAGTACAAAGCGACATGTACCAACTTAAAAAAGCTTGTTTTAGCCACTTTAGGACATAGTCGCCAAGGGGCATTTGAGTCCTTCTAGGGGTGTCTTGCTCAACTTTTGGGGTCCTCTGGTGTCAGATCTAAGAATTTTGTGTCTACTTGCAAAGTTGTCGAAATATTGCTGAATAATTCTATAAGTGAGTTTTCATTTGTTGACAAGATGTAGGGCTTTGAATGCAACAATTAATAATTTTTCTTCAAGATTCCTTCAATCCTCTTCAACTTGAGATCTGCACATTCACAAAGAGAGGAAATATTGGGCCATTTTAGGGACTTGCCTCAATCAAACCCTGTGTAAGTGTTTCCACTTCCACAATGAAAATATTAATGATAAATAGATAATTGGAAGGAAGGAATGATGAAATCACAAAGTGCTAGAACCCACCACCCTTTAATGGCTTCCTTCAAGGATTGAAATCATATGCATCACCTCAATCACTTGGATCTTTATTTCTTGAATGCTCGAATGCTTTAGATACCTACAAAATTTGTTAGCCTTCACAAAACAATGATAAAATGATAGCATGAACTCACATACACTATGACATGATGTTGGATCTTGAATTGCTGCAATAATGCTTTGAAATTCTACTCTTGATATTAATGCTTGCTCATAAATTATCCTTCTAATTTCCTTCTTTCTCTCTTCTAGTTTCAAATGGTGAAAAGACTAGGTATTTATAGGAATTTATCCAATTTCCTAAAAATTAGATTCCAAAAGCTAACACTTGAAACTTTAAATTTGAATGTTAAAATACCACCAAAAACATGCCCAAAAATGGGTCTTTGCCCAAATTTATAGGACTTTGATTGGTAGGGGAAACATATGATTTGGATTTATTTATTCAATGCTTGCATTTTATTAAAAATAGTACAAATGAGCTACAAAATACATAATTTTAGGACATTAGGAGTCAATTAGGCTCAATAATTTTGGGGGGGGGACATAGTGTGAATTGTTAAGGGTGACGATTTTATACGCTATATTTAGTCCCCACATTAGTGAGAGTATGAACTTACACTCAAACTCACACTAAAGTAGAAAAATAGGTCAAGAGGGGTACGATTGTCCAAATATTGAAGAGATAGGATGACTAAGGATGAAGGGGGGTGTGCAAGCCCCCAAGATCCAAGATCCCATGGAAAACCAACATAAGCATAAAGGAACACACACATATGTATGATATGCAACAAACAACATATAAAAACATACATGTCTAAAAACATGAAGCATACACAATGAAAACACATGGTATGATGGAACATAAAGATGACAATAAAATGAAAACAAACACAATGTAGAAATGAAGAAGACACAATAAAACAAAATGTTAATACTAAAATATTCCAGTCGATAAGGTAAATAGATCTCAGTCTTAAATTGTCTCAAATATCAAATGCCATCCATCGAATAAAGGAATACTCCATGAGGATTGAATTCATACACATCACTCATGGAACACATGGCTCCACTAGAACGCAAGATGTGTTATGCTAGGTGGTCGGGTTAAAAAGGATTCTCAAGTTCATGACCCAACAAGCTCCACTATGCTAAATCCATGAACTATCTTGCAAAAATCTCACCTCACCTAATGGGGTGCAACAAAACTCACCTTAGGTGGTGCAACAAAACTCACCTCAGGGGATGCAACAATACTCACCTCAGGGGTTGCATAAATGAGAATAGGATGAGGTTAAAAACTCAAGGGATGTTGTATCAACATTATCACAAGAGATGATAAAAAAATAACAAAGGGGCTTTGCTTAATATACGAAAGGTCATACCTTAGGGGGTATCACTCATGACATCACCACCAAGAGAGGATAAGTCATGGAAAAATAAATTCATTCCTTAGGGAAACTATCCATAGCATTACCATCAAGGGGAATGTTATGCTCTTGAAGGATATCAAGCTCAATATCACCAAAAAGGAGATACTCACACATATCAAGAAGGCCACACTTTTATTGACAAGAATATGTAAGCTATCATCACTAAGAAGGGACTATTTTAATGCAAACAATGAGTGGGGGACTATATGCCCCCCTTAAAATATCAACATACTTGCTATGTTGGTATTTTAAGGAGAAAGAGGGGAAGAGGGGATCCTTGAAAAGAATGCACATTTCCCCAAAAAAAGTTATCATTGCCCCTAAGTGTAGAAACAAGGACAACCACACCAATGACCATCATGTTGTTTCCATAAAAATAATGGTTTCACTTAATATTGTACCACCATGAATGGAAATGAGTTAGACACATAAAGCCACAAATCCCACATAGTGATGAGCAACATGATAGGATGAAGATCATTAATGATTAGAGGAATTAGGTACATCAACATAAGGAAGAGACCATAATCCTTAAGATATTCTATTTTATTACTCAATACCTGGAATTCATTGGTAGAGTGACCATGCACTCAATGATATGCACAAAATGAGCGTTTTTTGTAGAATTTATTTTGTGTTCTTAGAGGTAGAGTAATTAGGCGAGCTTTGATGATTCTCAACAAGATATTCTCTTGATCCATAGTAGGGGGAATTTCTTTCTCTTGTGAAGAAGAGCTTGCTTTCTTATCACAAGATGTCATACACACACAAGACTCTTTAGGTTTAGATTGTTCAATTTTGTACTCTCCCATAAAGGAGGGTGTAAAATCTAATAAACCCCAATCATCAGTAAAATATGTGCTTAAAGATGAAGCAATATCATGACCATTATTTATACTTGTCCTAGGAGTATTTTACATGATGACATTGACATTAAGAAAAGGTTTGTTCAATAATTATTTTTCTTCCGAAGAAAAATAACCAAGACCTCTTGTTTTTTTGCATGTTAAGCTCTTTGGGGACATGGATACCTTGTTCTTCTACACCACATCCTTTTCCATTATAGTCAAATTGTTTTAACAGTTGATAACCTCTTCCATAATTTTTTTTCCATTTCTTTCGAAGAAGGTGATTGTTCATGATCATTCTCATCATAAGTGGATGTGTAATTTGTATCTTCCAGTTTGCTAGAAGTTGTGGAATCAAATGCTTTTGATGATTCAGGGATAAGCTGTGTTGATAATATTGTTGCTTCTTTTTATTTTTCAATTTTTTTTGTAATCTTTTATTCCCCCATGGATATAGGTGTGAATTTGAATGAACTCCAAACATCATCCAACAACTTTGTCACTAATGAAATACACTCATATTTATTTTCACTTTGTAAAGGTTCCACTTTCATATTTGGTGTCAATGTGCTAAGAGGATTTATTATTCCTATTTCAGTTTGTAAACACTATTTAGATTTAGGATAATCTTTTATCATGTAAACCTTACTGTTGTATATGCACTTCATTGAACAATGAATTATTAAAGGCACACCTATCATCTCATGAATCCATGGTCTACCCAAGAGAAGGTTATATGAAAGATCATGGGGCATGACATGGATGGGAATTTGTAACACAACTTTTTCAGCTTTAATAGGTGACTTTATGACACCAAGTGGTTTGCTTTCCATATTATCAAAACCTTTGATTGAAAAATCAACAGGTTGAATTAAAGTCATGTCTACTCCAATTTTATCCAAAATGTTTACACTACAAATATTAATCTTTGAACCATTTTCAATAAGGGCACATCTTGTTGGATCTAAAAAATGTAGGTTTCAAGTCCTAAGAGGATGTCAGGCTCTATGATAAGACTTGCAACGTTTTTGAACCAATGAATGGAGTTAACCTATTAGGTTGATGACTCCCTACTCTTCAGGCTCTTCTAGACCTAGGCGGGTTGACCTTATTAATGAAGTAGATTTGAAAGCTATGTTACTCTTAACTAATGGAATATACTTATGGTGGAAAATGGAAAATGAATTAGATGTAATGGCTAATTTGTTATAAATTGTATAAGAAATATCAAGGTATATAAATATGTTTAGTTAACAGATGTAGTTATTCAAAAATGAATACTTTCTGAAGTTTCTAAAGTTCCTAAATGAATTATATATGATGGAATATAAAGACCAGTGCTTTGTTGGGTGTGTGAAGTCAATGAAATATAATGATGAGTGAACAATATTGGATTCAATTCCAAATTTTTAGCACCTATGAGTGTTTATAACTTGTATAAACATGCAAGTATGTGACTGGTAGACTCTTCTTCAATGATCCAATTGATCCTATCAAGTTACTGTGATTTATCAAAAGGATTTAATCCTTTCTTGAAGGAACCAATCAACAAAATTACATAATAACAACAAATGTGTATTGATAGATAAAATATATCTTTAGTCTGAATAAGTAGATAACATCAAAATGGAGACAATATGACAACCTTATCGATTATCTAACTCTTCTTAATGATCCAAATGTTACCCCTATTTTACTACAATCAATCAAAAAGATTTTAATTCTTTGATAGAAACCAAATGAATTGACTACACAATAACAACAAGTGTGTTTTGATGAAATTGAAACATCAACTTGGACATACAACTTCAAATAACAAAGAAGTTGCAGTATGGAGACAGTCAAATAATTGCTTTGAATTAATAAATAATAGAGACCAATATTGAGCCACAAAATCCAAGATATTCCATTAATATCAGCCAAAATTTATGCATGCATCATGGTCCACATAGTAAAGTTTATGTGATAAACATTATGAAAGTATCTTCTACCTAACTTTTCATTCTAATCTTATTTTCGCTCTCCTTTGATTTCATTTGGCACATATACATTATATTTTTAGGGATACAACTCTTCACAGCATCCGTCTGGTGTAACTCTTCATTTTGGTGCAACTCTTCGTTTAATTAAATATTTTAATCTTTGCTTTTGTGTTCTCATGAAAATAATAATATTTCCCCTTTTTCATTTACATTTTCACCAAACAAATATCTCCTTCGAATAATTACCCATTACCTGCTCTCGCAACCCCTTTGGTGAAAAATATTCCACCTCCCAATGTAAATATTTTATATATCTTACCTTTTGTACATTTGTAAGTAAAATAATTATTCACCTTATAACTCCCTTTGTTAAAATATTTCACATTTGAGTGAAAATATTTAAAATATTTCACATTTCAATGAAAATATTTTACCTTATGAAGAAAATACTCACCTTCACCTTTATTAAACAAGTCTTTACTTTATTTCTCCCACAATTTTATATTTGAATCTCCTTTTAATCTTTACCCATATGGCACCAATACCATTTATTTTAATTTTTTATTTCCACCTTCAATTTTTAGGCCTGACATGCATCATCGAGAAGACTTTATTTTTCTATCCCGATAGTATATGTCTCCCTGATGAATTTTCCATTGGCGTGACAAACACATTCGATATGATTTAAAAAAACTCACTCTGATCGCCTTGCTCTTGCCGATGCATTTAGGGTTTCTACTCTGGTGTGCTTATTGGTTTTATCAGGATATCAGTGGGGCTCGCATATTTTTCCACCAATAGGTCAAAGTCCCACCGATCTCTACATCTTCACTCCATTTTAGGGTTTATGCCTGTGGTGATGTGGGGTATTCTCTCTTACTTCATTCTCTACCGTTCTTACACAGTTCACAAGCACAAGAGGCAATACTTCATCGATTTGATGCTTCATTTGACGCTATTTTAATATTCTAGTTGTAAAATACCTCATGTAGCCCATATCTTTCATATATTTCTATCAGGGTACTCGCAACTACACCATCTAAAAAATACCCATCAACCATTACACTTCGATGGATGCCCGTGAGTTGTTCATTTATGTGGTTTTAATACAACTGGAGTGAAAAAATTATTGCTCGCATTTATATGAGACTTCATGAGGCTCCTTAAAAAAACCATTTTGTGTGCATCTCCTATATTGTGAGATTCCATGAGAACATATTTCTTGTGGAACTTTCGAGCAACTTAGTGCCTACCTTGTATGAGCTTCGGCATTATGTGTGTATGGGAACTTATTGTGGTTTCTCAGAGACATTAGGCTTGTCAAATGTAATTTCTTGTAAATTGAAGTATCATGCTTCCATTGCAACTTTCTACCAAGTTATCAGTTCCAAGCTCTAAAGCATTTGTCGTAGCAACTCCTCAAAGTTTCCTCCAAGGGATTACTTTCAATCTTTCTCATCTGGTGCGAGTATTTGAAGATCATATTTGTTGCCTTAACTATGATGTCTCCTTCCGAAGTATGGATATAAGTCATGCTCATTGCCTACGCCCTTTTGAATGTGAGTGTTGTAGCTTCAAAGAGGCTTCCACATGCTTATCTCGTTCACAACTAATTATGTCATACTTTGATTTTAGTAAGAATTTTTAGCTTCGTTTCTTCATCCATTTCTTGTGTGGTAGATCCTTATTATTTATGTTCTCACAACAACCCTTCACAGAACCCTTCAACTTGGCCTTTTGAAATATTGTCAAAACTGATTGTACGAAGCTGAAAATTGGTGTGCACACTCATATATGTCAGATAAACATGTTTGCAAGGTGGTTTTGCATGGAAATTCTCTGGATTCAAATTACATTATTTTAAAGCGGGTCATTTGAGTAGATTTTACAATTGTGTTTCTGAGTGCTGCAATCAAAATTTTCATCATGGCACCTTCAAATTTTTTCAAAATTTGAAGGTTCCAACACGTCTAATCCCAACCCTGTTAAAAATAGCCATGATAATAAAAGTATCATTCTTTTTATGTTTCCAAATGGGTAACTCATTTTGATGAAAGACAATGTCCAAATAAGGTGAGTTCATATTCTCAATCAAGACTGTCGCCTCATTTTGTTGTGCACTAGGAGGGATAATAACATTTTACAAATCATTTTGAAGTTGTATTGTGGAAAAATGTACACCTTTACATTGTCACACTATGTTTGGATCCCCTAATTAATTTGACTTAATTAAGCCTCTAATTGACCCAATTATGCATTTAAAATCTTAATTAATCCTATTTTCTGAAAGGGGAACTTGTATTAAACAATTGAAAACATTAATTAAATTGCCTTGGAAATTGAGTGTCCTAGATTTAGGTCCTATGACCCATTCGCCCAAGGACGAATGAGTCCTCCTTAAGTTGAGGATATCAATTTTTAATATGTTTTTGGTAGAATTTTTATGATTCAAATTCAAATTAAAAATATCGGCCTTTGATGTTTAATTGTCGTGAAATTAGAAAATTACTTGTAAATACAAGGTCTTTTTATCAATTCAATATCTAGAAACAAGCTAGAAATTTTTGAGAGACTTCACAAGAGAAAATACTATTATCAAAAGTGTTCAAGAGAAGATTTATCAATCTTCTATAGTAGCATTCAAGATCTCAAGCATCATGTCAGAGTTATTTGTATCTATGCATGTTTTTGGAGCTAACATTGTGATGTAGGTTTCAAGCATTCAAGCATCAATTCAAGAATCAAGATCAACATCCAATCAAGCCATTTCATGTAAGATCAAGACCTTAGAGAGATGTGTTAGACTTTAGTCCTCTGAGGATCTCCATTCAAGGGTTTGGTGAGTTGCAACAAGCTAGTGTTCATTCATCATTCCTTCTCTTTATCATTATTTCATTTCAAGGTTTAATTACCAAAATGGGGTTTGACCAAGCCAAACCCTATTTACCAAAAACAAAAAAAATTCTCCTCTCTTTTGTATGTGTAGATCTTAGGTTGAAGAAAGGATTGGAATTGAAGATCTCAAAAGTGAATTTTTTCTAAAGTTTCCAAAGTTGCAAAGTTGTCACAAAAAGTTGTCAAGGCCATGAAAACTCAGATCCCGAATTCATTTTCCATTTTTGCAGTGAAAACTATGGGAAAAGGAATCTCAAATCCATCTCTAGAGGCTTTCAAAAATTGAGGATTTTTTTTGTACAAGCACTCATCCATCATTCTGGACACTCAACAATAGATTTTGGTGATAGGCTTTTAGTTTCTTACCTTCTTCAAATCTATCAAAAGTTTGTCATTTATGCTAGAGTTATGTTTCATCTATATGATTCAGGTCTTACATTATAGATTTGAGTTCATTTACTATTTTATTTTTATCTCCCAAAAGTGTTATTCAAGCAAATATTACCCTATCCTCAATCATAAGGAAATTTGCAAGATCTCCAATTGGGTTGACTCACCTAGGGTTGAAATTCAATCCTACCATTGGGGGATCTCATTTCCTAGTGAAATAGGAGAAATATGGGTTCATTACACCCCATTTTCCCCTTTCTATTTTTGGTAAACTTACATTGATCCAAGGTAAGTGCATAAATGTAGTGTAGAAAAATGTACACCTTTACAACTTACACTTTTGTTGATAATCCAACTTCATTGCACCCCATTTTTTTCATTCCATTTTTAGTAAATTATTGGTGAACCCTCATTTTAAGGAACCAATTTTTCTATGTTTCATTTTGGTGAACCCAACATTCTTACACTATATACTTTCTAAAATTAGAGTTCATTAAAACCCTAGATCTAGGATTTGCATTAGTTTGCATTTCATCTAGGGTTTTAAATTTGCATTTTGCATTGTTTAAAATCTAAAAAATTCAAAAAATTGCATACAAATCACATTGGTTTTGCATAGTACTTTCATATTAGTGTACTTTCAATCATTCACATTAGAAAATTTAGTTAAAATTGCATTTCAAAAAGTGTCACTTTGTTCATCATCTGTCATTAATTTCATTTGCATTAGGACACCAAAATCTGAAAAATTTTGTCACAAAAACCATAGTTTGGAACCTGAAATAGAAAGCACAAATAATAACTCAGAAATTACATTTTTTCATTTTTTTAAATCCTGTACAAGAAACCATTGTTGCAAGGTTTGCACCCTTGGTCTCCTTTTTTTGTGCAATGCAGTGCTCGGGTTCATGACATGGCTTAAACACCTCCCTGGATTCATTAACTCTAGTGATTGTATTGGGCATTAACATGTTGATCTTTTGGTGCAACATAAACCATCTTTGCAATAATTAGTATTAGATCTTGGTTCATGGGTTTGAACCCCTCACTTGCGCTAGGGGGATTGTTGCAAGGTGTGTGTTGTTGGTCTTCTTGTGTTGTGCAACGTAGGGCTCAAGTTTTTGGCATGGCTTAACCGCCACCCTAGATTCATTAACTTTCGCGGTTCTATTGGGTATTAATAGGTCAATATTTTGGTGCAATGGTAACCATCTTTGCAACACCCATTCGCCCTTGGGAAAATGAGTCCTTGAGGGATCACCAAAACCTGTTGGGGATATGGGATAGATCTATCATCATAGAACACATCTAAGACAATAGTGCCTTAGTGATATTCATTTCTTCAAATCACATCAAAGACACAAAATATGCCATAAAGTGGAAGCAGGCATAGTGGATCCCCCATTGATCTTTCTGAGAAAAGTAAATGCTTAACAAGATAGCAGATTCAACACAAGCATAGATTCAAAAACATGAATCAGACAACATGAAAGACAAACATATGGACACATAGATTTACGTGGGGAAAACCTTTTCAGGTAAAAAACCCCACCCTCCAAAACACTCAGCTCACTTGTATTATTTAGTAACAAAAAACCAGTTACAATACAAACACAGAGCTATGCTCTTCAGGAGATTACATCTTGTCCATCTAGAGAAAGCAGGCAACACAAAAAATACAAAACCTTCACACAGTTACAATATCTTCAAGAGACATAGTATGTAGATTCCCTTCAGCTCCTTAGCTGACTATCACAGCCAGCCCAACCACACGGCCTCCACAGGTTCACATCTTCACAGAACTGAGAGACAAAGTGTTAATGGTGAAGACCGCTCGAACACTCTCTCTACCTATAACTCTTTGCTCATCATCCTAACTAAC
Source organism: Sequoiadendron giganteum (assembly GCA_007115665.2). Classification (NCBI taxonomy): domain Eukaryota; kingdom Viridiplantae; phylum Streptophyta; class Pinopsida; order Cupressales; family Cupressaceae; genus Sequoiadendron; species Sequoiadendron giganteum. The sequence goes on from CM021100.1 coordinate 134,279,590, forward strand.
TGCACACAAGATTACATATAATCTCTTACCATGTGCCAACCTGTTATGCCCATCCCAGCATTCAATGGTCATCAGGATAATTAATTATCCTACCTGCAAGCATTCATCAATCTCTGATAAGGTGTACCGCTTCGATAGATGCATTGAGTTGTGTATCATTAAAACTAGTTTCAGACATGTCTTTCAACCTCCATTTAACAATGCATCCTATCACAATCAAAAATTAAGGCTTTGGCCAATCAAATCTAAACTTCTTGCCATGTGTCACCACTCCATTCATTCCCTACTTCTAAAATTTGGTCCAGTTCGGTCAAGCTCGGTCAACCGAGCTCCGAGCTCTGTCTACTTTCTACCGCATCACCTTCGAGCTCGTCTTCACCAACAACGGTATGGTGGTAAGCCTGTGTCAACTCGACCTCGACCTCCAACCACGCTACCGCTGAGCTTAGGTTGACCGCCTGTAGTATGGCAAGAACTGCCTACACTGACCGTCTAGCCACGAACCATGTTATCGCTAACCCTTTCAATCCTTCTCGTGGTGTGGCAGTAAGCATCAACGGTCTCACCTTGCTACCGTGGAGGCTGCTAGGCCACTTGTGGTAGGGCAGTGACCACTCTGGAAAACCACCAGCGGTCTCACCGCAGCCACCGCGGTGAGCATTCTCACCACCTGCGTTGGGGCAGTAACGGTCACCACTGACCCCTAGCTGCTTATCGCGGCCACCATGGTGAGACTTCTCACCGCTCGCGGTAAGGCAGTAGATCATCACCCACCAACTTGCCACTTCTGTGTCGCTCACCGTGCTACCTCCACTGCTAGACAATGACCCTACGGCAGGGAGGTAGGCCTGACCCTGTGGCAGGGAGGTAGGCCTTCGCTCCACCAACCTACTGCTCACTGCACTACTGCACCACCAGAAGGAGCACCCTGTGGTAAGGCGGTAATCGCCTTCCAACTGTCGCTGCTCACCGTGCCACCACCGAACAAGAAGAAGACCGTTGTGGTAACACCATCCAACCATCGGACCAAGCAGAGTGGCTCGTAGTAACATGGTAAACTACTCAACCACGCCACCAAGGAAAGTATGCAATGGTATGGTAGTAAAGGCTAGTTACATGGAGAAAACACCAAGTCCAAAAGGAATATCAAGCTAGAAACTTGAGGGAGATTTCCCAACAATCTCCCACTTGACGAAGACTTTTAGGCTTCCTCCAAAACCCGAACAAGGACCAAACCAAGCCTTCACGCTCCAACCAAGACACCTGCGATGACATCCAAAAATTTCCACCATCTAAGGCAACAACTCCAAACACAGGAACACGCCAAGGCAAAAAATGTACCAATCTCAAGAACGCAAACATCTGATCCTTCAAGTAGGAAAGGAACCACAGCAACAACAACAAAGCACAACACAAACACAAAATGATAAAACATTCTCCAAAACAAGATAAAACCATCAGCTAGAATAGCAACCATAAAATAGACTACCCTCATCCAACTAATCAAACCCACGCGACTGGAAACCAGCACCCACAACTCATGCTATTACATCCAATCACCCATACCTCTTGGTATGAAACATCAGTGAACTCATGCCATCACACAACCAACCCATCAACAGGAAATACGAGCAAAATGTGTCAACCAATCAAAAGACCAAACACATCCAGGTACTCCCACTGCAAAGGTATTGTCCAGATGAATGCAAACAAAGCATCATCACACATGATTCAGGCATACCAAGTCCACCAAACCTGCACATAGAAAAAGTAACCATGTAGTTCCAAGGAACATCCACACTGATATGCACAACCTGCAACCCCCTGTTGTAAGAAACATTTCTCTCAATAGTCTTCCACATTCTTCCAAGGTTCCATATTTGACTGAAGAAGGAAACACCATGGCTCCGCATACATCTAAGGTCAAATGAACATATAGGAAGAAAAGACCAGATTAGAGAGAAACTGCAAATCAAAACATGTAGCATCCTCCTACATACATTTCTAAATGCCAGTTGTGTCAAGAATGATCTTCTTCACATCCCAAAGGGAAAAGCCATAACAACATCCAACAAATTCCATGAATGTAAGCATCTCAAAAGAATATCAGACTAACCCATATAACCATCTCCTATCAATCCTCAAAAGCACAAGGAGATCCACTATGTTGTCCACCTTTCATTATGAATCCTCCAGAATCTTAAAACAACTCAAGATTCATATCATGAAAGCAAGCATAACACATATCTGAAAGCTATAATGGGCAAATACATTTCAAATAAACTTCACTGTCAAGCAGACCAAGAGGAAAAAGATACTCCTCCAAGATATACAAGTCACCGTGACTTACCCAAGAGAATTCTCCTCACTGGTCTCTATTGAACTCGTGTTCAACCAAGGTGTAGGCTACTCGGACTTTCAACTATAAACAGAAACATTCTCAAAATAATTCTAGCCTCACCTTATTCTCGATGCATCCATGAGCACTAGCAACTTGTCATTTCATGCTAACTCCAATATGCATTGCTGCACTTATCATGAAGTCCACCAGCATATGACCAAAGTACTCAAAACATAAAGAAACACCAGACCACTGTCAAAGTTCCAAACCTAGGAAAAAAAACTTATCATGACACCATGATCTACACATCCCCCTTAGGAGATACCATGCTTCAGGTGAACAAGCTATGGTCTCAAGAGCAAAGCAACATGCGAAAACTCTAAGTAAGAGTAAATCATGACATAAATAAAACAAACTCTAAACCAACATCACCTGTCAAGCACCACCAACATCTCAACCAAAAAACTAACAATGTCCTCCATGGCTCCAAGATGTTGCACATCTTCAAATAGTGACCCTGCAAATGCAAGAGAACTCTTCTGCAGCAACACGATCTAAGAGTCCCCAAGAAGCATCTGCAACACCAAAGAAGATCATTCATCATCAAGTGATGAATCCATAGTCACTGCTAAAGCTCCCACTGAAACATGAAACCAAGCTCTCCAAGCATCATGACCAACCACACTATCAATGTCAAAATCTTACACTAGTCATTGTAACAAGCTTTCCATGACATCGTGATTCACATGCTTTAGGTCCCCATCACTGACTATTCAGGTACTCAAACATTGTCCATCCTCTCATCTCAAAATAGCCACGCCAATGCACAAGTGACCACAAACAAGGTTAGCTAACAGATCTGCACCACCAAAAAAGCAACCTCATGGATAATGATAGTCCACTTCCAAGTTGACTCACAACAAACATGTAGGTAAAGATAGCCCACAAAAAATGCACAACTCGTAGATCCACTTCAATGAAAGCCCTGCAAATCTATCATCACACTGGAAACTGCAAAATTGAGATAATCAAAGGGAACAACCCACGTAGACAACTTGACTCAAACACCAAATCAGCAACAGATCCAATTTTTCAATCACGTCCACAACTCAAGCACCATAGTCTAGGAAACCAGCAGGCAACACCACAAGAATGTTGAATGAAAAAAAAATACCAACACTCTCATGTAGAGAAGACATCACACCTCCTCAAATCATGTCGAACTACAACTATCTCATCCAGTCACACCCCAGAAGCCAGGATCTAGAAAATAGCTTAACAACAGCTCCAGACACCACAAGTTTTTCTTGAATGTGTAAAACCTGCAAAATCACAGTGTTTATAAAAAACCCACGCATCTCCATATTCATGGATCATTTGGACAACCCAAGAGTCTGCACATAACCAGCATGGTTAACTAGAACAATGAAAAGAAAATATGAAAATGTGTCATAGACGTTTTTAGGAAAATCTACAGAAAACCTCCAGAGCCAAAGACATGAATCCAAACCATGTGAGGGCAAGAAACAAGTAAGCAGGAACAACAGGTCCATTTTAGACCAGTTCCAAAACCTCAGTCATGCACAAGCATACAAGAGAGCCAGGCTATATAGAAGTTACAGATCACCTAGATCAACTTCATAGTCTTCATGCAATCAGAGCAACAGAGAAAACTACTTTCAGTGCTAAGTCAAAACACCCAGCACAAGCACAATACTCCATGGTTGAACAACAACACAAGCACCTCCATACTGCCAGGGAGCCTCTCACATAGATACCCAGTATGAAACCACTCTTTGCTGCAACACAACCACAAGCACATCTCACACCCTTTGCATCAGGAACATTTGTTGCGAGCCAAGAGCCTCGGACCATATTGCAACAATATGATCAACTCCAGTCATCTCCAGCATCTTTCAAACTTTGTGTCAAATCAAAGAAGCAGGAACTTCCACTCATCGAAGGATCAATCTACAACAGATTTCTCTAGATTTCCTCAAGCTTTCCAGGCTAAGCAATCTTCACAGGAGAAAAACTAGCAATTTTTTGATGCGTTGAATATTGCTCTCATAATTTTCTCTATCTTCTTCTAGGAATTGTTAGTCTTTTCCTATGAATAAAAACTTCCCTTAGAATAAGGGGCTCAATCAACTCTATGGATTCCTCTACAACACCCTCAATCCAGCTTAGACAACAAGGTTTGTACCTCATCTAGAAAGAGAAGTTGACTAGGAAGTTGTCTTGTGAGTGGCTCATTTCTCTACAATGTCGAACTAAACTCCTTGTTCATGTTGGCTCTAAATCGTACTAAAGCTTGGGATATCGCTTCAACTTGCCTCGGTACTTCAAATCAACAATTGCTCTAGTGGATTTTTATAATTGGTTGCCCATCACAGCCTCCTTCCTCATTCTTGTTGTTCTACCAGTCTAGTAGACTTTCAAATTACTTTATGTCCTTCTTGGCCATGTTGTTGTTAGTGTAGGTTTTTTATTTCCTTATGTTAGGGAATATTTCTTTTTCATACACACATTATTAAGCTTGCTTAGGTTATATTAAAATGGTTAGGATGAAGGATGAAGACATGTGGCATAATCCATCAATCACATGTGTCACTCACACCCACCTTTGGGTAGTTGAGTCTCACACCCTCTTTTGGATTCTTATGCCACCTCTCATAACCATTTCTTATCTTTTCCTAAGTAGGCATAACCATGTAATCTGGCATTTACCAAGTAGGTAAAACTGCCACCTATTATGAGCACTTGGGAGTTAGTACTCCTCTTGGAATTATCTACCATTATTTTGTTATATAAACAGCACTCACCCCTCCTCTTGGCTAGGAATATGGAATGCTAGTTCAATGCTAAGGGAGTGTTGAGTTTATTCATCTCTAGATCTCTTTTCTTGCTTTCCTTCAATCATTTTGATCTTGGGTGATTTCACAACCAAATCTAACATGGTATTAGAGTTGGTTGTGAGTTGTAGGTTAGCATTTTTTTCAATCCATTCTTGAAAGCAAAGTATGCTCTTCTCTTGAATCATATGATGACCTAGAGAATCAGAAATGCTTGATAGAGATCTCAGTTTCTAGGGGGTCACTCTTTCTATTGAATTTTATTGTAGGTATTTTGGAGCTTCTTGGAGACATTTTGAGCTCACCATCTAGCTCAAAGTAGCCGGAAAAGTTAGATCAAGCTTTTATTTCATCCAAATTGGACATCGGATGCAAGATCTATGAAGGGTTGAAGAAATAGGTTTTCTGAGAGGTTCAAGAGGGTAGCCATTGAATCAATGCATTTTCGGCCCAAACAAACCTCACCATCACACTCAAAAGGCATCAAAACCATAAAATTGACTGTCAATTTGTCAATTTTGGAGAAAGTCATTTTTGAGGCAAAAAAAATTTAGCAGGCAGAGCCATATGACCCCACCTGCATAAAGTACGATACGGATTGAAAAGAAATAGTATTTTTGCATAATTAAAACAATTATTATTATTTTGCAAAACTATTATTTCGCAAGTTTTTATTAAAAATCATTGTAAAAAGTTTATTTAATTATATTTTTTTTAAAAAGCAAAAAATTAAAAGGGCAAAGGGCACCTAACAAGTACCCTTGCGCAAGGCCTATCAGGCCCCTGTACCCGCTTGTACATGGGTCCCCTTAGTGGCTGCAAGTTTTAAAGCTTGCAGCATTTACATTTGCACATTTCATTATTTGGGGTTTGGGTGTGGCTTCGACCACCCACTTTTTAAAAATATTTGATTTTTTTATTATTTAATATATTGGAAATTTCAAACATTAAAAAAATTCAATACTCTCGTACTTCATACCAGCACTTCTATACCCTCCTCAACCCTCGTGCCAATAACTTGAACTTTATTCTGAATTTGGCGGTACTGCTATTTTTTGTAGTGATTTTGGCAGCTCAACTATATTTGGTAGAGGACTAACTTTATCTACAAAGATCTAAGTTTGGCACAAATTTCTAAACTGCTTGGCTACAGACAAAGTTAGCGATTTGCTAAATTTAATAGCAGACTGGCTAAATTTGGCGGAGGTGGATTTTTGAAACTCATGACCCCTCACCGTTGGAGTTTCCCTTTTTGCACTTGAACTTCGGAGCGCGATATCTTGGGCATACTGAGGCCTTTTTTAGTGCAATTTTTTTTATTTGAGGTAAAATTTTGTGCTCTACACACTGGTGTAATCAATTTTTGTTCAAGTGATCCCATTAGGAAAACCAATTTTTTCATCAGATCTGAAGGACAATCCTCATTTTTTAAATTCAAACGGATGTAACTTTCACATATGACCTTGAATTGAGGTGATTCTTTTTTTGAAAGTGAATATTTTTTCGAGAACTACACATTGGTGCTATTTTGAGGTTTTCATTTTGAGATTTTATTGTACTTCCAATATTTAGGTCCATTTTGGACACTTGTAAAACTATGGAAAACAACTCCAACATTGTAAATGCACTAATTTATAAAGTGCCAAATCATTTTTTGTTGGGGGGGATTCTTTGTTGAGTGAAAAACGGGGGGTGTCTCTGTGTGTTTCTTCTTGCATTTTCTCTCACATTGCAACAACAATCTAAAATGGATAAAACAGTTCCTCTACTCACACCATACAATTACTTTGAGTGGAAAAATGAAATGGAACTTCACTTAAGAAAGTTAAAATAGTATAGAATAACAATGGGTATTGATAAGGAACCTACATAGGATGAAGAAAAGCCTAAATGGTTCAACAAGTGTGATGAAGCTTTTGGCACCTTATGCATGGTTGCATCTCCTGATCTACACTTTCATATTATGTCTGCAAAATCACCAAATGAAGTGTGGAATTATTTGAACGCTCTCTTTGGTAAACACGATGATTTGAGAGCACCTTCCTTGGGAAACAAGCTCATAGGATTGAGCCCATAAAATTTTGACACCATTCAGGATTTCTTTACTAAGTTGAATGCCATAAGACTACAGTTGGAGCAATGTGGAATTAAAAAGGATGAATCATAGTTGATTTTAAGCATTCTTTCAAAACTTGGTCCAGATTATGCAATGTTTGTTTCTACATTTCATGCAATAACCAAGAGAAGGCTTTGACACCACTTGTTGGTATCATCAAGCCTTGACCTCCCTTAACTAGCTCTGATACCACTTGTTTGGAATACGGGATAGGTCTATCATCATAGAACACATCTAAGAGAACAGTGTCTTAGTGATTTTCATTTCTTCAAATCACATCAAAGACACAAACTATGCCATAAAGTAGAAGCAGGCATAGTGGATCCCCCATTGATCTTTCTAAGAAAAGTAAATGCTTAACAAGATAAAAGATTCAACAAAAGCATAGATTGAAGAGCATGAATCAGAAAACATGAAAGACAAACATATGGACACACAGATTTACATGGGGAAAACCTTTTCAGGTAAAAAACCCCACCCTCCAAAACACTCAGCTCACTTGTATTATTGAGTAACAAAAAACTAGTTACAATACAAACACATAGCTATGCTCTTCAAGAGATTACATCTTGTCCATCTGGAGAAAGCGGGCAACACAAAAAAATATAGAACCTTCACACAGTTACAATGTCTTCAAGAGACTTACTATGTAGATTCCCTTCAGGTCCTTAGTTGACTGTCACAACCAGCCTCATGGCCAGCCCAGCCACACGGCTGCCACAGGTTCACATCTTTGTAGAACTGAGAGACAAAGTGTTCACGGTGAAGACGGCTCGAACACTCTCTCTACCTCTCACTCTTCGCTCATCATCCTAACTGACTGCACACAAGATTACATATAATCTCTTACCATGTGCCAACCTGTTTTTCCCATCCCAGCATTTAACAATCATCAGGATAATTAATCATCCTACCTACAAGAATTCATCAATCTTTGATAATGTGCACCACTCCTACAGATGCATCGATTCACGCAACAGTAAAACTGGTTTCAGACATGTCTGTCAACCTCCATTTAACAATACAGCCCATCACAATCAAAAATTAAGGCTTTAGCCAATCAGATCTAAACTTCTTGCCACATGTCACCACTCCATTAGTTTGTTGCTTCTGACATTTGGTCCAGCTCGGTCAAGCTCAGTCAACCGAGCTCTGAGCTCTCTCTACCTTCTACTGCGTCACCGTCGAGCTCATCTTCACCAACCGCGGTATGGCGGTAAGCCTGTGTTGACTCAACCTCGGCCTCCAACTGCGCTACTATCGAGCTTAGGTTGACCATCCATGGTATGGCAGTAACCGCCTGCACTAACCACCAAGCCACCAACCATGTTACCACTGACCCTTTCAAGCCTTCCTATGGTTTGGCGGTAACTGCCAGCCAGACCGTCAGCAGTCTCACTGCGCTACCGCGGAGGCCGCTAGGCCACCCTGTGGTAGGGCGGTCACCGCTCTGGCAGACCGCCAGCAGTCTCACCGCAACCACCATGGTGAGCATTCTCACCACCTGCGGTGGGGCGGTAACAGTCACCACCGACCACTAGCCACTTACCATGGTGAGATTTATCACCGCCCGCGGTAAGGCGATAGACTATCACCCACCAACTCGCCACTTCTGCACAGCTCACTGTACTACCTCCACCGCTAGACAGTGACCCAGCGGTAAGGAGGTAGGCCTTCGCTCCACCAAGTTGGCGCTCACCGCACTACCGCACCGCCAGAAGAAGCACCTTGTAGTAGGGCGGTAACTGCCTTCCAACTGTCGCCGCTCACCGTGCCACCGCCGAACAAGAAGAAGACCATCGCAGTAAGGTGGTAACACCACCCAACCGTCGGACCAAGCAAAGTGGCTTGCAGTAAAGCAATAAACCGCTGAACCGTGCCACCAAGGAAAACATGCAGCAGTATGGCAATAAAGACCAGTTACATGGAGAAAACGCCAAGTCCAAAAGGAATATCAAACTAGAAATTTGAGGCATATTTCCCAACAAAACCAACTTTTCTAGGCATTTTTGTGGTCTTTTGCACTTCCCAAATCTATTGGTAAACCACTATTCTAATCTACCAATTTTTGGGGAAAAAAATTATGCATTAGGTCAAATCATCCATTTATTTTATCCATTTTAAATCATTCCAAATTTATTTCAATATTGAAAATCATCATATTTGTAGGACAATTGTTTACATTTTTTAAGCATTGCATAAGTTTGATAGATTAATTTTCAAATTAGCATGTTTCCTTTTCAAAGATGTGGTTTTGACATGGTTAAGAATTGACTGCATAAGTACAACATCCCTTATGAATAAAATTTAGGGAAAATAAATGAGGTCATTAAGAAACATGTTAGCCATGCTCCCACCATCTTTCCTAGTTATGAGAATATCTTAGTGCAAGAGAACCAAACCATTGACACATTTCTTAATATCACCTAGCCTATCCTTCACTCAACCCCTACTATCTCTCCCATTTGGGAGTATGTTTTGATACAAGAGGATACTATGAACATTATTTCACAAACTGAAAGCTTTCATGGTTATTCTTTCCTTCATAGCTTTTTGTGTTGTCCTTTATCGCTCTTAATAGTTCGGCGCTTGCCACATGGCCTCCAGAAGGAGGTTCTTGCTTTTTCGTATCGCTTTGCTCTTGTTGATTTCCGTTTGATCGACGTGTGGCGTTCTCTAGCCGCTTTCTGAGTTGGGCCCACCAAGAAGTTATCTTTGCTTGGGGTCATCCACATGGCTCCCTCTCGGATCTTTTTGCTGGGGCGTCCCTCACTCCTTTTGTCGGGCTCCGTCTGCTCGACGTGTGGCATTTTCTTATGCGTTGGTTATCTGGGAGTTGTTGTCACGCCGTTTGTTCTTGCTTGCCGCTGCATTTTCTTCTTTAGTGTCACATGTTTGTTTCTGCTGCTGCATGGTTTTTTGTTCCCTGCAACGACATTATTGGTGCGTTGTTGGGCGATCGTTCCATTTAGTGGCGACTCGAGATGATCTGCGGCATCGATTTTTCTCGAGGCATCTTTCTCTGTGGTTTTCAGGTGATGGACTGGCTTATATATGCAGCCCTTTTTCTCTTTTATAGGTTGTTGTTAAGTTGATAAAAGCTCTCAAGCACTGGGAAAAGCCTCTGTAATATTTTAATTGAACTTGAAGTTCGCAGACTATGCCAGTCAATTCGGCCTTTCTGGTTTTTCATGTATTTGATAAGACTGTTAGTCTGTGCTATTATTTTCCTATAATGTATGAATGTCTATTCTTTAGCTTTTATGATCTTTCATAGCTAAATAAATACAGATCATGTTTCTCAACTCCTCTATGTTGGCTAGAATTATGTCAGATTGTGCTCTGCAATTGGAAGGTGTTTGTTATATTTTAAAGTTCTTTTAAGAGAATTTACTTAATAAACAACATTTGGTGGTTTGGGCCTTTGCATCCAGCACTGTGCTATGGCAAATTTGCTTATGATTTTGGTGCATCGCCTGTAATTTAGATTTCATGTTTTTCTATCTTTCTAACCCTTTACCTCCCCCACTAAATGAAGATTTGGCTTCGATAAAACCCCGGAGGTCACTTAGCTACTGCACTATGTCCCCCAATAGCTAAGTTTCCCATAAGACTGTTGCTACCTGCAAAATCTTACGTCAATAGTTCTTTCTCTGGCACGCCCGGTGAGATGCAAACTAGCACGTTCGCTTGATTATATAAGAGTGTATGAACCATCGGCCTGTAACTAGGTCGCAAACTACAAGATTATGTGGCCTGCTTGTACCACCCTTAGTTTTTGTTCACCCAAGAGGTCAGCAAGGTATTCCTTCACCTCCTTCGTTCCCTCCTACTTCGTCGCCTCCTTTTCTTGCACCTATGGCCGCTAAAAATTATGTAGCCTGGGATGTTGGCAATTCTTTAGTAGCACCTATGCCTCCAGTAGTATGGGCTCCAATCCCTGATTCCGCTCTAAAAGCTATTCCTAAATATTTTGGGGATGAGTCGAAGACACCAAAAAAACACTTGCAAGATGTGGCAGACGTATGTCTAGTACATGGTGTGTCAAATGAAAATGTAGCTCTCATATTTCTCGCCACCTCCTTTTGAGGAAAGGCGTTGAATTGGTATAGAACTATTGAGGATAATATGATTGCAACTTGGGACCAACTCGGAACCCTGTTTTACGAGCGTTTCTCAAATGCTGGCAATAATTCTTCGCTATATCATCAGCTGGCCAACATAAAGCGAGCTCCTCATGAGGCTCTGCCTGATTTCAATGCATGATTTCATTCAACTTGGCAGAGAGTGCATGTTGGTAGTCAACCGCCTCCATATTTGGCATTCATGTTCTATTTGAAGTCCATTAATTCTGATATTTCCATGATGCTACAAGCTAAAGGTGAAAGTACTCTACCCAATGCGTATGCTCTTGTTGTTACTATGGAAAATAACCTCATTGCTGTGGGAAATTTGGCATCGAGACCCATCATGCCATTGATCCCCGAGTTCAACGTCATGAAAGCCAAAGCTCCTTTAACTAGCGTGCTTGTCACTCCTCCCCAATCTATGTATGTGTATCCAGGAACAACTCTGAGCGCAACTACGATTATAGATCCTGTGCCTAATCCATTGGCGGCCGAGATGAGCGAGATGAGAGAACAGATGCGGGCCATGACTAATGAATTGACTACCATGAAGTGGCAACAATATAGCTATAAAAAGCCGGCCTACCAAAACTATCAAGGTGGGAAAGCTATGTATCAGCCAAATTGGTGGCAAGATAGGTCGCGTGGCAATACTCAGGCTCAGCCAAATAACCAAGTTGTTCCAGTGACCTTGTCGATGCAGACCATCCATCATAGTTCAAGTAAGGAGCTGGTGGCAGAATAGAATAACTTAGTTGAAGACACTAATTCTTGGTGTTTTCCTTGCAATGATGCACACATGCCCCGAAATTGTCCATGGGGAAATTTGCAACATAATATTGTGGAACAACGTAGCCAAGGTAGCACACTGGATCCCGACAACCAATCATACACATCTCAACAGATGGATAATGCAATCCTCGCTGGTCAAATTCAAGGGATGTCCATTCAGCAACAGTCAAACATAGTTCTAGACTAAGTGCTCTTTTCATTGATGGAAAGAGAAGAGTCTATGTTTTCGAATGACTTTCCTATGACTCAAGTGCCCTAAGTGCAGTCTGACTATAACACACGTTCTAAGTGGAGACTCATCGGAGAATTCACATCTCCACCGACTGATACTCCAGCTCAGCCGATGCCCAGTCCGACGACAGGCCCATCGTCAGACATTAAGCAAACTAATGTGGATCCTCCCAGCTCTCTGAATCCACCTCCTCCAAAGGAAAAGGCTTCTGTGACTGCTCGGACTATTACCAAATAGCCGGACATACCGGTTGCGAGGCTTACACCACCTATGAAACCTAAGGAGCAAGCAACTTTGACTCATCAGTCACTAGCGCAGTTCAATGTGGTGGAACAATTGAAGAAGTCCTTTTCCAATGCTTCTTTGTGGGATGTCCTGGCTATTTCGAAGCAGAAGGTGCTATTACATAAAGCATTGTCGAGAGAGGAAGATGTTAAGGTGCCTAGTCAGCCCAATGAAGAAAAAATATCTAGGCCTGACCTGGATAAAGTGCTAAAAAATCAATTGGAAGGAAAGCTCCAAGTCGGAAAACAGAGTAAGCCTAAACCTAAGCCTTTCTTTCTAAAACTTATCATTGGCAATAAGCTATTACATAATTGTATGATCGACTCTGGTGCTAGCATCAGTGTTATGCCTAAGTAAGTAGTTGATGCTTTGGGTTTAAAATATGAGCCTCTTAACAAGGGAGTCATGCAGCTAGACAAAAACAAAGTTGATACCATCGAGGTAATCAAGGGATTGCCTATGACATTGTTTGTCTACCCCAGTATTACAGTAAATCAAGATACCATACTCATTGATATTCCTCCTTTATTTGGGATTTGTTTATCCCAAGAGTTCACAACAAATGTTGGAGGATATCTAGCACTAGACTGGTCACACCTGATCTTGAAGACCAAACATGGAGCCAAGATGAAACTGTTGTCCAAAAATTTTCATTCTAAACATGTTGTTGATGAGGCCTTGCTCAACTTTGAAGTGGCACATACTTCAATTACCCAGGAAGAAAGGTTCAATGTGGAATTTCTGGAAGAAGAAGAGGCTACTAGCTCTCGAATGGAGAATGAAGAAGCTTTGTTGAATGAGTTAATAAATACAGACCCTTTTGGGAATTATCACGCAACTGGGCTCAGAACTTATGTCATACATGAGGAAGGGTAGTCTATGCCCAGAGTTACTAAAGAAGCTGGAGGTGAAACACCTTCGGGGTTATGGACTTTGCACTTTGATGGAGCAAGATGCAGAGCCGGAGCTAGAGTAGGAATATTTTTGACATCTTCGTTTGAAGAAAAGACCTTGAGGTCTTATCGCTTCCAGTTCACATGTTCAAACAATGAAGTGAAGTATGAAGGTTGTGTCCATGGTTTGAGCCTTGCAGAGCTAATAGGCGCGAAGCAAATAAGTGTGTTCGGAGATTTAGAGTTGGTGGTAAATCAAATCCAAGAGGATTTCTGCTGCAAAGAATGTCTGCATGCGATCCTATCGGCATAGAGTCTGGGATCTTATTGAAAAATTTGAGGCATTTAATATTCAAGCTATACAGAGAGAGAAGAACTCTGAAGCCGACCGGATGGCGACTATCAGACCTTAGTTTTAGACAGCCTCCCAATTGTTAAAAAATAAGCATGTTGTGAGAGTAATTGTACGACTTGTTGTTTCGAACAATGTTCAAGACTGGCAAGTGTTCAATAGTGATGCTCAGATCGCGTCATTTCTTCAGTCATCTGGGGAATTTTTTGATAAATTGCAACCAAAGATTTGAGGCCTAGGATGATCAAGTAATCCAGCTGAAATCCAACAAGCTTCCTAGAGGCCTAGTTACTATGGAGAGTCTCTTTGATTTCGATGACGCATGGAGGGATAAAATGAAACTGGTAGCTGACAAAGGTGATTATACTAACTTGTATATCAAGGAGGACATAAAGCTCAAAGTTGGTAAGGAAGTATCTCAAAAGAATAAAGACAGACTAAGGCACTTCTGTGAGGAATATCCGAGCGTAGTAGCCTGGTCATATGATGATCTTAAGGGATATGATCCCGGGATCATTCAACATACAATCGAACTACTAGAAGGAGTGAAGCCGGTTCATCCGAAACAAAGGCCTGTGCACCCAAAGATTGAATCTCTTATGTCGCAAGAGCTAAATAAGCCGATTGCATCCCAAATAGTGTTTCCAATCAAACACAGCACTTGAATTCTAACCTGGTGCCAGTCCGGAAGAAGAATGGTGAGATAAGTTTTTGTGTAGACTTTCAAGACCTGAATAGAGCATCCCTAAAGGATCATTACCCCTTGCCTTTTATGGAGGTAATCCTACAAACTATAGTTGGTTATGAAATGGTTTCAATGTTGGATGGATTTTCGCGCTACAACTAAATTTGGGTAAAAGAAGAAGACCAATACAAAATGGTGTTCACCACGACGTGGGGAACATATGCTAAGATGCCTTTTGGACTTTCAAATGTTGGAGCCACTTTTCAGAGGGCTATGGAGATTGCCTTTAAGGATTTAATTCATAAGATTATACTTATCTACCTGGATGATTTGACAGTGTTTTCCAAATCAACTGTTGATCAATTTGATCATTTAGAGCTTGTCTTCCAGAAGTGTTAGGAATTTGGGATTTCTCTAAACCTAAATAAATGTGTGTTCAGAGTTCCTCAGGGGAAGCTATTGGGATATTTTGTCTTGAAGGAAGGCATCACTATAGATCCAAAAATATTTGATGCTATTCGGGAGTTTCCATTACCTGTAAACAATAAGGGAGTGAAATCATTTCTAGGTAAGGTCAACTTCATCAATCGATTCATTGCATATTTTGCAGGGATCGTTCAGTCGATTACCTTGATGCTCAAAAAGGATCAGACTTTCAAGTGGATGACAGAGGCCATAAAAACTTTCAATCTTATAAAGGAGGTTATTTCTTTAGCCCCTATGCTAATTAATCTGGACCTATCTAAAGATTTTATCATGTATGTTTTTGGTGGTGGAAACAGTATTGTCACAGTGCTCATGCAAAAAGATGATAAAAAAACAAGGGAATCTCCTATCACTTTCTACTCACACACCTTAAAGGAGTATGAGATGAAGTATAATTTTGTTGAAAAAAAAGCCTTTGCTATTGTAAAAGGGCTTAAGAAGTTTTGGCACCTGATATCATACAATAAGGTGATTGTTTGTGTACCACATCCTAGTGTGCAGGAATATATCATGGAAGGAGAAATCACTGAGAAGAGAGCTAACTGGATCACCAAGATCCTAGAATATGATACTGAGATTAGGCCTATCAAGACTATTAAGGGCAAAGGACTGTACGAGTACCTCACCGAAAACAATGGACTTGTGATAGAGACTGAAGCCTCGGAACCTGTGTTACTGAATGAAGAAATCTTCGAAGGTGATTGGCTGGAGTATAGAATGAACTTCATGAAAACTGGAAGGTATCCAGCCAATTTCCCTTCCTTTAAGAGGTGGTTCTATTGTTTGCAAAATATCAGGTATGTTCTCTTGGAAGGAATACTTTTCAAAATAAATTTTAATGGAGTCCTGCTAAGGTGTCTCAATGAGGAACAGGCCAAAAGAATATTAGATCAATATTATAGCGGCCCAGCTGGAGGACACTTTTTGGCAAGGACTACAACAATTAAAGTTATATGTGCTAGTTATTTTCTACCAACACTATTTAATGATTCATTTTCATTAGTAAAGTCCTGCAATGAATGCCAATTCTTTGTCGGAAAGAGAAAGAATTATGCTATGCCATTAAGGCCTATAGTAGTAGAGGAACCCTTTGCTCAATGGGGTCTAGACTTCATTGGAATGATTAACCCTTTCTCTTCAGCTGGACACAAGTGGATATTGACAGTAATGGACTACTTCACCAGATGGGCAGAGGCAGTGCCATTGAAGAATGCAACGAAAGTAGAGATTGCTAACTTCCTAGAGGAGTTGGTAGCCAGATTTGGCCCGCCTAAAACGATTATCTTTGATAACGCTAAAGCTTTCCTTGGCTCTAAGATGAGCCCGTTTGAATTAAAGTATGGAGTTTTCCTCAAAACCTCTTCCAACTATTATCCCCAGGGGAATGACCTCGTAGAGTCTACAAATAAAAACCTAATCAAGTTAATCAAGAGGATAGGCTCAAAGCACTAGAAGGAATGGCATAGGAACCTCCAAACAGCGTTGTGGGCAGATCGAATCATGCCCAAGTAGATATCGAAGACATCTCCTTATGAGATGGTGTACAAGAAGGAGGCATTGCCACCTATCGCCATGGAAATCCCTTCCCTCCAATTGCTTAAATCTCTAGAAACTGAACAAAATGGAGCAATGGAGGTACGATTTTCTGAGCTACTCAAGATTTAGGAGAAAAGAGAACACGCCCTTGAAGCGATGAACAGCCGCCAGCAGGTGGTAAAGAAGTGGTTCGATAAAAAGGCATCGGATCAAGAGCTACAATGTGGGGACTTGGTGCTCAAGTTCAATGAGTGTGGGGCAAAGCCCGTCCAACACGGAAAATTCGATGGTCTCTGGGAAGGGCCTTTCAAAATTGTTGAGTGTAAATAGTTCAACTCTTTCGAGTTGGAAGACATGGAAGGTAATGCCTTAAGTATTCCAGTTAATGGAATACATCTTAAGAAATTTAATTAGTTATGCCTATGAGATGGCTTTGTAAATTGTAAATATGTAATTATCTTTCCTGTTTTAATTTTTGGGTCTTCTCAGCACTTTTTAAAATAATAACAGTAGTGCAAGAAATTGAAAAACATTGTAAATGAGCCAAGATTTGAAAAAATATAAGTATTATATTTTTGGTGGAACATTTACATTGCATACGATAAAGGTCGGTGGCCTTGTATCAAATATATACATATATCTGCTAAAGGGCAGAGGGCTATCAAAAATAAATCAAAAAGAAAGTTGGGGTTATTGTTTCTTCTCAATCATGTGGCAGAAGAGGGTCAGGCAACAATAGCATCCAGTGGTGCAGGATGAGGAAAGACCATCCTCTCAAAGTCCTTGTACCACTGCATGTTCCAGAACGGTTCGATGTGATGAATCCACATGAGAAAATAACAGCCGACATGAACCTTGGAGCGATGTTCTTCATGTGTCTCGAGCTCAAAATAGAATAGGAAGGGCCTGGTTGGCATGGGTCCTCCATGAAGCAGCAATTCACGAAGGTTGCAAACATAAGGGACCCCACGATCAAATTTGGCGGCCCGCACTATTTGCTGCAATCCTCTAAGGTAACGCCGAGGGAACACTCGCTTTGTCAACTTCAAGATCTTGTGTTTGGAGACACTAATATCCAGCAACGAGGCAAAAAAATGAGAGCAGATGTTGGTGTTGACCTAGTATTGTTCCTCATATTCCACGCAGTCTTTGCTAAGGACCCATTCAATCACTTTCACATATAACAAGTTTTTTACGCCTACCATGTGCTTCAAGCGCCTACACCTAATTTTTCCTAAGAAAGCGGCTTGAGTCTTTTTGCGGACTAGTCTGATTGGCGTCTCCATGTTGCTTGCTCCTCTAGCTAGAAAATGAAAATTGCTAAGATAATTAAAGCTTACTAACCAGAGAATGATAGGAATAATTGTGATTAGCAATGCTACTAATAGCCCTATTTATAGATTGGTCGGGGTTCACCTAATGAGGCAAGCCATGATTATGACAGAGGAAAAAGGTGTTGCCAAGCCTCGATTTTCAGCACCGTGGTGTGTGAAGTGATGGGAATAATTAGGTGCAGTTGCAACTTGTTCTGTTCAAGTTGTTGAATTAAATGAAGATTGGCCAGGTGTCAGCATAAGGAGTTTCTATCCCATCTGAATCAAGGAAAATATTTTAAGCAGGCTGTTGGGTGATGCACCCAGGTAAGATCAGGAAAATCAATAAATGCAAAAGAGCTTGTGAAAGATATGGTAAGGTTGTCTTGGTCCGCTACCCAAGAAAAATCAGGTGCCACCTCACGCGAAGTCATGTCTCTTAAATATGGAGAGTAATTTGGTAGGCTGGCGATCTCTTCACACGCATGAAAATCTGGTGATGCATATAGCAACTAAATGTGAAAGGCTAGCACGTACACTCGCTCAGCCATTTTTCACGAAAATAAAAAAAGTAGGTTGAGCATGCAAAGCGCATTTATTGTGGAAGTTATCAAAACATAAAAATGGCTAAGTCATTCGCAAAGAGAGAAAGAGTCTTTCAAAAGCTAAGTCATTTGCAAAAGTTTGCAAAAAGTTCTTGCGAATACAGAGAAATGGCTGAGATTGCAGAAAGTTCATCACAAGCTCTGGCTCTAGTGAATATAAATGAGCAAAGATTGAAACCACCATGTGTAGATATCTATGCCCGGGAGTCTTATGCTACTCCAGGCATCCCAACAAAGCCACGTTGGCCCGTCACTAGTCAAGCGGACCAGAATACACTGAGCATAATTCCTCATAGAAACCAAGCTTTAGTATCGGAGGATTGGGATAATGTTTTGGATCCTGAGTTATCTCAGGAGCTGCATGTGAGAAAATGAAGAAATTATCGGACCCCTTCTGTAAATGTTTATGGGACTGTGGGCTTCCCCAGTATATGGTTCCCCTAGTACATCACTGCCCAAAAATTGTGGCAGCATGTGCGACAAACTTAGACCCGGAGACCGGAATGATAAGTGGCCCTGATTTCAGAGTAGTCATTAGCCCCGAAGCTATTCAAGATATGCTATGCATCCCCCTCCCCTTGACCCAGAATATTGAAATTTTCAACATCAAAAGAATGCATGACAAATAGGGAACGCCCAAAATGGTGCAATAGTTTTACCACACTGAAACTGCTCAACCAACAAATGTCTCAGCACCTCCCAGATTCCCAATTAATCTGGGCACTTTAACCACTAGGTCTTCTTCTATTTGTTCTATGTTGGTGCTAGTTTGCGAACTAGATACAGACAAACAGGTCTTTGAGTTTCAGATGTGTCTTAGCTTTATGTTGAAAAGGAACAACGTGCCTCCGCTTCTAGACTTCATGAAGGTTATTGTTGATGAGATGGCACAACAGTTGCAAGACTTCCAAGCCGGTTCTAGATTTAGGTATTCCTCTTTCTTGGCCTACTTAATATTGCATCAGAATCTGGACTATTTCTTGAAGTTTATGTCTCTAGCCGTTTTTTATGAGACTGGCAAAAGGAAGCCAGTTTCGACATGAACTATCGTCCTATCGAAAACTTTTGATTACTATGCATTTTTAGATTCGTTCTTAGCCCCAACTTTGCGAGCTTTGGATGGATCTGGGGGCACCATGTCTGTGCACCTGTCGCCAAGAAAGAAATCAGGGTTGGGAAATCTTGTGCCACCCTGCAATTGGTTCTTTGGCACAGATTTCACTATGCTCCGCATGCGAGGTTTCACCCGAGAACCTTTCCGGCTCCCACATTTTCTTTTTGATAGAGTGCTAGCCCTAGAGGCATTAAAGCAACTATGTAATATTGATAATGATTATTGGGGAGGAAAGCATTTAACTTCCTATTTGATACTACCGATCATGTTTGGTTCAGTATCACTAATTAAGAAAGGACTTCAAAGATTCTGTACTCAAAGTTGGGACACCTTGGGCTGGTGGTTATCAAGGACGCCTAGCAATACAACCCCAAAAATAATCTATTAGAGGTTGGCATAAGAATCCCACACCAACCTTGGCCATTCTGGGACCCTCGGAGAAATGTCGAAGAGGGGATTTTGAAATTATATATAGGCCTTGAATATTTTCCTTCAAATGACAGGCGACCGTCGTGCCTAAACTTTTACTACATTGTGGCAAAGCCCAACCCAAATCAGAAGATCAACCAGTCCATGTGCAGTCAATCGAATAAGCTCAAATGGAAGCCCGAAAAAATTTGACACTTCTGGATATACAGGCAGGAAACAAAGGCAACAAACGGGCTTTTCCAAGATCTGGCCTTGGATGAAAAATTTGATGACATCTAGGAGAAGTAGCATCCTAACAGCAAGAGGTCTCTGAACCCTTCAACGTTGGAGCAACAATATAGGAGGGAAAATACTGCCACGGAGCTTGGAGAAGAAGTAACCCAGAACGCTACTATTGTAGAAGAAGATCTAATGCATGAGAAAGATGTCGGTAGGCAGCCTACACACCAGGAGGATTCGTCAAACACACAAACGTCAGAGCCATCCAGCTCCTCTAAATCAACCAGGAAGAGGCCAAGGACTACCAATCGTAGAAGGCAGGTCATTGTAGACCTTGAGGGCTCTCTGGAAGAGAAGCGGTCATGAACAAGAGAATCTTGTGGAGAGGAAGAGTGGCTAATGGAGGAAGCAGTTGTATCGTCTACAGCTCCTCACGAGCCTCAGGTATCATTTCTTCCCTCTTCTCTCTCTACTATGTCTCTGGTATCCTCCTCATTTGCCCTAGCTTTTTCATCTGCACCAGCTTTCTCTGTTGCTAGATATCCTAGGCAGTTGAGTCCTTCTCCTCCTGGTTTCCCATTTTCATCCTCTGCTTTTCATCCCTTACTCGGAGCACAATTTGGCATCAGTCCTGGGCTTATGAGCCAGCAATTTTTATCCTGAGGCCCGGCCTATCAGTTTGTGCTTCCCCTACCTTTCCCCCTATCATGTTTTCATCACCTGTGAGTGGCCATAATATCCCACCTTTCTCCCCGACCATTATTACATGACCTAGCAAATCCACTGATGCCATGAGCATGCTATCTTTCCCATTAGGAGTCCCTCGGGAGTTTCCTTTTATCGGTGGACTGGGTATCCCTTCCTAGTAATATTTCTCATAGGTGGAGGCAAATAAGAGCGCCCGCGCCAGCTGAATTCAAAAGAGGAGACAAAAGGATGCGGGCAAGCAGGTAGAGCCTCTCTTGAAAATTGTGTTCAATGAGAGTCAGAATTTGTTGATGTTTGCAAAGATCACTCCCAACATGATTAAACCGATAGGAGAAATGTTGTCGAGTGATTACTCTGTCAACGCCATTGGGCTGGATTTTTAGCAGGCTCCTTCATGGGATAAGGTCGAGCTGATGGAGGAGACTCAGAAGATAGTGACCACCAATTACCTCAAGCTCAATCGCCAGGCAAGGAAAAAGGAGGAGTAGATATTGGAGCTAAAGGGAAAGGTTGATATCTCAATGAACAAGTACAAAGCCCAGGAAAATGAGGTAAGTTGCCTGCAAAAGGATAGGAGTGATTTGGAAAGAAAAATCAAAGAGCTTCAAGTTATGAGCACAGAAATTGTCCCGACCCTCCAAAATGAGGCTCAGCAGAGCCGAGCGAACGAAGAAAAGCATTGTGCTAACATATTTCAGCTGAATGAAGGTTTGAAACAGCTCCGACAAAGCAAAAGTGATGAAATAAATGAAATGAGTGTCACTTTAGAGGCATAAATTCAGAAGACAAAGCGAGCCGAATTGGTCCTAGAAGAGAAAGAAAAATAAATTTACAACCTAAGGGAACAACTTTCTGCATTGGACGGAAGCTTATCAGAGCTAAAGGCGGACTTGAGCAACAGAGTAATGGAGTTGGATATTTTGAAGACCCAACCTCTTGCACCATAGATGAGCTCATTGGAGATCGCCAAGGAATTATATGCATCATACTAGGATAAAGTCGAGGCATTATGCCTTACTCTGCATCTGACCTTGAAATTTATAGTGCAAGTGACCAGCCTATGAGGAATAGTCAGTGAAACAATCCAACAAGTACAGGAGGTGACTTTTGATAAAGTTCTGGAGGCCAAGATTTTGTTGGGAAAATTGTATACAACTTCTGATGAGGCTCTGAGCGGCGTAGGTATAGCAAACTGAACAACGGTGGCTATGGGCATAAGCATCCTCATTTATATGCACAAATCCATCCAACAAGTGGCAGAGTGCAGGGCCAGGTTGAATCAAGTTACCAGTGACATGCGGGCAAAATTTTCCTACTTAACTCAGAAAGGCCTCCCTTGGCCCTTCATCACAGATCAGGCAGTAGCAAGTGTTGAACACATTGTTGCAAAGATCAAGGAGAATAAGCAGGACCTTTCTATGTTCCAATCTTTTGATCAATGTCCGACCGTCAAGAAAATTGAAAGTATTGTGCATCAGTTGGCGCAGCTCTTCTTCCAGCTGGAATTAGAGATGAAGGTATCTGGTGGATTTCTTGTCAAGGCAATTATCGATCTCAAGTTGGCGCATGAAAACTTGCGAGCTCTCTTTGCGCCATCAAATGAAGTCTAGACCGGTCTACAAGGTGCCCTCTCTAAGTTGTGACCGATAATGGGATGTTGAACCAGGGTTTTTGGGGTTCTTCCTTCCATAGGCGAAATGTTCCTGTGAGTCACCAAACTGTGAACTTCACAAACCGCAAGCTTTTGCGGTTATTCTTTCCTTTATGGTTATTATTTCCTTCACGGATTTTTTCCTTGTCCTTTATCGCTCTTAACTATTCGGCGCTTGCCACGTGGCCTCCAGACGGAGGTTCTTGCTTTTTCGTATCACTTCGCTCTTGTTGATTTTCATTTGATCGACTCATGGCGTTCTCTGGCCGCTTTCCGAGCTGGGCCAACCAAGAAATTATCTTTGCTCGGGGTCATCCACATGGCTTCCTCTCAGAGCTTTTTACTGGGGCATCCCTCATTCCTTTTTTCAGGCTCTGTCAACTCGATGCGTGGCATTTTCTTGTGCGCCAATTATCTAGGAGTTGTTGCCGCGCCGTTTGTTCTTGCTTGTCACCACGTTTTCATCTTCGATGTCGCTTGTTCATTTCTATTGTTGCATGGTTTTTTGTTCCCTGCAACGACATTGCTAGTGTGCTGCTATCGATCATTCCATTCAGTGGCGACTCGAGATGATCTAGGGCATCGATGTTTTCTCAAGGCATCTTTCTCTGTGGTTTTCAGGCAATGGACTGGCCTATATATGTGGCCCTTTTTCTCTTTTATAGGTTTTTGTTAAGTTGATAAAAGCTCTCAAGCACTGGGAAAAGCCTCTGTAATATTTTTGTTGAACTTGAAGTTCGCAGATTGTGCCATTCAATTTGGCCTTTCTTCTTTTTCATGTATTTGATAAGACTGTTAGTCTATGTTGTTATTTTCCTATAATGAATGAATGTTTGTTCTTTAGATTTTGTGATCTTTCATAGCTAAATAAATACAGATCATGTTTCTCGACTCCTCTATGTTAGCTAGAGTTATTTCAGATTGTGCTATGCAATTGTAAGGTGTTTGTTATGTTTTAAAGTGCTTTTAAGAAAATTTACTTAATAAACAACATTTGGTGGTTTGGGCCTTTGCATCCAGCATTGTGCTCTAGTAAATTCACTTATGATTTTTGCGCATCGCCTGTAGTTTAGATTTCATGTTTTTTTGTCTTTCTAACCCTTTACCTCCCCCACTAAATGAAGAGTCGGCTTCGATAAAACCTCGGAGGTCACTTAGCTAGCACACCATGTGCCCCAATAGCTAAGTTTCTCATAAGACTGCTGCTACCTGCAAAATCTTGCGTCAACAGATACAAGCATGGATAATCATAAAAACCATATTTTTTCTTCTCCTAATACCTCTCCTATAGGTGATGAAGGTGTCTTGGTGAAAGAAGATATAGTCATTGAGAATCATGAAAGTCTTGTTTGTTCCTCTCCATCTACTTCTCCCACTTGAGAATATATTATGACACAAGAAGATGAGATCATTGACACATTTCTTAACATCACTTTACCTAGTCTTCATTCATCTCTCGCTTGTGAGAATATTTTAGTGAAAGAGGATGCAATCATGGACAATCATAGTTTTTTCTTCTCCTGATATCTCTCCTATTTGTGATAGAAGATCCACTCATTAAGAGTCATGAGAATATTTTTTCTCCCTCTCCTAATGCTTCTCTCACTTGGGTAGATATAATTGAACAAAAAGATGCAATAATTGGTAAGAAATAAAATCATAGTTGTTCTTCTCTACATTCCCCCCTACTTGTGATGGAGTTATCTTAGAAGATCCAACCATTGAATTTCATGGAAATCATGTTTGTTCCTCTCCTAAAAATTATCCTACTAGGGAAGATATCATGGTGCAAGAGGATGATAGCATTAATACATTTCTTTCAAACAATAGTAATGTGGCTTCCCTAGATGAATATGATAAGGTGACATTACACTTCCTCTCACTAGAAGATCATCAAAATGAGGATAATTTTGTTGAGGTTCTAAACATTAGATCTCCCTTGATTATTGTGCCTCCTATGTCTCCTCTAATTCTTGGACCCCCTAAGAGTCCTATAATTATTGGACCTCTCAATTCATCTCCTAAGATGCTTCTTATCATAAGACTACCTCAACACAATCCATTACCTCTAGGAGCTATCTCAACTTTTTCATGGCAACCTACTAGTAACAAAATTTCACAGCAACTGAGTTATCATACAATTGCTCATACATATAATAAAAGGAACAATTGGTAACCACAAACCATATCTACTTCATTACCATTACCTCAACCTATCTTTCCTAGTGCTCCTTGATCGCCTTTTCACAATGGAAAGGAGTATGATCTTGTAGAACAAATTAAAAACACTCCTGCAAATATTTCCATATGGGATCTTATTCAAGATTCGCCTAATTACTATAACATACTTCAAAATTCCTTACAACAAGTTGTTATTCCTCCTACTACACAACCAAATTATTTAGCAGCCCTAGCTCAAGGTATGAACTCAGTCAACTTAGACATTACCTTTCATCAAGATGAGTTACCTTCATTAGAAGTGCAAAACCAAAATGAGGCCTTGATGATATTTGTTATTATTAATAAAAATGGAAAAAAAAGAACTCTCATCGATAATGGTTTGACCCTTAATGTGTGTGGTCTAAACCTTTTGGATAAGATTGAAGTGGATAAGACTAAGATTGAACCTGATTCCTTGTCTATCCATGGGTTTGATAATGTTGGAAAGCAACCTCTTGGCATGATAACATTACCTGTGACACTTGGAGAAGTTACTTTACAAACTCATATCCATTTCATGTTCAATGAACTTTCATATAGTCTTCTCTTACGTAGACATTGGATTCAGGAAATGAATGTGATGCCTTCAACTTTAGATCATCTAGTGAAGTACATTTACAATAACAAGGTTTACACAATCAAATCTGACCTACAATAAAAAAAAATTATTTGCAAACAGAAAATGGAATGATACAACATCAAATCTAATACAAGAAGCATAAGATTCATCTAGTGAAGTACATTTACAATAACAAGGTTTACACAATCAAATCTAATTATAGTCTTCTCTTACGTAGACATTGGATTCAGAAAATGAATGTGGTGCCTTCTTCTTACAACATTGATACCAACTACAAAAGTGGAACCGATACAAGAAGCATAAGAGAAACCAATCACGAAAATATTAGATGGTGATTGGGGATCCTTAGATTTTACACCTATATTCATGGGAGAATACAAGATTACACACAAACCAAGAAAAGAAAAAGAAGCTGACACAATGTCCACACAAGTTGAGTCATCAAAAGCACGTGATTCCACAAATTTTAGCAAAGAAGAGGAAAACAATAATTACACATCCACATATGATGGGTCTGATCATGAGAAACCACCAAATCCAAAAGAAATGGAAAATATTTATGAAAGAGGTTATGATCTTTTGAAACAACTTGGTTATAATGGAAAAGGATGCAGTGCTAGAAATCAAGGTATATGTGTCCCCATAGAGCCTAACACACAAGAAACAACTATTGGTCTTGTTTATTGTCCCTCAAAATAAACAAAATCATCAAAAAAACCTTTGCTTAATATCAATGTCATCACACAAAATGCTCTTAGGAAATCTTCAAACACATGTCTTAGTGATCATTGGGGTGTATTACATTTAACACCCTCCTTTAAGGGGGAGTAAAACATCTCGTAATCTAAAGAGTATTGTGTATGTATGACACCTTGTACTAAGCAAGAAATATCTTTATCACAAAATAAAGGAACATATTCTTCTATTGATCAAGAGGATACCTTGTGAAGACTTCTCCAAGCCTACTTGATATCCCTTCCTCCAAGAACATGAAATAAATTCTACAATAAAAGTTCATTTTGTTCATATCATCGAGTACGTGGGTACTCTACTAATGAATGTAAGGTTGTGAGTAATAAAATTCAACATCTTAAGTATTGTGGTGCTCTTGTGTTGATGCACCTATTTCCTCTAATTGATAATTATTCTCATCCATTCATGTTGCTCATCACTATTTTGCATTGGTAGCTTTATGTGTCTTGCTCATTGTCATTCATGGTGGTACAATATTAGGTGCAACCATATTTCTCTTGCAGCAACATGATATTTCTTGGTGGTTTTCTTTGTCTTTATGATTGGGGGGGAAAGGATAACTAGTTTTCGGAGGTGTGTATTCTTTCTAAGGATCTTCTCTTTCTCTCTTTCTACATAAAATACTAGCATCGCAAGTATGTTGACATTTTAAGTGGTGGGTATATTGCCCCCCGTCCATTGTTTGCATGTTCCCTTCTTAGTGATGATAGCATACATATCTTAGGAATTGTGAAATTTTTATTCAAAGTGTGGTATTCTCAATTCATGTGATGTGTCTTATTGGTTGTGACATTGGGTTTGATTTCCTTCAAGAGTGTGACCTTTCTTAGCATATGACATTCCTCTTAGTGGTGATGCTACGACTTGCATTCCCTAAGTTGCAAGTCTTTTATCCTCGACTAGTCCTCTCTTGGTGATATTAAGCATGATGCTCCCTAAGGTGAGACCTTTCATTAACTAAACAAAACCCCTTTGACTAACTTATCCTATTGTTATAGCCACCAATCCTAACACAACTTGCTTGCCAGTAGATCCTTGTTTTTCATGAGTGCCTAGCATAATGCAGCTTGCTAGCCTTGTGACTGTTTTTGTGGCACCTTATCAAATTTATCGAGAGGTATAACATTTGGTATGGTTAATGTATGGGAGCATGTAGACCTGGCATGAATTTCCCATCAACCACCTTTTTATCGGTACATACCGACCTAGTGTGTGTTTCTCATATTTGTCTTGGGGGCTCACCTAGTGTATACTAGATTGTACTAGCCCTTGTGAGAATATTTTTCATGGCCACCAAGCATATGAAAACTTGCTTTCCTATGCAGCCATGTGTTTCATAAGTTATTTTGCATCCTTATGGACGTATTTGATGGGTGTTTCGTAATGCAACTTGCTAGTTCATCTTTCTTTCCTCTTTACATTAATTTTGGCATTGTACGTCTATGTATCTTGTCTTGCTACTTCATACCATACATTCATTTGTGTCCCTTTTTTCTTTTGTTGGTTTTCCATGGGATCTTGGATCTTGGGGGATTGATCACCCTCCTCAATCTTTGTTATTAACATTTATACACTTGGACCCCTCTTGACACTTATTTTTCTACTTTAGTGTGAGTTTGAGCATAAGGCTCATCCTCTCACTAAAGTGGGGGCTAAATGTTCACCTTTACATTTTCACACTATGTTTAGATCCCTTAATTAATTAGACTTATATAAGCCTCTAATTGACCCAATTATGTATTTAAAAGCCTAATTAATCATCTTTTCTGAAAGGGGAACTTATATTAAACAATTACAAACATTAATTAAATTGGCTTGGAAATTGAGTGCCCTAGATTTAGGTCTTAGGACTCATTCTCCCAAGGGCGAATGGGTCCTCCTTAAGTTGAGGATCTTAATTTTAAAAAAAAATTGGTGGAATTTTTATGATTCAAATTCAATTTGCAATTGTCGGCCTTTGATGTTTAATTGTCAGGAAATTAGAAAATTACCTATAAATACAAGGTCTTTTTATCAATTTAATATCTAGAAACAAGCTAGAACTTTTTGAGAGAATTCACAAGAGAAAATGTTATTATCAAAAGTGTTCAAGAGCATATTTATTAGTCTTCTACAATAATATTCAAGATCTCAAGCATCATGCCAAATTTATTTGTATTTATGCATGTTTTTGGAGCTAACATTGTGATGTAGGTTTCAAGCATCCAAGCATCAAGATCAATACCTTAGAGAGATGTGTTAGACTTTAGTCCTCTAAGGATATACATTCAAGGGTTTGGCCAGTTACCACAAGCTAGTGTTGATTCATCATTCCCTCTCTTTATCATTATTTCATTTCAAGGTTTAATTACCAAAATGGGGTTTGACTAAGGCAACCTCCTATTTACCAAAAAAAATTTTTTTTTCCTCTCTTGTATGTGCAAATCTTAGGTTGAAGAAAGGATTGGAATTGAAGATCTCAAAAGTACAATATTACAAAAGTTGTCACAAAAATTTGTCAAGGCCATGGAAACTCAGATCTTGAATTCATTTCTGACATTTATGTAGTGAAACCTGTAGGAAAAGGCATCTAAGATCCATCTCTAAAGGCTCCCAAAAATTGAGGAAAAATTATGTACGAGGACTCATTTTCCATTCTGAACACTTAGCAATAACTTTTGGTGATAGGTTTTTAGTGTCTTACCTTCTTCAAATTTGTCAAAATTTTGTTATTTCTACTAGATTTTGTTGAAAGTATGAATGTATTGTCATTGATGTCAACAGGTTGGTGTTTTCGTTAGTGTCAACTGTGTGGTTATTGATTGTATATGTCGAGGATATTAAGAAAATTGTAATAAAGAAGGTTTGCAGTTTGTGCATGCTTAGTTGAGATGTTGAAGAATTGTTATGAGTACATGGAGTCATTCTTATGTTCCTATGTCTAGAGGTGTGGTAGATCAAAGTAATGTGTTGCAATGATTTCTTTGGTACTTGATCTTCAAGTGCTTTTGAGAAAATTTGACAAATAGAGAAAATAGTCTCATGCAGTTATTTAGTGTATGCTCTGGGATGTGCTCCAAGTTTCTTCTATGTTGATTCTATTCTTATGTGATTCTTAGGTATTGTTCATGATTGTTGGTAGTTTCTATATCCAAAATTTTGGCTTATGGATCATCATATAGTGCAAGATATTTTCACTAGTATGTGTACTGGGTAATTCAGTATTTTTAGTTGTGGTCTTAGAGAAATGTATTTGCTCCTCAATTCTCTATGTCATGGTTTCAGGACTTGCGGTACTGAGAATAAGTGCATGGGTAAGTGCACCAATTTGTGACACAATTTTGGCTCTTAAGATGCCACTTTTTTTCTAAAATCAGCAAAATCAGATTTGCACGAGAAAATGAAGATAGTTACGCTAAAAATTTCAAGATGCAACAACAACAAAAGTTGAAGTTCTCTGAGTCTTGTTTCTAAGCTACTAACGTTTTTTGAAATTAATGAAGATTAAGGGTTTCAAAAAGGGGGGGCCAAAACACGTCCTATTTTTATCAAAAAAAATAGCATAGCCCCTAAGGGCTCCCCCTTTTTGATTAACTTTTTTTTATAATTTCAAAAATCCCAATGGTGAGAAATTAGCTAACATCCTGTAGTTTATCCTTGTTTTTCGGATAATTTTTTTAATGAATATATAATATTTTATGAATTTTCAAAGTGGACACATCCTAAAAAGCTGAAATTTGAGCATGCTCCCCCCTAAATTTTTTGAAAACTAATCGAAAATTGATTTATTTTTTCACATTGTGTAGAATGGAGTCTAGTTTCAAAAAATGTAATATGTTTCACGTTTCGATGAATGAGAAAAAATCTATCCTAAAACTAGCACATGTTGGTTTTTGACCAAAAATGAAGGTTATTACAAAAGGAGCCATGGATCAAAACCTTAACTAAATCAAAATGAAAAAATAATTTTATATTTAGATAGCTAAGAGAGAGGTTAATGTTATCATGGTTTTTTATATACTTACATTGAAAGATGTGCAAATGAGACGGGGAGCACAAACGAAAATATGAGGAAATTTGGAAAATCTTGTCAATTAACACATCCAAAGTAGGTCATTTGGCGAGCACCAAATTTGGTGCTCACCAGATTACCTACTTTGAACAAAACCTAAATTTCCCCTTTTTGGTCGACAAATTTGATAATGCTTAGAGTGCACAGTTTATAAACGTAGATAGATAGTTGAGGTTTTACCTTTCATATGCTCTCTAACTCATTACCCTAATTGGATAACTCTTTATCCCTCTGAAGTCTCTCTCTCTTAAGTCTCACTCCCTCCCACATGACCTAGACTAATCTCTCTCAATCTAATCCCCTCTCTTAGGTCTCTTTCCCTCCCACATAGGTACCTAAATAAATCTATCTCACTCCAACCCCCTTTCTCACTCTCCCTCTCTCTCCCCCTTTGGTCTTTTTGTCTCTCTCACTCCATCTCCCTCTCTTAGGTTGTTATCTTTCTCTATTTGTCTCTCTCTCAAGTCTCTCCCTCCTACCCCCTCTCCCTCTGTTAGGTCTCTCACTCACTCCCTCTATCTCTCTCACATTACCTCTCTCTGAATCACTCTATCTCTCTTCCTCTCTCCCTCTCTCTCTCACTCTTTCTTAGGTATCTCCATCCCCCTCTCTCTCTCTCTCTCTCTCTAACACACACACACACTCCCTCTCTCTCCCACTCCCTCTCTCTCACTCCCTCTATCTCTCTCCCACTCTATCTCTCTCCCTCTCTTTCAGGTCTCTCCCTCCCACCCCCTCTCCCCCTCTCTCTCTCAAGTATCTTTGTCCTACCCCCTCTCCCTCTCTCTCTTTTTCAAGTCTCCCCCTCCTAACCCCTCTCCCTCTCAATGTCACTCCCTCTATCTCTCTTCCACTCCCTCCCTCTCACTATCTCCTCTACCTCTCTTCATATATTTCTAAGTATCTCTCCCACCACCTCTCTCCTCTTCTCAAGTCCTCTCTTCTCTCACTTCTATCTCTCCCACTCTTCCTCTCCCTCTCCTCTCTCTCTCTGCTCTCCTCCCTCTCTCTCTCTTGTTCTCTCTCCTACTCCCCTCTCCCTTTGTTAGTCTCTTGTCTCTTCTCTACCTACCTCTATATTCTCCTATTATCCTTCTCTCTCTCTCCTCCTCTCTTCAATTATCTCCCCACCCTCTCTCTATCTCTCACCTCCATCTTCTCCCAACTCTCTATCCTGCATTCTCTCCTCCTCTCCCACCTCTCTATCTCCTCTCTCACAGTCTCTCTCTCACTCATTGTATCTCTCCCATCCCTATATCTCTCACTCCCTCTCTCTTCTACTCTCTTAGGTATCTCCTTCCCACCCCCTATCTCCTACTTTTTCTCCCTCTCCTTCTCTCTTAGGTGTCTCCCTCCCAACCTCTCTCCCTCTCCCTCTCTCTTAGGTTTCTCCCCCCCACCCCCTCTCCCTCCCTCTCTCTCACTCTCTCTCTCTCCCACTTTTTCACTCTCCCTCTCTCTCTCACTCCCTCTATCTCTCTC